>CM023535.1:32337239-32772375 GCA_013350335.1 Chimonanthus salicifolius
AGAAGCGAGAGTACCTGATCGCTGGTGAAGAAAGGCGTAGCACCAACTAGGTTGATGAAGAGATGATGAGTCGATGGGTGATGATTCAGCATTACCTCTCTCAGTTCCCACGAATCCACTACAATCCAAAGATTAGGATCCCCTAACTCCAAGCCTGACAGGTTAGGGGGAGACTGCGGCACCATAGAGCAGGACCATGAGAAGAGAAAATACAGATAGCTGCCCCATGGTCGAGGAGAAGATCAACAAGAAGTTGGGTGGAACGCCAGCTTGATACCGACCAACTGCCAACCTTCCGTCGATTTTATATCAAAAACTGGAAGAGGAGCATCCAAAGAAGAGTTGCCAACTTGACGACTTGACTGGAAGACAGCATGACTGAATTGACAAACCAACCTGGAAAACAAACCTTGGGGACGGTGTAGAAAAGGGTTGGAATAAAAATAGAAAGAGAAGGGAGAGATAGTACCTGAAGCCGGCGCTAGTGAGGAGAGACCACTAGGAGGGGGCAAGAGAAGGAGCATAACAGGAAGGAAGAGACAGTGAGGAGATTGGAGGAGATCGGAAGATTGCCTCGAAATAATCTCTGACTGCTTTTCTAATGCCTGATTTATCTACAATCCGTCTTCATTCGTCCACAATAGATCTCATGGAATTAGTAGCTTTTCTAACGTTCGCACATCTATGGAAGACCTTAGAATTCTTATCCCCTTCCTGCAACCATAACATCCACGACCATTGACGCCATTCAACCTCTTCCAATCTAAGGAAATCCCATAAAGAAGCTTTGCTATTTCGTTTAGCAATCATTTCGTCCACCTCAAGGTCCCTTTCCTCTTCTAAAATTTTCCATCCTTCTAGCTCTTTCAAAGCTGCTTCTTTTCTTTCACTAACTGGACCTCCTTCAGATTCGACCCGTTCTTTAATCTTTGATTTAAGGAGAATGAGTTTTTTTTTATAAGACAAAACCGCCCCAACCTTGGATCTTAAAATTATTCCACTATTCCTTGACTAGACCCACAAATTTAGGATTCTCCAACCATATATTACTGAAGCGGAAAGGTTTTAGGTTCCAACAATCTCTCCAGTGTCTAACATAATGGGGCAGTGGTATGATATGGGGTTAAAAGCTTTCACCTGACAGGTACTGGGGAAAATGTGGTCCCAGTCAGATGAAGTGAGGAATCTGTCTAACCTGCTCATTGAACATCTAGCTTGACTATTGCTCCAAGTGAATCTGCCCCCAATTAGTGGTAGATCGGTTAGCTCATTTCTAGTTTTGAAGTCTAGGAACTCTTCCATACTTCTATTGAAAGAATGTCCATCTCTCTTTTATGAAGGGAACCAAATAGTGTTAAAATCACCTCCCAAACACCAAACTGGAGGGCTCCAACAATGAACCAGATCCAACTCACTCCAGAAATCCTCCCTATCCACATCGGCGTTGGGGCCATAAACATTTGTAGCACAAGCTTCCAATCCTTCTTCTATCAACAATCATTTTACTAAATAGATTTGAAATCCAAACGCCTAGAAGTTGCCTTGAAGACTGTCGGGTTCCCAGAGAATAAGAAGACCCCCTCCCCCCTCTCTCCCTCGAAGTTCACACAGAAGGATTACAGAACTAATTGACCTCCTGAAGACCCCAAAGCTCTCTTATCATGGAGGGGGATAGCTCTTCCTTTTTTGTTCCTTAAAGTATAAGAATATCACTCTTATTTTTCTTTGCAAACCGCCGAATGGCACTGCGCTTTTTCTGGATGCCAATACCCTTAACGTTACATGTGATGACCTTCATTGAGGAAGCTGCTCATCCCCTTCTTCCTTCATCCATGAGCAGCTTGGTTTCTGCATGTATACTTTGAGGGCAAGTTTTTTACTTGAGGAAAGAACCTCTGCTCAAAAACATATCTGTACCTTTGATGTGCATGCTTGGATGAGAAGAACATGACTCAGATCCATCTAAAGCTTCAAGTAGATTGAGATGATGTTATGTCGAAGGATGCTTTTCAAAGTTCACACCAATGGCACTGCCAATTCTGAGGATTTCTAACCCGTCTGTCTCCGAGTAACCTTTGTTTTTTAACTCTTGAATTTCAGTTTTAGTACTTACCTTTTTTTTTGTTTTTTTTTTTTGAAATATTGATTTCCTCTCCTATTCCATCCTCATCTACCTTACGATCTGCTACAGAACGATAATGCTCCTAGGACTTCCTATTCTGCTTCCCTTATCTGGATCTGTTCCTTTGCCTTGAGGTTTTGTTCCGCAATCTCACCTTGTTTTACCGCCTTCGAATTCCCAACGAAAAGCATAGCAATACAAGCCTGCCCTGACAAATTCAACATTGAGTTAATATGCTCTACATGGTCATAAGTTTGGACCTGAACGCCGAGAATAGGACTATGTGGTGTACTGGCTGGCATGAGATTAGGTTGTGGCTCCTCCAGTCCCAAAGGTTTCTTACATGGGCTCTGTGCTGAGTTTGGTGGTCCAAGGTTGTTCTGTGGATCTGCTTGTCCTTGGCTTGGACTAGACCCCAACCCCAAGGCCTGACTTGAGACCCAACCTGAAAGGTAAGCACAAGTAAAGGCTCTTTCAAGTCGTTTGATTTTTTTTCCTCATCCCGAAGGAGTTAAACGATGTTATCTGAGTGGTGCAGAGTAGCTCGCCGCTCCAGGCTAGTCCTCCTAAGCACTGCCTTTTCTTCTGAAACAACATGCAACGAGCCATCAGTGTCGCCAGCTCCCATCACTGCCTCCTTGGAATCTGGACATCTTGCATGCATGACATCTATCTTGGACCTTCTCGAGGAGCAGGAGAGAAGCCAAGGACGAAGAGCCTGCCACGAAGTCGCCGACGGGATAGAGAACTGCTCCGAAGCATGACGTGATTGGGAATCATGTTCAAATTTGGAGATTGAAGACTCCATTGAAACCACTATAGATATTTGGTATGTTTTTCCCCCAAAAAACAATGAGACCTTTGGAGGAAGATGGATCAGCCACCCCAACTTCCAGAAGGAACCGCAAGATGAAACAAACCTCCCTGTTCAGGTTCCTCTGATCCAGTTCCACTATATTTCCAAGTCCATTTCCAAAAGCCCTACTTGTTGTTTCCATCCAACCCTCCAGGGGATAACCCCAACATTGCACCCACTCTCCTAGTAAGAGTAAAAGAATCAGAAGACTATGCCCGAACTTGGCCTATGCTTCAAGAAATCTGGTGATGCTATCCTCTGATTTGAAGCCAACTAGAAAAAATTTGTCCACTATCTGGCTGATGGAATGATCACTGAAGCCCTCTTGAAAAAGTTGAATAGAGATTTCTATTGGAGAGTGTCTTCCGATTCGAGACACTATGATTGCCTTGGATAGCCATTGGTTCGTGTCCTCCTCCTTCTATGATGAGACCATGATGTTGAAGGAAGGGATCTCTGTTGCCGATAGAGAGTTATCACAGTTTACATTAGGGCCATTTGGTTTGGAATGTTCAATAATTGGATTCTTCACCACTTCGACCCATTTGCGATCGCCAAAAGAGGGATTGGGCTTTCCTTGATTTGAAGGTTGATCTTGAGGGTCATGGTGAAGTCAGGATCAGAGGCTTAGATTTTAAGATTGACGTAGACCTAGGATTTTCCCCTTTTTCGAACAGAGATGGATTGACCTGCAATCTCTTCCCAACTAGATAGTGGCCGTTTAATTCGTGGGTAGCTCTATCTGCCGAAGCTCCATTGCTCATCCTCACAAAAGCAAAAGTGCGGCCAACTGCATCTTTCTTTCATGGGATAAAAATATCCTGCACAGCCCCCCACTTGGAGAAGATCCCGACAGAGATGGATTCAGGTAGGTTACCGACAAATAGAGTAAAGCAACGACTCTCACCGCGGTGTCGATGTCTCCTTCTCTTCCGTTGCTGCCATCAACCTTCATCTGCGATCTCCTTTCGTCCCTCTTGGTTCGCCTTCTGGATGCTTGCAACAGGTTGGATCTCCTCTCTCTCACTCCCTCGTTCTCTCGCTCTCATGCTCACCATTTCTGATACTAATGAATTTTGTATTCAAATTGTTTTTCATTGTTTTGTGCTAATCTTTTTTTTAATAGAAAATTATTTTCACAATTTAGTCATTTTCCAAAGTTGTGAAATGAATTTAAAGGACATGTTTGTTTTTTGTTTTTTTTCTCCTTAGAGAGGATTTTCAATGAAAAAAGACATTTGCACAAAAAATGAGTTAGCTTGTGCAAACCGTAGTTCAAAAAATTTGGAACTCGGACTTGAAATCTTATTGAGTCGAGTAACTTAGTTGAGTTTTGGGACTCAATTAAAAAAACTTGGCAAAATTATCTACTTGCTCAACTTGAAATTCTATCGAGTCGAGTTAATTCAGACCGGTTCGCCTTAGTTTTTTTGAAATTTTAAACTATGGTGAAACATTAAGGTGGTTTTCAATTATCAAGCCCGACCCAATGAGAAGGAGATTCTTGTTTTTTTTTTTCACTCTGGAGCATACACTACACAGTCCATACACGTGGCACTCAAACGTGTACAAGATTCCTACGAATCGTAGGACTTATTAGACCCTCGGTTTGATCGAACTGAATCATCAGCTGCCTACGTACTCCAATGGAGATCAGATTGCGCGTAGTTCTAACTTCACTTATTTCAAGGTACTAACCTCATGCTATTCATGATGTCACATCAAGGCATTCTAATGCCCAATTGTGGGCCTCATCAACAGAGTTGGTCTCGTCCATCATGGGTCTATCGTCCACCATGTGACCAACATCAAACATGGGATCACTGTCACACACATGGGATCAACGTCAACCGTGGGACCTATTGTAACACCCCGTCTTGCTACGAGCCTGTTATCTCCGAAACATCTCAAGAAATCTCAAAAAAATGGATATCGGGTCTATTTTTTAATCTTGGGGAGACACTGCTCCCGCAACCCACACTAACCACAGGCAACCCGCCAATAAACCAATAATCAAAAGTACGACCATAGCATTCTCAATGATTAGAGACAATAATATCAACAAATTATTACATTTATCTAACTCGAGAAATGTACACATAGCTTAAATACATGAATAATCTCCCAACTACCAAGAATGGAACTCTGACAGAAATAAAGTTGCTGCTCCACATCCAATGCCCGATAGAGGGTCACGTCGACCCCACCTCTAAAAAGAACTTGTGAGGCAAGGGGGAGCTCTACGTGTCCAGTGAGGGTAACACATGCATCATATGTCATCAAGCATACACTACATATAATCATATGAATACATCAATGTCTAGGATATTTACATGCACGACAATGCGAACGTGTGCCCTACCGCTAGCACACGAGCCACCATCTACCCTGCCTCCAGCACACCCTGGGAGGCACACCCTCTAACCAACCCAATGCAAAACACTAGGGCAACTCCACAAAATTAAAGCCTAGCCATAGAGCTCACGTAATCTAATCATGTTTATATAATGTTTATAATTATTTTAAACATTAAATCTATGGAGTTCATTAAAACGATCATCACAAAAATTGACCTTAGATTTGAATGATAAAGATAGGCCCCACTTTTGACACTAAATATTTCATTACACTCTTACAAGTAAGAGTCTTAGAAATCAAAATAAAGGATCACTCAAAAATAGACCTTCTAATTTGGATGATAAAGATAGGTCTCTATCTCAACTCTAAATTTTCATCACTCTTAAAATAAGAGCCTTAGAAATTAAAATAGAGGATCATCCAAAAATTCTTGTTCACACAATAAATTTGTCCTTAGAGTTAATTCTAAAAAAGTAAAAATAAACACAAGTACAATCATAGATTAATTGGAAACTGAAAACTAATATTTCATTGCAATTTGAATCTTATTATTAAAGTTGAAATTTAAATTTACAATACTAGGATTTGAATCAAAGAATTACAAGAAATAAACAATGGAAATCAGAATAACTTCAAACTAGAGAGCATTCAAATTTTCAGGATTTTCTCTTGCTTTTCTCCTTTCCTCTTCCTCTGTCCACGTTACTGCTTAATATCCTCAGTCCAATTCTAATTTCAATGGAGACCCTAGTGTTCTATTTATATGCTCTGTGGTGAGGTGAATGACTCAGATTAAATCTTGGTTTAAGTGATGGTTGAAGGGATGAGATTAAATCTTCTTAATGGAGAATGGCTAGGATTAAAAATAAAAAGGATTAGGGTTTAGACTAGGGTTGGTCCACTATGGTGACTTGGGGATCAAGTTAAGATTTTCGCATGGATATGGATAGGGATGTGGGATTTTCGAATTTATCATGTGTGTTTAGGGTTTATGTAGTGCAATGCGTGATATGAATGGTTAGGATTAAAAGTAAAAATGCATGAATGGATAAGATGAGGCATGATGGCATGGCTAGGGTTGACTTGTGAAATTCGCATGAGGTGGAGGAAATTTTATAAAATCATGTGTTGGTGGAAGGATGAAGTGTGTGTGATGTGGCATATGCGCATGGATTGGATTGTGGTTGCTTGGGATGCAAGGTTATCTATTCCTAGGCTTTTATGAATGAATGGTTGTGATTAAATTGGGTTTAGATCTTATGGTCCTAAGGATAATTGGTTAAAACAAATTACATAAAAGGTAAGGATCCTAATGGAGGGTTGAGATTTAATGGTTGATCTTGTAACATCCTGGATTTTTAGTCTTATAAAACAGTGTGATTATCTCGTAATGAATGAAATTGAGTGGCATGATATTTTAGTTATGTTAACTTAGAATATGTTGAAATGTGGAGTATTTCACTTGAAGTGTACATGATATGTGAAGTGCAGAGTAACCACATTTAAATGTGGAGAATGGTGTATGTATTTGAATCGGGGTATCTGAGAAGGAATGGAAATTACACGGTGCAGAGAATTAAAGGGGAATTATAAAAATGAATAAGAAATATGGTGGAAAACAAATATTTGAATTTTTTTAGAAATTCTAGGTGTACCCATTGACTTTGGTCGATGTGTACAACTTCTGTCCCACAGGATACATCGCCTGGGGGCGATGTATACTCCATGTGTCCAGACACCTTAGTACGTATAGACCAAAGTCGATATAGCTTGACTGGGAGAACATGTGTTTGACAGTGTTGTGTAACCCGAAGTTTGAATTCCCAGCAGGATACATCGAGTTCTGTCGATGTATCCTGGAATTTCCAGAACACAGAATGAAGAAGCAAAACGAAAGTTTAGAGTCACCTAGCGGGATACATCGACCAAACTCGATGTATCCAGACATGTACATATCTACTTCGGTCGATATGTGTGATAGAAAACCCGAATCTTGCATTTTTAGATGAGACGTATCGTATTCAGTCGATACATATCATTATTCAGAAAATATACCCATCGACTTTGTCAATGTGTCATCCGTGCCCAGATTTGCTAAGTCAAATCACACAACCACCGTTTTGTCCCTGTCACCTCATGCATTAAATGCATGAGGGAAGCTTACATGCAAACTCCACCCACCCATTTGTTTCCTTCTTCAGCTCTAGGGCAACCCAGCTGTGGGGAGTAGAGAAAAGAAAGACAAGAAGGGAAAATAGAGGGAACCGAAGGAGAGGAAAAAGAGAAGGGAAGAAAGAAACAAAAAGAGGAGAGAAAAGCATTCTCCCCTCTCCACTCTAAAAAATATGTGGTGCATCTCCCCCACATCTCTCAATCTCACTCTCCCCTCTTCTCACTCCACATCTGGAATCAAAGAGAGAGGGAATCTGTGAGACAAGGGAAGAAGGAACACGGAAGAAGAAGGGAAGTTTGAAATCCGAGCTCAAGGACTCTCCACACTCAAAACCTCCAAGATCCGGCAAGGTACGTGGTAAATCTTGTGATTAGAACTAAGAAATTAACTCACTTAGGAGATAACTTAGGTAACAAATCAGAAGAGAAAATAGGAAATGGAAGACATGCAACTCGAGAAGAAGAAGTTGCAGAAAACCCAGGTGCATACATCAACCAGTGTTGATGTGTACCCAGGGATATGCATCGACCTGGTCGATGTGTATCTCTGGAATAGAAATGAAGACAATGAGAGAAAGACTTGGGATATTCGTACTAAACCCAGGGATAGACATCGACTGTGGTCGATGTGTATTCCTGGGGTTGAAAACGACGAAAACAAACGGAGGATAATCGACCCCAGTGAACATATCGACCCTAGTCGATATGTACATAATTTGTCCCACAGTACATATCGACCAAAGTCAATATGTACTGTTGGACAGTTAGCAAATTTGGAGATTTAACTTAATCAAAATGATTTATGTATTTAGACTCCCCTTGGGCCCTAATGACCTTCACTAAATAATTGCTAGGCCTTAATTAAGGCCCAAATAAATGGAAATGATCTAAGATTATGATTAGAAGTTTACATTTTAAATGTATGGAATGAAACAAAGAACTTGGAGTAACCCTGACATTGTGCGAGGAAGTTCAAGGATCAATCCCCACTACCGATCTATTGGTAATCAAGTAGGTTTTCCTACATTCATTGAAGTTCCATAGTGAATATGTGTATCTTGTTTGGATTTCAACATTAGGAAATATATTGTATGATTTGTTTTGGACATGGAATTTAATACATATGTTATCTTGTTTAGAAATGTAAAGGGATTTGTTATTCTCAAGGGATTTCTCACACATGTAATTCATGCATTCATGAGGGAAAGGAATGCATAAGCATTTAATACTTATGAGAATGAATTATTTACAAAAGTACACATTTTGGTCCCATCCATGTAATATTATGGAGGGCATGTAAGATGGGTTGAAAGCTCCTATATGTGAGTCGTGAAACCTGCGCATGATTAGAATGGGTGGTAGCACTTCCCCGATAGTTTCGGTTAAATGCTAAGTATTGAGTTGTATCTCCCAGCCGGATATCACGGAAAAACTACGGACATAAGTGGCCAATGACGAAATCGTTGAATGAGAAAGATAGATATTTCAATGCATGGGGCATGAAAGGGTTTGCATAGGATTCATGGTACCCATGGCATTTCACTTCATGTTGATTTCTAAGACAGTCGAGAAGTGTGTTAATGATTTTGATATGTTTACGATTTTGAGATTGATGCATGATTTCCTATTATGGTTACGATATGAATTCAAATGTGGGATGGGTATGTTTTGCAAATATGATTTTATAACGCACCAAATATTTATGTTATCTTATGATCATTTTATAACTTCATACATTGGTACCCACATCGATGAGAATTTCTACTGGGCATGTGACTAAGCCCACAATTCTTTCTTTCTTTTAGAATCTGAATCAGGAAAGGAGAAAGTCTACTAAGACGGGCCAAGCAACACCCAGACTTGATTTGGAACGCTAGCCGATATTTTGGAAATGTCTTAACACGTTTTGTATTTTGATTAGACATATGTAATTTGTAGGAGTCATGGAAAGGTGTAATATTTATTTGTAAACTCCTACATGCTTGGAATCTAGACTTGTGAATCCTTATGTTATTTGACTCTTTAACTTGATGGGAAATTCAATACTTGCTTTGTTTGAAATTGTGAATTTATGAAATGGGAATGGTTATGATACATTAAGTATATCAAATATTATATATGCTTTTACAGGTTACCCAAGTGTGTTGCAAAAGTTTTAAATGGACTCTGTCCATATACACAAAGACGGGTTTGGGCCAGTCAAGGGTTGGGTCTTAGTACTCGAACTTGACTTGCGTCATGGCGCCATCCCCTCTCTTTCCGTTAAAATATTATTAATTAATCACTCTGATTTGAGGGGGAGACGGAGAGGCCGTACAGATCTAGATAGATGATGAAATGTATGGCCTAGATCTAACATGCAGAGTGTATGAGATGGATTAGGGAAGGTGGCTCTAGGGTTTTCCTAATGTTTATGCATGGGATGAATGGTTTAGATGAAAGGAAGATGAAATGGATGGTGGATATTCATGGATAGGGGCGTGTACATGGATTGGGCTTAGGGTAAATTTGAATATGGGTAATTGAATCTCAGGGTTCAGAGCATTTGGGTTTCCAATGAATTTTGGACCTTTGAGCACATGGACTTCAGCTTAAACTCTAGCCTGGCCCAATTGTGAATTGCGCATGGGATACTGAGCCTGGTTCATTGTCTTGGGTTGTGAAGCATGGCTTGACCCAATTTGACTGGAACTTTGGCCCATTGGATTCCAATTTCAGACTTTTCTCTTCTCTGGCCTTTTAAATTGCTACTTCTTTCTCCATAATTAAAATAATTAGTCCATCACTTAAATTCTAAAATTATTGAATTAATCTAGACTCTCATACTTAGATCCAGATTATTCAATTTATGATAATATCCCTAAAAGTGGTCAGAAATGAATTATAAAAATTCTGGGTCTTCCATTTTAAGCACAAATCCTACAATTTCTTCTGGGTTTAAACTGATTTCTCGTACTTTCCATTTTTATGTACAAAAACTCATAAACTATATTAAATGCACCTAATATATGCAAAATTGAGAGCTAATTAGTCCAATAATCAGGGGTAAAATAGTCATTTTCATGTTCAACAAAAACCCCCAAACTTAGATTTTACTAGTCCTCGAGCAAAACTAACTTAAAAATTAAGATTTGGAATTTCAAAACCTAATCTATTCCTAAACTAAATCACTTTCGCTGGTACTCTCGATTGCATTTAGCCTATGCAATAAGCCTTTAAACCCCCATGTTATCTCTAGTGGATGAGTTATAGTCTCGTGAGGGCTTGTAGTGATGATAGCCACAAACATCAGCATCTTTAGTAGAAACACATAGACAAAAGATCTAAGCATCATACAACTCTAAAATTCATTTTAAAAGGCTTATACCTGGAGTGTAGTGTGTGCTTAGCCAACTATTAAGATAACCCTCTTTTTCCAAATACACACAAGCTTTGCAACCACCTTTGGAAAATACGCTTTGACATCAAACCTCACAGATATATCTCTTAGAAAGACTAACGCTCAGATGTTTGGGTTTATTTTCTCTCAAAGGTATATGTGAGCAGAGTTTATGTATTTTCAAATCAAAATTTTCTCACATATGTATTTAGAAAAGATGCCATAGATCAAAGAAAATAAATAGATCTCATGAATAGATGCCACTTTCCTAAGAATGTTGAGTCAAACACAATCATTTTCCTTCATCTATTTTCTACATGAAATACCATATTTCAACTTAAGATCAATAGGATTTCCTATAGAATGAAACGTGGCTTGGGATCGGGTTATATAAAAGAAGGATAATAAGGTTCTAAAAATACTTTGAAAAGAAAAAGTTAGAGGTCTTCATAATGTGAAATAAGATATTTTTCCTCCATTTTTCTTTTTAGCATTTTTCAAAGTATTTATTTTTTCACATCATTCTTTAATATCTGGATGTTCCCTTTTTCTTTTCTTCTTTTCTTTTCCTGATGCAAAATAATTTTTTTTTGGCTTTCTGCATCATCATCGTTTTTTCTTTCTTTTCAAGTGCCACTTTTTTAGAGTACCATCCTAATTTTTAATCTCTAACCTTTTTTTAGTTTAGAATAGGTCATAGATATTTCAATTTGGCTCAAACTCCACAACCGGAGCGTTCTTAGTAATATGACCAAAATTAAAGAATAATGAGATCAACGACGACTTAATGCGCTTATCAAAGAAAATTAGAGTTTACTTATAACCCTCAGAAAAATCGAATGGCACTAAAGCTCATCAGTATAAGTCTCTACTAGTATTTCTCTGGTGATCACTCGACTCATGAACATTTTTTTTTCAGACTAAACTTAATATGACTATGTACAAATGCTTCCGAGTATAAATCCTGAAAGTTCAGGACGTGGTTGAACACGGTGCTAGATTGACCAAAGAGAGAGAGATGGGGGGGGGGGGGGGGGGGGGGTGAATAGGGTAATTACCAACTTTTATGGTCTTCACAAATATCTTGATTAATTAAATTAATACATCGGAAATAATAAGATTAATCAAGAATACATGTGATAAGAAGTGTGCCAATAAGAGAACAATCGCACAAAATGCTCTAACACCATAAGACCGATGTATAGTGGTTCGGTTAACCAACCTACATCCACAGTAGGACTCACCCAACCTTGGACTATCTTAAATTCACTAAGTGGGGAATTACACCCACACTAATAGATTAGGACTTCCACCTAACCAATTGGTTGAGAATTTCATCCAACTCTTATCCCTCTATTTTTTATAATGGTTCAAGCACATTACTTTAGTCCACTTCACAATAATGATGATTTAAAAATAAAATCAAACCTAAGAAGCACTCGCCTTTTGATAGCTCAATCTTGTAGATGTGTGCTTCTTGAAGATGTCATTCCCAATGTGATGTCGATGATGTTGAAGATATGCCTTGTGTATGCTCAATCACAATCCTTGGGTAAGGTCTCTTGGATTTAAGATATACAAGTTGATCCTAGATGGTTTTCACTCTCTCACTTAATCACAACCAAGAGGTTGATTGGATTTTCTAATTGATTCACCTATGTGATTGCATAGAGAGAGAATGTTAAGAGAGGTTTAGGGTCACGAGGGATGCCTTAAGATGTTCCAAGTTGAACGGACCAACCCTACTCATAAGAGTTTGAAGTATATATAAGCAAACAAGTGAATCCCGAGCTGATACGGGCGATCGGTCGTGTATCGACGATCTATCGTGTGTCCAAAAGAGCCGTTGGAATGTTACCATTGCGCATTAATAGTTTTCCAACGGATAGAAAACTGGCACGGACGATTGATTGTCACACATGATTGATTGTGCTCACGATCGGTCGCCATTCATGATGGGTCGTGTGGACAATTTTTCAGCAAAGAAGCTCTCCACTAAAATTGCCATATCTTGGGCTCCTGAACTCTGATTTGAGTGTTCTTGGGCTCTATGAAAAGCTCTTTCAAATTTCTATCCAACCATGGTGGGTTTACCAGTTTATTACTTCATTTGGTTAGTATAAAGAGACTCACAAGTCATGAAATTTTGACAGCTCATATTTTTCCAAGATATGATCAAGGAGCTCCAAGGCATTGGGCCATTTACTCTAGGCTTGGTCTAATCTTACCAATATGGTTCTAAGCCTAGGGAAGGTCTTGTCTCGGTGATGGGTTGTGCACCCGAGGTATCGTGCTCAATACCACACGATGGGTTGCCACCAGACTAATGGATCGGCCTGAGCCTGACTATATTTTTTAGTGGGTATCCAACCTAGGCTCTAGGAAATTGATCGTGAGGGCGATTGGTCACTGCAATACCCAGACGAAGGGTCTTTTGCACGATCGGTTGTTTGAGACATGAATGTGAATGCCAATCCATATTTTGTCTAAGCCAAGGGCGATTGATCGTATGCACAATTAGATCAGCCCTGTCCCACCAATACATCGTGAGAAAGAATGTATCGACCTGAGACCACTGGAGGTTGACAGACCATTCCAAACCACAACCTTCGTTCTTCCAGGCGATTGATAGCAATACCACGATTGGTCGCCTACTGTCAATGATGATTGATCACTGACACGATGTGTTGTCTTGACAGTAAAATCAATAGTTTGAAACTTTAAGTCTATGTTCTAATTTGGTGTCAAACATCGACTAGGCTTACTTATGATTTACCAAGATGTTCTCTAAGCCTAGGCAAGGGCATCCTAAGGTGTGTCCAATTTACCTTGGTGATGCTTGATTCTCCAACTTAATCTTAAGTCTTCACCACCACGTGAGTCTTGTATTCTTGCTTCAATCTTCTGAGGCAATACTTCACCTAAGTCATGGAATTGACAAATAGGTGATTCGGCAAGCCGGGGCACTAACAAATCCTATAAAAATCTTTTCGAAGAAGTATGATATAAAGATTTTTATTTTTGTCCTAATGCTAAAAATGTGATTATTTTTTCGTCAGATCGTCAAGACACAGGTATTCTCTTTTAAACTAAAATTGACAGTGTTTAAGCTCCAAGAAATCACAGTCCCCACTTACTCTTCTCTAAAAATGATTCTGTCTATTTTTGTCTTAGCAAGATTATGACTCGTTTAACGTCAGATTGTCAAGACGTTTATAGGCCGATAAGGGAAAATCAACAGTTCTTTTGAGTTCAAAGCGTCTCAGTCTTTCTAGACTTACTCTACCTTTGACTGCATCCAAAAGAGTTGCCTCCAGTCCGAGAGGTTAAGTCTTCGGAAATGTTTCTCAAGAAACTTACAAAGTTGCATCTACCCCGAGAGGTTGTGTTTGTGATTGAGTTGATGCCCGACCTCACCCATATCTATTACACCATACCGCATAGTGCTGGTAGAGTTGAGAGTTCAAGACTCAGATCATCGAGCTTTCTTCTGTTGGCCTTATCCGCTTGAGTACTTCTCCTTGGGGCGTGCTGGCTTTGCTTGTTAAGAAGAAAGATGGCACTATGAGAATGTGTATTAACTACTGGAAGTTGAACCGAGCAACAGTCAAGAATAAATACCCACTGCCCAGGATTGACGATCTCTTCGATCAGTTGAGAGGAGTTAAGTACTTCTCTAAGATAGACCCCCTGCCAAGTTATCACTAGTTGAGGGTGAGGGAGAGCGATATCTAGAAAACTACCTTTTGTACTCGACTTGGGCACTTGAGTTTATTGTGATGCCACGTGGGTGGACAAATGAGCTGGTTACTTTCATGGATTCGATGAATCTTATCTCCTCACCATATTTGGATCGTTTGATTGAGATGTTTATTGGTATTCTGATTTATTCATTGTGAGGGTGTAAGTCCCCACTTAGTGGATTTTGGGGATAGCTCAATGTGTAGCGAGTCCTAACAATGGATGTAGGTTGGCTAACCGAACAACTTTAAATTGGTCTTATGGTGTTTGATCTATGTGTGTTCGTATTTAGTATTTAAGTACTATTCTCAACATACATCACTTTGCATATTGATTATCTCATTATACACATTGAGCACAAGAATCGATAATTAAAGTTTATGTAAATCATGATAATCTTAGTGTGATAGTTTAAAGAAATTATCACACTAAACAAATTTCTTGATAAACATTCCGTTGCACCTTAAATAATCAAGAAATTTGTAAACAACATTAAAAATGGGATTGACCCATTCACCCTCCCTCTAGGGTCAATATGATGTTCTAGTATATTGAAAATGGGAACTTTCACATGTGCAATATTCCGCTATCTGATTACTTGCAATATTGTTAATTGAGAGAAAACAAAAAATATGGAACCATGAATATGTCACTCCCTTTGTTGGATTGTGTTCGATTCGTGTAAGGCTTCGTTCGTTGTGTTAGAATGGGCGGGTCCTTACAAAATCTAGATTTGAATTGCACTAATGCAATCAAATTTTTATTTGGCTAATAAGACGCTAAAGATTGTCTCTAGACTTGCTCTTTTTTTTCTTTCCAAACAATCTAAGCCTCTAATGAGAGTTCAACCACAATCATGGCCAGGTAACTTCCCAGGTAAGTGGAGGAGCACTAGGCAATCTGCTTATACTCCACTTATCCTTAGGCTCTTTACATCTTGGTGACATAACTAATTCTTGACACTATGATTGAAGATGAACTAGTCATTGATTCCAAAAATTGATTTGAATTGAAAAGGTTCCTAATGAGCATGAAACCCTAAAAATAACATAATGGTTCCTTAATTGATTTTATTAGTCAAATTCCCAATGTGCTAGTACATGATTGATCCTAGGGAGGGGGGAGGGGGGGGGGGGGGGGGGGGCGGGGAAGAATAGGTCAATCTCAGATTGTTGTCCCTTTTTAAAATTAACTTGATTGATTAGTCTTAGTGTGGGTGATACAATAATCAAATCAGTGTGTTAGCAAAAGTCATTAAACAATTAATACAATAAGTTAGCAAGTTAGCTCTAACACCACAATCTCAAGGACAAACAATATATTCGGTCAATCAACCTACATCCACTGTTAGGACTCACCCAACCTTAAGTTATCCCCAAATTCAATATGTGGAGACTTACACCCTCACAATTAGAGTAGGAATTCCACCTCACCCAATCGGCTGGGACTTCCACCCACCATTGTGGCAGAAACGATGCTCTAGAGTTTTTTTATAGTGGTTCTGGAGTACCTCTCCTTAATCCACTTTCGGGTTACAAGGTTTAAAAAACAAGGTTAATACCAAGAAACACTTGCCTTAAATCTCTTTCTCGTTGATGATGTTTGCTTCTCAAAGATTCACTCAAGTAGTGATGACGCTCTTTCTTATAAACGTCGTATAGCAATCATAGTTTCAATAAGACTAGAATAATTGGTTCATGTCCTGGTAGATGTTGTATCTTCTCTTCTTTCTTTATCTCTCACAATCTTTATTCTAAGATTGAGTATTTGAATTTTGGTATAGGCACAAGAGAGCTGATTGTTTCTCAGAGTGTATGATTTTTCTCAGTTCAGGGAAGATACCCAAATGATCATACAACACTCATATTTATAGAGCAGTATTAATGGTCATTTGGACTGTCCAGGACCGACATGTCGGTGGCACCGATGGATCGGTGTTCATATTTATTACCGTTCAACCACCCAACCGTTGCGCATTAAATGCAATCCCAACGACATAATTATTTCCTGATCGACATGTCGGTATCGCCGATAGGTCGATAGTCATGTCACCTATGGTTTGGTCCATACGAGAGGCTCGATCTGGGAACACCATGCTGACAGAGTTTCAAGAAAGAAACTAGTCAAACCCAGAATGACCTGTCGCCCTTTGCCGAAGGGTCGGTCCTGCTACTCTTGATCAGTCTTGAATCACTGAGATGTCTATTTTCTCGAGAGCCCACTTTGGTTCATTGTTCAAGACACATAATTCTTTTATTGAAGAGTCATCAACCACGAGGGGTCGATTAAGTTCATCACCGAGGATCGGTGCATACGAGACTTTCGGTCAGAGGCATTCTCAGAATGATAGTTCTAAGTTCCAGAATCTATATCAAACTGGCCGACCAATCCTTGACCATGATGGGTCGGTCTTGTCTCCACCGAGGGGTCGGTGAGATAGATTGGTCGGGCTGATAGTGAACATAATTTTTTTTTTTAAGTTTGTTTCCAATTCATTGTATAGTAACCTCTCTAGGCCTTATATGACTTTATCATTAGTAACAATCTCCCCTTTTGTCAATTTCATGACAAAACCTAGAAGCTAGCCCAATTACAAGCCCACCCTTTATTACAACACATTTGAATACAAACATTACATCAATTACATGTATATTCAAATGGATTATCAATCTTGCTCAGCTTGCTTCATTTTCATTTCCTGTTTAAGCACAAAAGTAAGCAACACTAGACAATCATTAGTTGGATTAGTCCAAACCATAGACATCCATGGACTAAATAAGATTTTCTCCTCCATACACCAAAGAATTGCTAGACTCCCCCAATCTCCTTGAGTTGGATCTTCCTTCCACCAATTATTTTCCTAATTGGTTTTTATGTCTTATGTCTTCTACTATTTTCTCCCTCATTTTGTCATTCAATTGACAAAAGATTAGTAGCCAAGCATGAAGATCGGGCACTCCCCCATGCTTCTTTTATTGGTGCTTAATTGAGATCGATTCTTACACATGGTTCACCCCATGGATTAGTGCACTTTGTCGTGCATCAAGTTTTTGGGTTAAACTAATGTTCCTATGTTTTTGAGTTTCCTCCTCCACTCTCTAAGCTATCTTATTAGCTTATTCTTCTCAGCTCACCCACAAACTCAGCAACTTCTAAGTTGATTTTTCTCCAAGCTTTGAAGCTTGCATTCATCTTTCTCCACAAGCTGTCATGACCAGTGATAACATTTAATTAACACATATTTTGTGCTCCCCCATACTCAAAGGATATGTGTAATATCACAGCCCGATCTGTGTACCCCTTTCAGTCGACTGAATCACAGATTCAGTCGGCTGACTTTGTATCAGGTTATCTGTTTGTTCTGCCAGTATATTTTCAGTCGACTGAATCATAGATTCAGTCGGCTGAACTATCAATCATCCATTTACGTGTTTAATAAGCATCCCTTCAGTCAACTGAATCACATATTCAGTCGACTGAAACTTCCAGAATTCTTTCTTATCCGAGACGTTTGTGTTTAGTCGACTGAATCATAAGATTCAGTCGGCTGAAACTCCCAGAAACTTCTTCCATTACATGTCATCCTTAGTTCAGTCGACTAAATTCCTTATTCAGTCGGCTGAAACACCCAGAACTTCTGCTATTATCAGTCACCATTAGTTCAGTCGACTGAATCCCTTATTCAGTCGGCTGAAACTCCCAGAAACTCGTTTCTGATTCGTTCATTATCAGTTCAGTCGACTGAATCAAAGATTCAGTCGACTGAATGTTTTGTCAGTCCTGTCCATTGCATATTTCGTACATCCTTCCTTCGTGATTTCCCTTAAAAAAATAACATCTTGTTTGGAGATACTTACAAATCCATGGCTCTCCCGGTTGTCTCTTGCTCCTCTTGTTTCCTTAGCCTTTCTCTTTCTTCTTATTTCTCCTTGATACTCGGCCAATGGTGAGCTTGATCAAGATGAGATCACCAAGGTTTGGTTCGGCCCAGGTGTAGTATGTTTGAGAGGGAAAAATGAGGAGAGAATGGAAAAATATCTCAAGTCTTGGGTCTTAGGAGTATGGTCGGCCAAGCTTGGGTTCTCTTCTTCCCTTCTAAGTCTCTTTCTCTTCTTTTCTCTTTGGTGTTTTCTTTGGAATAGAGGGGAGGACGGTTTTGGAAGAGATGGAGAGATGGAGAGAGTGTGATGATGTAACACCCTGGAATTTCAAAGTTATTATTTTATATGAAATTATTCATATTTACGGAATTGCCATTGTAATAAAATTGATTTGATAAATGGGTCAAAATGGCTAGATGGGACCCAATGGGTCGTGAATGGCATGATTAACCATGGATTGAGTTCAAGCTTAGTTAATTTAAGTTTATTAATTGCTTGAGTTTGGTTTGAGTTGAAATGAATGATGGGTCAAGTTGAGTTGAATTTATTAGTTAAGTTAAATTAAATGAATGACTTAGGTTGGGTGAGTTAAATAAATGGGTTGGATGGAATGTTTGTTTTAAGTAAGTGATGTGTGTGAATGGGAGTGGAATGGATTGATTTCAAGTGAAAAACAAAGAAAAACGTGGGCTGCATGGGGAAGTTATCTTATGCATGTAACTCCTAGTTAAGTGTTAAATGTTGGTGGAGGTTTTGGGAGTTACATGTGGTGAGGAGTTGCAAAGTTAAAAGATTCATAAAACACGTTGGATTGCATGAGAATTATTCTATGCATGAGAATTAAAGGGGAGTTGGAAGGTTGAGTTGGTCCAAGTGAATCAAATGAGTGAAGTTTTATTTAATTGGGTCAAAGTTTGTGAAATGGGTCAAAATGGCCAATTTGGACCCAATGGGTCAGGTTTGACTTTGTTGACCATTAAGTGAGTCCAAGATTGATTAAATTGGGGTTGTTTGGAGTTTGAAATAAAATCATATAGTTGAGTTAAATAAGTGAGCTGATTTACATAATTATAGTGAATGAGTTGGATGGAATATTTATTTTTAAGTGAGTGAGGTGTGTAGATAAAAGGTTTGTGGGTTGTTTCAAATTCAAAACTACCCTACACGTTGGTTGCATGGGGGTGTACCACATGCATGAAACTCCTAAGATATTGATGAATGAAATGATGGTTTTGAGAGTTACAACCTTGGGGAGTTGTATTTCAAAGTTTAATCCATAAACACATTGGAATTTTATGGGAGGATTATGTCTTGCATGAAACTCCAAATGGAGTGTTTATGTTGCAAAATTAAAAGTATTATGCACGTTGGATACTATGGAGGCTTTATTCCATGCATGAAACCCCCCACATGGGGTATTGGTGAGAATCAAGGGAGGTGGAGTTACATAAGGGTTATGGCATTTCAAATTCAAAATTATAGGCTACAACGTTGGGGCTCATGGGTGTTTCACATTTTGGTTGAAACTTCTAGTTGGGAAATGAATGGGATTTGAGGAGGTTACACCAACAACCATACAAGGAGACGTTGGTTGCTTGGGGTGTTTCATTTCATAGATGAAACCCCCAAGTAACATAAAGAACTTTGATTAATATGGGAGTTACATGTGAGGCAAGTTTGGGCTGAATTTGAGTAGCCAAAAGAGGTTCAATTTTCTATCTCTATCTCTCTATCTCTTTGCTGTCTTCTACATTTCAAAAGCAAGAACAGCAGCTGGTTACTGATTTGCATTCAGTCCTTGGTTGATTTCTTTCACCAAGATAAAAGCACACTTTGAGCAAAAGGAGTTGGCACCAAGGTTTAAGATCAAAGTTTCCTTTCTCTCTCTTTCTCCCTCAAATCCATGTCATCTGACTGAAGTATTCCAAGGAGATTGCAGCAAGGTCAGTCTCAGCCCAAAGAACAGTAAGAGAGAAGGAGAGGTCGAGGAAATAAAGGGTCAAGAAAGGAGTCAAAAGAACCGAAGGAGACGCGGTGTTCGTAAGTGCATTTTGAACCCTTGTTTAATAGATTGGTTAAGAAAATGAGATCTGGCCATCGCATGGCCAGATCCATCAATGGTTTAAATATGGGATTATGATGTTTAAAAGTGATAAAATATGGACCATAGGGTTCGGCCCTTTGGATGGCCGAACCCCATGGGAAAACTTGGTGATTTTTATGGTGTTTGAGAGATGAAATTCATATTATGTATTGAAGTTCTTTTAAAGGATTTTAAAGGGAGATAGGTTCACTGATTTTGACCAGTTATTACATGGCTGAATTATGTGTTTATTAAGCTAAGTACTGATAAAAAAATATGGACAAATATTGGAAGGTTTACATCAAGGAAACCTTGGGGTTCGGCCATGTGTATGGCCTAACCCCATGGACTGTTTTTGATGGTTATTTGGGTCAAGTGTAGGATGGATTTTTATGTAATCATTATGTGCTTTGATTTAAGAATAAGATAGGTTTATCTATGGACTTCATATACGAAATTAATTAGCCATCAAAGATGATAGATGATGGACCAATTGAATCAAGAGAACCATTGGTTCGGCCATGTGTATGGCCGAACCCATGGACCATTTTTATGGACTGTTTTGGTTGAATCAAAAGGTCTCAAGTTTGAATATTATGGAACAATATGAGGTGTTTAAAAAGGGTATCAAGTGAGGATTTGGACAAATCATGGTGAGGCCATCTCATGGTCGAACTATGGGGTACTATGGCTAAGTTAGGACTTGGAGGTTTAAATGGGAAAGCCATAGGGTTCGGCCATATGTATGGCCGAACCCCATGGACCATGAGCATGGGCTTAATGAATCCATTTCATGAAAAGGATCGCTGGTTTTAATGTTAGTAAAATTATTTATTGATAGCAATGGCATAAAGGTAATTATTGATGAAATGATCAAAGATGGTATAATGATGACGTTGGTTGTATGGACCCAAACCAATATGGTGTGGTTCGGCCATGTAGTATGGCCGAACCCCACCAAGTGATATTTTGTGGATTGAGGTTGTCAATAAATTATTTGGATGGTGTTAATCCGAAATTAAAAGAGACCAAGGTTTAAATGGGTGAGGTTCGGCCATGGGGTATGGCCGAACCCCACAAAGTGGATTTTTGGGACTTAGATTAAGATGGAATCACATGAATGAATGTTTAACTTGCTGTTATGTAAATAAGGTATTGGGATTGCTAGAACGGTGAACAAGCCGTAAACGGAAGACGGTTCACAAGAGCGGGCAATCTAAGTGACTTAGTGTAGGTTTCCTACCTTTGTTGTAGCCACTATTTAATATGCTGTTTTATGTTGATTTCGATAACTTATATGATTGTAAAGTTATGTTTCTAAATGACATGTTTGCATAGACATCTCATGCATGGCATGGGATGATGGTGTTGTAACCGGAGGCCACACTCCGTCGGGGCGTCCGAAAGACCTCTGTGGGGTACCCTGATGATGAGAATCCCATCAGGAGGAATCCGGAGGCCACACTCCGTCGGGGCGTCCGAAAGACCACTGTGGGTTACCTTCACGATGAGAATATAGTCAAGTGATGGCTGTCTTGAATGGTGATGGGTGGGACTCATTACATGTTCATTTCATACATAGCATATTTTTATGAAATTTTGTCTCATATGTTTTATTATTATGCTATTTGCATGTTTTTGACTAACCATGTGGTAGCCATATTCGGAAACACTACTGGGCGCGTTGATCTAACGCCCTATCTATATCCTTAGTGAATGATGTAGGGAAAGGGAAGAACGTGGATCGAGAAGAGGACCAAGTACGGAAACTTGGGCGGTTTGAATGATTGGAATGGATTATGAATGGACTATTTTATGGACTTGATATTTGATATATTTGGACAATGTAATTTGGTAACTAGTTATGTTGGCTTGTAATAAGTAGTTAAGATAGATGCTATGGTTTGTTTTATGTTGGATGTTTTGATTAAACGATTAGTTAAGATTGATTAGTAATTTTGGAGAATAAGTTATGTACTTTGCTATCTAAGAATGAAAAATTGGATTAGTCATAGGTTCTATTATAACCTCAGTTATATTTAGACTAAGTTAATTCGGCAAGTTATATGTACCATGTGCGGATCAGTTTTATGGACTTAGTTCATACGCACATGGGCTTGGCCAGTTAAGGGTCGGATTTAGAAACCCGAACTTAACTCGCGTCGTGACACTCCGCTCCGATCACATGATTATTATATATATAAAAAATAAATAAACTCTGAAAATTAGAGTGAAAAGGGCGGGGTGTTACAGATGATTGGTTTTGACTCCATCTACCAATTAAGCGTGGAGGAGGGGTATGGCCTTGCATGCCCCCAATCTTAGGGGGGTGGTTGGAATGAAACCACCACCCTAAATCCATGGTTTCCTTGGGTGGTTTCAATGGGATGAAACCACTCTTGGCTTGCCCCTTTGACTTTCTTACTTGACTCTAAGTTGACTCATCTAATTAATTAAATTACTTCTTCACTTAGGTTAATTAATCCCTATTTAATTTTAATTCCATTAAATTCCTTAATTTTTCTCTATGAATCCACCCATGGTTGACCAAGTCAACCATGGTGGTCAGCCCCACCAAATCTTAGCCAACCCGCCACCTCACTTAATGAGGTGGGGGTGGATCCCACTTGATTATGTCCCTTGGTCTATTCAAGATTAAACTTAGGTGCTTTACATTAATTAAATCAACTTTATTTATTTGAGTCCTCCTTAATTCCATTTCGACTCATCCATGGTTGACCAAGTCAACCATGATGGTCGGCCCCACCTTTTCCTTTGTCCACATGCCACCTCACTTGATGAGGTGGAGGTGGGCCCCACTTGATTATACCATCTTGATTATTTCCTCATTAACTTAGGTGATCAATTCAATCCATTCCCCTTATTGGGTCATCATTGGACCCATGGCCGAATTATATTTATTTCCTACCATTTACCTTGGAGTTTTGAGTTAATTTTGATCCATTGGGTCCCACATGGTTATCGGGCCCACTTTGACCATCATTGGCCCTTTAGATGGATCCCATCCGATCCATGGTCTATTGGACCATGCTTGGGCCTTTGCCCAAATTTTGATCCATTTAATGTCCATGACATCAAAATTCTAATTTTTCATTATTAATTAAATAAATGTCATATATATATATATATATATATATATATATATATATATATATATATAGATTTAAAAATTCGGGCCATTACAGTCGGTGACTAAAAATATTACTATTCAACATCCCGACTGTTGCGCATTAAATGCACTCCCAACGGTATAATCCTTTCCCTGTCTACAAGTCGGTGTCGCCGATGGGTCGATAGTCGTTGCACCGAAAGGTCAGTCCATACGAGAGACTCGATCTGGGATAATACCATGTTGACAGAGTTTCAAGTCCAGAAACTAGTCTTACTGAGGGGTCAGTCCTTGTACTCTCGATCGGTCTTGAACTACCAATATGTCTGTTTTTTCTGGAGAGCCCACCTGAGTTCTAAGTTCTAGAACTCACAAGTCTTTATCGAAAAGTCATTGACCACGAGGGGTCGTTTCAGCATTTCACCGAGGGGTCGGTGTATACGAGACTCTCGATCAGAGGCGCACCCAAAATGATAGTTCTTATGATCCAAAACCTTTGTCAATTTGGTCGACTAGTCTTTGACTAAGATAGATCGATCCTGTCTCCACTGAGGGGTCGGTGAGAATAATTGGTCGAGTTGGCAGTGAAACTAAATACATATTTTCAAGTTGGGTTCCAATTCACTGTCAAGCATCCTCTCTAGGCTTTTAATGATTTTACCATTTGTTCAACTAAGCGTAGGAATAGTCCTCATAAGGTGTGGGTACCACCTGAAGTCATCTATGGCTAAATTACCTTTGTGATTGCAATACATAGTGATGATGAATCCACACTTGATCCTTCAATGCTTGAGTTCTTTATTCAATTTTCATCACTTGAGTCTTGATCATTGCTTAAACTTTCGAGACGATGCTTCACATAAGTCATGGAATTTACAAATAGATTACTTGGCAAGTTGGGGTACTAACACAACCTATATTCTGGAAGCATATCAACTTTCATGAGCCAAATCCTTTTCCTCCAGACAACTATCTTTCCTTTCTTGCAGAACTTGTTTACATATTTCTGCTTATCTCTCATCCTTGTCTCAAATTTGCTATGGATGACTGGTACGAAGGGAATCTTAGCGAATGGGTATTCTAATCAGTTGAGCCACCAATGGAGGACCAAATTCTACGGGCTCAATGGTCTTGCACTTGATGGTGGGTAGACATAACTTCTTGTCAGTTACAACAGCGCGCATGTGAGCCAACATGAAATGATTCAAATCACCCTTGTTCCCATGCCTGGGATAGAGATTGGAACAAAAAAATAGGTGTAGCAACCTATATTCTGGAAGCATATCAGCTTTCATGAGCAAAATCCTTTTTGTCCAGACAACTGTCTTTCATTTATGGCAAAACTTGGTTACATATTTTCACTTATCTCTCATCCTTGTCTCAAATTCGCTATGCATGACTGGTACGAAGGGATTCTTAGCCATGGGTATTATAATCCAGTTGATCCACCAATGGAAGACCAAATTCTACGGGCTCTTGATTTTGGAAGTAGAGCCAAAACCAATTTGTTTTCTCTTTATGAGCTTCGATTGAGCAGTACATCCTCTTGGCCATCTTGGGGTACAATTTTTCACCCCACTTCAGAAGGTTTTCCCATCCAACCTTTCTAAGGTGTTTGAGAACACCAAACTTGTAAAACAGCTCTACATCAGTTGTTTTTTCCATGTTAAGTTCCCTAAAGGAGGGATAAGGTTTGAGTGGCAGTAAAAGGGGGGCATCATAATTAACTTCATCTTCCTCTTCTTCATTTACATCTTCATATTCAGACCTAACACCTTGATCCCTTGAATCCACATCATCTCCTTCTTCACTTTCACCGAAATCCTCATCTTGGTCACCCATCCTGACAGTTTCATCCCCAATAGGTGTAAGGGCCCGGAATTTTTAAATTAATAAAAAAAAAAAGTGGATATAAGTTATTTTAGTGATGGAAATTGGAAAATTGGTGAAGTAAAGAGTAAATGGGCCAAAAAATTTGGACAAAGGCCCAAGTATGGCCCAATGGACTATGGAGTTGATTTAAATTCATTTAAAGGGGCAATGAGGGTTAAATGGGTCAAGAATGGTCAAATTGGGTCACATACCCATTTGGGACCCGATGGGTCAAAGTAGTTGAGCTCTAAGGTAAATGGGCTAGATGGAAATGTAATTGGGCCATGGGCCCAATGGTGATCCATTTAGAGGGTATTCAATGAAATTAAATCACCTAAGTTAAGTTAAAAATTAAACCAAGGTGGTGTGGCCAAGTGGGACCCACCTCCACCTCATCAAGTGAGGTGGCGTGTGGGCCAATGATTGGTGGGGCCGGCCACCATGGTTGAATTGGTCAACCATGGGTGTATGTATGAAGGCAAATTTAAGTAGATGGGATTAAGTTAAAGTGGGAATTAATTAACTTAACCTAATGATTCAATTAATTAATTAGTTATTTAAGCTAAGTTAAAAGAATGGTCAAATGGGAAGACCAAACAATCCATTTCAAACATGAAAAAACGTTGGCTAGTGTTGGTTGGGTCAAAAAAGCATGAAAAATATCTTAGGCTTGGTTGGTGGGAAATTTATGTTAAAGTGTAAAGTAAGCTACCTTGGGATAAGATGGGTTTCCATCTTATCCCATTCTCAATTTTACTTACTCCATCTCTCCCACACCACCGTCCCTCATCTCTAAGGAAAGAGAAGTAGAAAAATAAAGGAAGAAGAAGAAGAAAAGCTTGGAAGAAAAGAGAGGAGGAAGTTGTAAGTTTGGCCATCCCTTTAAGATCAAACTATAGAATCCTATTTTCTCATCTCCATCCTCTCCTCTCTCTCTCTCTCTCAAATTAAGCCCTACTATGGCCAATCCTAAGTTAGGAGGGTTTCACCATTGATCAACCATCTTGGCCTACCAAAGATCAAGAGGAAGGAGAAAGGAGGCCAAGGAGTCCGACGGGAGTGGCGGAAGTCGGAGGAGGCATCGGATTGTAAGTATTTTTTTTTAAACAAGAAATTTTGGATTTTTTTAGGGTTTAAGATCTGGGATTCAATTTGTAAATTTAATGGTATCCAAATGATTTTATGCCTTTGATTTCAAATCCATCAATTGAAGGATGGAAAGTGGACAAAACCCTAATGGATAAATTAGGGTTAGTTTAAGGAAAAATAAATAGATTAAGGAATGTAATGTAATTAAGTTATTAAGCATGGAATTATGTGGAATTGGAAAGGAATTGTAATGGGATTTTTAGGTTTAAAATCATGGAAGAATGATTTGGAATTTTGGGGTTTTAATGATTAAATGTGGTGATAATTTTAAAGGGGTTTAAATGAAGAAATGCATGGGAGATGTGAATAATGGTAATGACCTCAAAAATGGTAGGTGTTTAAGTGAATTATTAGGGTTTATAAATAATGGAAGCCATGGAGGATGATTTATGGTTTTAAGATTTTAATGGTTAAGTGTAAGTAATTAAGGATCTTTAATGGAGGTTTTAGGGTTATGTGTTAGTAAATTTAAATGGGTTTGGAAGGATGGAAGGTATGGAATAATGTACTAATAAATTGAAGGCTTAAAAAGGGTCAAAGGTTTGTAAATTTTAAGGGGTTTTTAGTTAAGGAAATCATGGAAGGTGGCTAAGTGATTTCAATGGGGACATTGGGATGAATTTGGTGTTTTGGAACCATGAAAAAAAATAAATGGGAGTTATGGTTAAACTAATGGACCAAAATGTATTTCATGATGATTAAGGAAGGATGATTTAAATGTATGAGTTAAAATCCCTCATAGTTGGACTTATGTGTGTGTTTAAATTAATGGGGAATAGGTCATGATTAAAGGGGTCATTAATGGACTCAAAAATGTATCAAGTGATGATCAAAATTGATGATTTAAATTGTATGATGTAAACCTCTTCATGGAAGGGCTTGTGATGGGTGCAAATGTGTAAATAGGCCAAAGAAAAAATGGGTGTTTGGTTAAGTAGAAAGGGCTGATTTTTAATGAACTCATGACCCAATGTTAGGTCATGTTATAGGCCAAATTTGGAATTATGCATGTGTTAAATCAATGGAAATGAGGCTAAGTTAAGGGTTGATTTTTAATGATCTTGTAACATGGTTACGGATCATTAATGGACCTAAGTTGTGGATCAATTTTGGGCTTAGGAAGGCATGAATGAATGAGTAATTGTTTATGTAAAAGGGGTAGTGGCAAAACTGTAATTAGTGGCCAAATTCAAGAATTCCATGGAAATTGATCATGGACTTAGGGGATCTAATGTAATAACCTTATAAGTGATTGATAAAGCCTAGGGTGGCCGAATTTTAAGACTTATGGGATTAAAAGGTTTAATAAATGATATGGGACCCACAAAACCTAAATAGTCACCGGTTTTTCATATGGGCTTAGAAATGGTTAAAACATGGACTAATGATGAATGTGTAATAAGGTACTGGACATCGCAGGCGGTGCGCGATCGGCAACCGGGTTTATCGAACGGAAAACGAAAAAGGACGCGAGTCGGTATTCGGTAGGATTCCTACCTTTTTGTAAGCCATGGATTTGGGTGATGTTTTCTTTAATCTAGTTTGGAAATCATGTGGTTGTCTTTAAGATATGTTATGGATCATGTATCATGTGATGTTTTACTCTAAATTATTTTGGAAATTATGTGAATGCTTATGATGGGTTTTGGATTAAATATTGTGGGATGTTTTCCCTTGGATTTAGTTGGTAATCTTGTAATTGTTTTAAGATGGGTTTTATTACTATTGAATTTCATATATTACATGGCAAATGGCATCTACATCTCATGCATGGCATGGGAGGCATATGACAGGGGAAGGATGAAATGAAACCGGAGTCCATGCTCCGTCGGGGCGACCGATAAACAAGCATGGGGACATTTCACATATGTATTATTGTACCTTGACGAGGCCTTACCGTCAAGGGGGATGTTGTATTTATTGTTATACCTTGATGATGATTCTTCCATCAAGGGGAATATTGTATTTGTGGTTACGCCTTGACGAGGCCTTACCGTCAAGGGGGATATGGCATCGGGATAGTAAGGATGATGGGTGGGATTCATAACACAGACACCCATGGCATGACATTCATTCTATGGCTTTTCGTTATGTATTATCTATCTGCTTTGTTATCACTAATCCATGTGTTAGCCCTACTCGGAGTCCTACTGGGCGCATGGTCTAACGCCCTACTTCTACCCTAGCTGATGACGCAGGAAATGCCGGAGCAGAAGGACGAGACGGGAGCCAAGCTTAGGAGCTTTGGAAGGCGGACTAATTATTTTATTTAAGTTATTTTGAGAAATGTGTATTTGATGTAGTTTAATTTGTCGGAAATGTAATAATTGAGATTACTTACTATATTTTGGACATTATGGTTTTAAGGATGTTTGGTGATTGAATGAATGTAACTTCCCTGCTATCTAAGAATTTGTAGGTTAGGCTCTTTTATAATTTCCGCAATTAGTTTAAATGTTCCCCAATGCTTACTTCTACGTGTGAACCATTCTCCGTGGACTTCATTCCACGCACACGTAGGGTTGGCCAGTTAAGGGCTGGGCTTTAGAAGCTCGGACTTAACTCGCGTCGTGACGTCCGCGCCCTTTGTCACTTTTATTAAAAAAAAAAAAAAAATAGACTCTGATATTTCGGTGAAAAGGGGCGGGCGTTACAATAGGTTCCTTAGTGTGACCTCTTTCTTCCACGTGTACTTTTTCTTCTCCTCTTCGACTTCCCTCACCCGTAGCAGGCCTGCTAATAGGTGTATCCTCACCACTGCTAAATTCAACTGGTGGAGTGGGTTCCTTTTGAGCTTTCCATTTTCCACTCACTTCTTCTACACAGGCTCTAACTGGAGAGGTAGGCTCCCTAATGATCACTCCACTTGGCTTTCTAGGGGTTAGTTTGGAAGATTGGTTTTGTGGAGAATTAAGTTTTTCGCTTTATGCTTGAATCGAACCCTAGGGCTCTGATGATTTCGAGGAGTGGATGTGTCCTCAAAGGAATTTTAGATGGCTAGTTGTATATCATTTCCCCTCTTTCTCTCTTCATAACCGCAATCACTATGATTGGTTGAATTAGATTTCCCAAGTGTAAGTATAAGAGAGAGAGTGATCATTTTGTTGGCCCTTGTTTAAGCTCACTGATAATGATGAGGTCCAACGGATTTGCCAAAGGATATGAAATGGATGCACAAGGATTGGAATTTATAGAGAATGAAACATGTTTCAGAAATTGTCATGTACCGACAGGTCGGGTGCAGCGAGGGGTCGGTGACTAAAAATATTACCGTTCAACCACCCGACTGTTACACATTAAATGCACTCCCAACGGCATAATTTATACCCACCGACATGTCTGTGTCGTCGATGGGTCGACAGTCATGGCACCGAGAGGTCGGTCTATACGAGGGTCTCGATCTTGGGTAACATCATGCAGACAGAGTTTCATGTCTCGAAACTTGTCTTGCCCAAAATGACTTGTTGTTCTTTATCGAGGGGTCGGTCTTGGTACTCTTGATCGGTCTTGAAATACCGAGATGTCTATTTTATCGATAGTCCACCTGAGTTCTAAGTTTCAAAACTCATAAGTTATCATCGACGAGTCGTTTGACCACGAGGGTTTGTTATGTTCATCACCGAGGGGTCAGTACATACAAGACTCTCGTTCAGAGGCATACCCAGAATGACAGTTTTATGATCCAGAACCTTTGTCAATCTGGCCGACTAGTCTATGACCAGGATGGGTCGATCCTGTCTCCACCGAGGGGTCGGTGAGAACGACTGGTGGTGTAACGCCCTGCCTTTTTTCACTCGCTAAAAATTAAAGTCTATTTCTTTTTTAAAATAAAAGAGTGAGGGAGCGTCATGACGCGAACTAAGTCCGAGCTTCCAAAGCCCGACCCTTAACTGGCCAACCATACGGGTGTGTGGACCAAGTCCACTAAAACGGATCACACGTACTCGAGTTAAACATGCGGAATAAATCATAGATGCGGAATTATAATAGAATCACAATTCTAATTCCATTTTAGATAGCAAGGATGTCCATCACTTAATCATAATTATCTTACGTTAAAATATCCAAAATTAACATTTCAAACCATAGCAAATAATCTACGTTATTACAGTCCCACGAACTACTTACTCAAATACATTATCCATGAGTAACTTAAACAAAATGAAACTTAATCATCCAAGCTCCTAAGCTTGGCTCCGATCACGTTCTTCGTTTCGTCCATTACTTGTGTCATCAACTAAGGTAGAAGTAGGGCATTAGACAACGCGCCCCGTAGGTATTCCAATTAGGGTCAAACACATGGTTAGTATAAAAATCCAGATATAATACATCAAGTCGTATCTGTAAAACATTGTATCCAAAACAGTGTATGCTAATAGAGATCCAATCATACAGATAAAAACCAGAAACAATGCATGATAATAGAGATCATAATCATGCTGATTCAATGCCATGCAATGGGTGTCATATGCCAGGAGTCCCACCCCTCATCCATATCCCAAAGACATGGTATCCTCTTGATGGAATCTCCTCATCAAGGTACCCCCACGAATGCCTTACGGACGCCCCGACGGAGCGTGGTTCTCCAGTTACAACTCAATTATACATCTCTCTCGATGGATAAAGCACATTGAGGTACCCTCACAAATGCCTTACGGACGCCCCGACGGAGCGTGAGTCTCCTGTTACCTCTTGATGGATAATGCGCATCAAGGAACCCTCATGAATGCCTTACGGGCGCCCCGACGGAGCGTGGTTCTCCGGTTACATTTCATCCCTCCCATGCCATGCATGAGATGCAAATGCCAACATACTATGTAATGATACAAATCATAGCATTAAAATCCATCATGAAGACATATCTTTTGATACCCAAAATAGTTTAAGTAAAACATTCACATATACATATACTCCATGGTTTTCAATGAGGTAGGAATCCTTATAACGCCCCGCCCTTTTTCACTCGCTTTTTCACGTAAATTCAGACTCTATTTTTTTTTTTTTTATAACAGGGTAGAGTGATAGAGCGCGGGACTTCATGACGCCAGCTAAGTCCGAACTTCCAAAGTCCGACCCTTAACTGGCCAACCCTATATGTGCATGGACTAAGTCCACAAAAATGGTTCACACATAGCAATATCAACATGTGGAGTAAAAATCATAACATGCGGAATGATAATATCAAAATTGCGGAATCATAATAGAACCAAGTTCTATTCCATTCAGATAGTAAAGTACGTCAAGTCCTTAATCATTATTAAAAAGTCATAATCATCAAACTAAACATCCGACCATCTAAGTTATTACATTCCGAAACTAGTTACTCAATTACAAGTCCATAAGTAACTTTATTCAAAACATATAAAATAAATCATCCAAGCTCCTATGCCTGGCCCGTCTTGCGTTCCTCGTTCCCCTGATTACCTGTGTCATCAACTAGGGTAGAAGTAGGGCGTTAGAACAACGCGCCCACTAGGTATTCCAGTTATGGCTAATGCATGGTTAGTACAAAACATATGCTATAACATAATATCCAAAACCATGTAAAACCATGCCATGCAATGATAACAAATGCAATGAGTCCCACCCATCACATGTACATAAAAGTACCCACCACATAGGTCTTTCGGACGCCCCGACGGAGTGTGGACCCTCCGGAATCTTCTTGATGGAAATCACATCAAGGTACCGCACATAGGTTTTTCGGACGCCCCGGCGGAGTGTGACCCCTCCGGTTACAAATCCTCCACCCCATGCCATGCATGAGATGCCAATGAAATACATGTTATTTTAATAACATAAACATAGCATTTAAAATCACTTTTTGAAACATAATCAACACATGTTATTTATTCAATTAACATAGCATTTGAAATTCAATATAAAGCATATCCCTTGAAACATAATTTCATCAAAAATAAGATAAACATAAAGTACATAAACCATGGTTTCAAAGAGGTGGAATCCTATCAAAGACCACTAATGTGTGCTTGCGTCTTTCGTCCAAGAATCGATCACCGATCGCGCACCGCTTGCGAGATCCCATTACCTTATAATATAATAATAAATCAACACCAAGTCCCATTTGATTTATAAGGTTCTAAGTCCATAACCTATGGGGTTCTGCCATACACCATGTCCGAACCGATGGTCTAATATTTAGTTAATTACAATTATGCCATCGTTCATAACCATAGCCCTTTTTTCTTGCTTAGGTTCCAAATAATCCATACATATTTCTTTTAATCCAAACACATAGTCCCATAAATAATTCATGGGGTTCGGCCATACAGCATGGCCGAACCCTATGTCCAATATTTCCATATATTTACAAGATTGCCATTGGTTTCCTTATTCATTCAAATCTACCATAACTAAACCCTGTATTAATTCATTAACCAATCATGTCCATAAAATAAACCTCATGGGGTTCGGCCATACACCATGGCCGAACCCATGATCCTCCACTTTGGCATGAAATTACAACTTTGCCATCCATGGCTTACATAACCAATAATCCGATTCTTGCAAACATTAAATATCATAACTCATTAAACATAAACCATAACTTTGATTCATGGGGTTCGGCCATACACATGGCCAAACCCATGATGCCTGTGTTTCCATAATTAATCTCCACCTTCCATTTTTAGATAGTTTCCATAAATAATCTCCACCTTTCCATAATTGGAAGGTTTCTAATTTTAGCAAATTCCTTCCATAATTGGGAGCTTTCTAATTTTAGCAACCAAAATGCATTTACCATTCCAAAACTACCCCATGGGGTTCGGCCATACACCATGGCCGAACCCTATGGTTCATGATCTTGACTATTTATTTAACTCCATTAAATTTTATCAATATCCCTTCCATGGGGTTCGGCCATACCCATAGCCGAACCCTATGGTTCCATTATCTTCCTCCTTTTAAATCCAAACCACTTAAAATCTAAGGTTTCCATCAAAGGTTTCCATGATCTAAAATCTAAGAACATAAACCCATAATTAGACCATGACTTTCCATGGTTTCGATTCAACAAAGTGAACCATGTCTTTCCATTAATCAATCAATGTTCCTCCATGGTTTTCAATATTCATAACCCAACAAAATAAATCATAACTTTCCATGGGGTTCGGCCATGCACTATGGCCGAACCCTATGGTTCTTTCTTTCCATTCAAAGCATTAAACCCATCTCCAATCTTCTTCCATGGGGTTCGGCCACACACCATGGCCGAACCCTATGGTTCTTTATTTCAAAACATATTTATCAAATAAGATACTAACCGGTTATTGCTCTTCCAATCTTTCTTCTTTCCTTAGCCTCTTTCTTCTTCTTCTTGATCTTTCTCAAGCCGTGATCACCTTCTTGTTGCTGCCTTTTCTTCCTCTTGTTCTTACTGTGAGTGAGAGATTAAGAGAGAAAAGAAGAGATAAAATTCGGCTATGGTGTGTAAACCATGCGCCCCTAGTCCTTCTCTCCTTTTATAATCTTTCCTTGGTCCATATTTAGGAAGTGCTTAAGATAGCTACTCCCCCCTTTAGGCCGTGCGCCCCTTCCTTGTTTAGTGATTGCCGACCTCCCTTTCTTATTTTAAAACCTTCCCTTAATCCTATCTTTATTTAGATTAGATAGTTTCCTTGGCTACCATTCCATGCGCATAACACATAGATATTCATATCTATCATGCGACTTAAGCCATCTATATTTATTTAAACATCTTCTTTAGATATTCTAGCATATCAATATGGATAAGAAGATCCCACATATATTTCATGCAAATAAAATTAATTCAAATCCCTTATTGCATTACTAATTAAATCTAACCCCATTTAATTTATTTGAAACCATTACCAAAACCGTTGGGTCTTAATTGGGCCATGACCCAACTCTTTATCCATATAAGATCCATATCTCATATTCACCAATTAAATGGATAATTTTTATACAAAATAATAAATTGAAAATCCGAGGTGTTACAATCCTACCAATGACCAACTAATGTGTCCTTGCGTTTTTGTCCGAAAACAGCTTACTGATCGCGTCAGGCCAATCGTACACCGCTTGCGAGATCCCGTTACCTTATTACATATAAATAAGTCAAACCCATGTTCCATTTGATTTCCAACCATGTTTAAGTCCAAAAACATGCCTTAGTGGGGTTCGGCCTTACAATATGGCAGAACCTCACTCACTTGGTTTTGGGTCCCTCTTTTTAATCTTTGATCATTCTAACCAATGTGGGTCTAAGATCATGCCATCTTTGATTCATTAATCCAAACACATATAAGTTAACCATTTAACATTAATAACACCCTAAGTCCACAAAACATTCCCATTGGGTTCGGCCATGGTGTATGGCCGAACCCATGGTCTTTCATTTTACCCATATTTACCTCTTAGCCATTATTCTTTCCATAGCTACTCACTTAGCTTATTTATACATGACTTAGGTCCATAAATCATTCATCAACACAACATAGATCCATGACTAAATCCCTCCATTTCATAGCTTGATGATTCATATCTTAAATCATACATGGATCTACCAAATGATCCATCAATGGTCCATAAATGGTTCATGTATGGCCGAACCCATGATGTCATTTTTCCTCCTCTTTCTTAAATCATTTAAAACACTAGATCCATAACTCAAGTCCCTCCATGGGGGGGTTTAATCATACACTTAGGTTCATCCTTTTAGATCATCATTAACCATATTTAAAACCTATTAAAATTACCAACATTCCCCCATCATTTTCATGGTCCAAACATCTAAGTCCATCAATATCTTTCCATGGTATCATCACTGCAAGCGCTCAGGAGACTATAACTCGTCCACTAGGGTAAATCTAGTAGTTTAAAGGCCTATTGCATACGCTAAATGAAATCGAGAGTACCAGAGAAAGTGGTGTAATGTGGGTTTAGATTAGGATTTTTGTTTTTAGAGTTTTTAGGTAGTTTTGCTCAAGGACTAGCAAAATCTAAGTTTGGGGGTGTTTGTTGAGACATGGAAAATGACATTTTTACTCTTGTTATTTGGACTAGTTAGACTTCAATTTTTTATATATTAGATATAATAAATGTTGTTTGTTAGCTTTGTAGATAAATTTGGAAAGTACAGGAAATCAATCAAAATTAGTGGAAAATTGCAAGTTTTGTGCTTAAACTTGGAAGACTCAGAATTTTTAATAATTAATTTTTGTCCACTTTTAGGATTTCAATTGTAAATTGATTAATCTGGACCCAACTATGAGAGTCTAGATTAATTCAATATTTTTTAATTTTAAGTGGTGAGTTAATTATTTAATTCTGGAGAGAAAAGCTGCAATTCAAGAGGCCAGAGTCTGAATTTCAAATGTATGGGCTAGAAATCCTTTTTAAATGGGCCAAGTTATGCTCCAAATCTCAAGCATTGGGCCAAGCTCAAGTAATCCATGAACAATTTGCAAATGGGCCAGGCCAATGTGCAAGTCCAAGTCCAGCAGGTCTAACTTCAAGCTCATAAGCTCAAGTCCAAGGTGTTTATTTGAGGCCCAATTTCCAAAACCCTGAGATCCAATTATCCATACTCGAATTTCCCTATGAATCCCTAAGTCCAGATGCCCATACCTTTGTCCCTCTCCATATCATCCACACCATCCATTTAGCCATCTTTAATCCAGACCATTCATCTCATACATTGTAACACCTCAGATTTTCAAGCTATGGATATATATGGAAACTATGGATATATATGGAAATTGTCTATTTAATTTGAAAATTAACGGAGATGGACCTTAGATGGGTAAGGAGTTGGGTCAATTGGTCAACTAAGACCCAACGGATTATGAATAAGGTTCAATTGAAATAAATGGGTAAGATTTATTTAATTGGGTCAAGGTTGTCAATTGGGTCAAAAGTCCAATTGGGACCCAATAGATCATATATGAGCTAGTTAGAAGTAAATGGGTAAGGTTTGATAATTGGGTCTAATAACCAATTAAGATACAAGACATGGGATCCACCTCATCAAGTGAGGTGGCATGTAAATGAAATGGCTAAGTGGGACCCTAAATACTATATGATTCATAGTCGGCTAAGCCATGGTTGGCTTGGTCAATCATGGGTGAGTTCAATAGAGTTGAGTTAATGAATGAGCTCAAGTGGGATAAATAATACTTGAGTTGGAAAGTGAATTCACATGAATGAGAATTTATTAATGTGAGTTCATGTGCTTGAGTTGGAAAATGAGTTCATTTAAATTGAGTTGAATTAAAATGAGTGAAGTGGGAAGACTGAGGGTTTCCATCTCAAAGGAGGAAACCCAAAAGGCACAATCAAGGTGTACACGTTGGAGGTGGGAGTTTCATCTCATTGGATGAAACTCCAAAAGGATCATTATGAGGAGATGAAGGGTTTTTGGTTGTTACACAAAGCATACCATGGGTACACACGTTGGAGACATGGGAGTTTCATCTCATGGGATGAAATTCCAAAGGAAGCATTAAATGGGGAGGTGAATGGTTTTGGTTGTTACACAAAGTCATCCAAGGCATATATGTTGGAAGATGGAGAGGTGTTCCATCTCAAGTGGTGTCTTGGCCAAGCCAAGGGATACTTGCGAAGACACCATCATTATGAGGAAGTTGAAAGGTTGGTTGTTACACAAAGTACATACAAGGCTACACGTTGGAAAGGGTGGGAGTTTCATCTCATGGGATGAAACTCCAAAAGGAATGTTAATGAGAAGTTGAAGGGATTTTGGTTGTTACACAAGGTATGCCCATGCATACACGTTGGAACATGGAAGCCCAAGGGGCATATGGTTGGGAGTTTCATCTCATGGGATGAAACCCCCAAAGTAAGTATCAATGGAGAGGTGAAGAGTCATGGGAGTTACAAAAGGGGTATCAACCAAAGGATTCCACCCTTGGTTGAACTACATTGGGCAATTAAGAGAATTATTTGCTTTATCTCACTCTCTTCCTCTCACTCAAGGCCGATTCCCTCTCAAGAACAAAGGACTTGGAGTTTTATCTCAAGTTTCTCTCTTTCTCCCTCTCTCAAATCTATACCCCTTGAATGAACCACTCCAAGGGACTTTATCAAGATCAACCTCGGCTAAAGATCAAGAAGGAAGGAAGAAAAGGCTAAGGAAGGAAAGGAGCAAGAAGGAGTGAAAGAAACCGGAGGAGTCGTGGAAACGGTAAGTGCTCGATAAGACTTCATAAATAAAAAAAGAGGGTCAAAGACATGGTTTGGCCATGCCTAAGTTTTATTATGGCTAAGATGCTAAGCATGAACCATGTATGAAATAGGTGGATGATCAAGGTTTGGCCTTGCATGGCCAAACCCTAAGGTTTTATGTATAAAAATCATTAAGGACAAAGGAAGGGATGGATGAGGTTCGGCCATGATGTATGGCCGAACCCATCAAAAGATCAATCTTAAATGTATGATTTTATGAAGGGAAATGATGAACCATAGGGTTCGGCCATGTTGTATGGCCGAACCCCATGGAAAGGATATTAGTGAATTATAATGGATTTAAAGGATGGAAAATTATAGATGAATGTTTATGTTGTAAAAAGGTTTTTAAAGGGTTTAATGGATCTATGTATGAGAACCATCAAAGGAGCAAACCATAGATGTATGATTCTTTTTAAAAGAAAATAAGGAACCATAGGGTTCGGCCATGTTGTATGGCCGAACCCCATGATGGGAGGTTAATGATGTTAAAAAGGGTTTTTAAGCATGAAAACCATGGAGGAGTAATAATGGGCTAAAAGGTGGTTGACCATGGTAGGATGGAACAAAGGACCATGGGTTCGGCCATGTTTATGGCCGAATCCCATGAATCATTTTAATGGGTCATTCATGGACTTATCATGGTTAGATGAATGATTATGTTAGGAGATGGAAAGAGTTGATTATGCGTTTTTATGCTGATGATTAGTTGTGCATGAAATGTTTAATCATTGACCTATGTTTTGGACCTAAACATAAGGTGATGGAAATAGTGGCAAAGAAGTAAATATAGACAAAAATGAAAGATCATGGGTTCGGCCATGGTGTATGGCCGAACCCCATGAGGAATGTTTTTCTAAGGACTAAGGGCACAAAACCAAGGAAGTAAGGTTCGGCCATGTTGTATGGCCGAACCCCACTAGGAAATTTTTATGGACTTAGGGTTGTGCATGTAAGATGATTAATGTATGTATGATTAGATTAATGAATTAAAGGTGAAATGATCTTGGATTTAAGTTAAAGAATCAAAGGACTCAAAAGAAAGACTAAAACCAAGTGGGTGAGGTTCGGCCATGTTGTATGGCCGAACCCCGCCAAGATATGTTTATGGACTTGGACACTATTGTAAATCAAATGGGACATGGGATTGATTGGTTGACATGTTATAAGGTAACGGGACTTCACAAGGGGTGTACGATCGTGAAAGGGGTGTACAATCGTGAACAGTTTTCGGACGAAAGCGCAAGGACACTTTAGTAGCCTTTGGTAGGATTCTACCTCATTGAAACCATGGATATGTATATATGATTATTTTAATTCTTGTTTGATAAGTTATTTTGTATCAAGTGATATGTTTTCAAGTATGGGGTTTTAAATGCTATGATTTGTATAATTGCATAGCATGTGGACATTTGCATCTCATGCATGGCATGTGAGGGATGATATGTAACCGGAGATCCACACTCCGTCGGGGCGTCCGTAAAGCAATCGTAGGGGACACCTTGATGAGGAGAATTCCATCAAGAGGATACATGTGTTTGTGATGGGTGTGACTCATTGCATATGGCACCCATGGCATAGCATTGCATCAGCATGATTATGATATCTATTATCATGCATTGTTTCTGGTTTTTATCTGTATGATTGGATCTCTATTATCATACACTGTTTTGGATACGATCTTTTACAGATACGACACGATATATTATATCTGGATTTTTATACTAACCCATGTGTTTGATCCTAATTGGAATACCTACTGGGCGCGTTGTCTAACGCCCTACTTCTACCCTAGTTGATAACACAGGAAATGGACGGAACGAAGGAAGCGATCAGAGCCAAGCTTAGGAGCTTGGATGATTAAGTTTCATTTTGTTTAAGTTACTTATGGATAATGTATTTGAGTAATTAGTTCGTGGGACTATAATAACGTAGATTATTTGCTATGGTTTGGAATGTTAATTTTGGATATTTTAACGTAAGATAATTATGATTAAGTGATGGACATCCTTGCTATCTAAAATGGAATAGAATTGTTATTCTATTATATTTTCGTACCTATGATTTATTCCGCATGCTTAACTTGAGTACGTGTGAACCATTTTAGTGGACTTGGTCCACGCACACGTATGGTTGGCCAGTTAAGGGTCGGGCTTTGGAAGCTCGGACTTAGCTTGCATCGTAACGTTCTCGCTCTCTCTCGCTCTTTTATTTTTTTGAAAAAAAAATAGTCTCTGATTTTCGACGAGTGAAAAAGAGCGGGGCATTACAGATGATGCATGTGTTAGATCCTAGGTTTTCATGTGATGTTTATACCCCATTGAGAATTTAAAATTGTACTAACCCCTTCTTCTCTTATTACTATAGTGTATTATTTATTTTATTCACTTCCAAGTTGACACTATTTGTCGGGCAGTGAGTGACTTCACTTCCAGGCCGACGCTATATCTATCGGGCACTGAGTGACCTCTAGGCCTAATTCAATATGTCAATCTGTTCATATCCAGAAGACAATACGAGAAGTGACCTGAGCATTTAGACCTAACTCAATACGTCAATCTGGTCATGCCCAGAAGACAATATGAGATTTGGTCTGAGCACCTTATTATTATTATATTATGGATTATTATAACTTAAAATGGTTAGAAACCAAGTAAGAGACTCAGTTCCATTTACCTTGGAGATTTTTGAAAAAATAGTATGGTTTTGAAATACTACTTGTATGTATTCCTTTGCGTGCTATGTATATTGACTAATTATTGTTTACACACTTGTTTGCATGTTGACAGAGACCGCGATACCACACAATTTTGATGAGGGGACTTAACTTTGCAATAGGTGTAAATCAGGTTTAATAAGATGGATCTTGAGCAATGAGTGGTTTCAAGTTTTGATGAACCCACCCATGTGCCCAGACATGATACACTGTTGCAAGAAGTACTTATGATGATTGTAAATGTTTATGATGTCGATTATATGTGTTTAAATGCTGCTTCCACATGCCCTTGACTATTAAACCAATATCGACCATGTGTGTGAGATGGTTTACGTCTACTGGACTAGGGGTGTCGACAGTTGCTGACTTGGAGAGTATCAGTATCGGCCATGTGAGGGTCGGAGATGTACTTGAAAGGATGTATTTTGACTGTGTCGGGACTTAATACAATGGTCTTAGCGTAGTATGTAGGTGTTACGATAGATGACAACAGTAATGGAATGATGTTGAGAATTTATTGTCAAGCATGAGATATCATATTGCAAATGTTGATTATTTCACTAACCTGATGTTTCATTAGACCGCATTGTTATATTTCCTTCACTGGGCTAGTTAGCTCACACCACTCACATTTCAGGAGATGTGCCCGAGGAGGAGAACCCTCCGTATGAAGCTTAGGATGGATAAGCTGCTGCTTTGCCTTGGGATTCCCACTGAGGGGAATTCCGCTATCTTTGTCTTTTGGTTCTTTGAACCATTTGTTTTTGTAAAATACCTTGTGTGGTACTTAGTTTGTATTGACATTATGTATTAAATCACTATGTGTTCTGTATCTACTCTGGTTGTGATTTACTAATAATTCATTTATGGAATTATGTGTTTGTAATTGTGTTGTGGGTAGACTTATGGTATGTGTTTGAGTTCACATGTTGAGATCATGTGTGACCTTTGGGCCTAACCGTTGATTCTGCCCAATTAGAATTCTTGAGTTTTATTTCAAAAAAAAAAAAAATCAGTGACGTTTCGAGCCCACTTTTCGGGTGGGACATTACAATTCGAATCAAATAATGAAGTCTCAAAGAATAAGAAGCATCCAATAATTAACTCAATCAACATAGTCCAACACCTAGTTAGGAATTTAAATATTCATCCATAGTAACTTCTAGTTTTCAACGTCGTCCTCCAATCCTAAATCCAGAGGGTTACCTGTAATGTAAGGGTGTAAGCTCCAAGCCTAGTGAAGGAATACAATAGCACATATCCAAAATATGATATCTCCAATATACTCAATGTAATACAAATAAAGAAATATTAAAAGCATAAGTAATTAAATATGCATTAATGTCCATACTTTATGCTATGTAATGCACAATACCCAATGCCTCATTCATCCACAACAACTCCTACTGTATTTGGTAGCCTACCCGCCGAAGCGAGGCTAACACAACACAACACCACATGAAGTGGCCTACCCGCCGAAGCAAGGCTATCACAACACCACATGAAGTGGCCTACCCGCCTAAGCGAGGCTAACACCACCATCAAATAACAGTCTACGTGATCTTTCATGGCTCAATAATCCAAACTTACCACATACGTGGTACTACTTATTAAAAGCAAGGCCATACACTACCACCGTCGTGGTCTACATGAAAGATCACGGCTCACACCCCCATACTCATCCCATGAATATGAAGATGCCATGCTCAATGCCATGTCTACCATGCATTATTCCTATCATTGTACCACATGTTATGTATCATATTATCATGCCATTAATCTCATCATCAACACTATACTCTAAACAAGATTTTATCATAAACATAAACATCATGTATAGGTTTTAAACTATCAAAATCAATCTCAACAATATCTCGCATACATAATAATAATTTATATTATAGTATTATTATTATGACAACACAATATCATAAACACATCTCAATAACATCAAAAATAACTCTATAACAGTCAATAAAACATTCATCAAATTCGAACATAATTATTGGACCTTTCAACAAGGCTAGTGGCTAACTTTCCACTATCAGGGCAGATTGAGTCCCTCACGGCCATTAGAACATTTAGTTTATCTCCTTACATTACTGTGAGTAAGCACCGGATTATAACCACTATTCCTACATATACCCGTCCGTATCATAGGTCCAACATTATATTCCCAAAACACATTACATAATGCAATATTTTTCCATTGCTCAATCACATAAACAAAATAGAGAATATCATGCATAACAAAATATAGTGTATTGTTTTCCCTCACCTAGAAGTTCATGAAGTGTACGGTGCTACCAAGGAGTCCAAAGCTTTAAAAAATAAGCCCTTTATAAAGCAAGGTTGCTGCAGATCAAATTAAATGTTCTAAGGAAATAGCATTTGTTGATTGTTAACTCTCTTTAAACTAATCTTGTTTAAATGGTTAAGGATTAAACCAAGCCACCCCAACTGAGGTAAACTAAGGTCAAGGGCATAGGGTTAAGGTTCCTAACCCAAATACCACAGTCTAAACCGAACACGTTAGTACCCTTCTACATCTTCCAGTAACTTAGTCGATGGATAGAAAGGTTAAGATTAGGAAGTGAACCATTTGTAGAAATACCCCAAGTTTAACTAGAAGGGCTCACCATCCATACTTGGTTGTTCTCGGGTCTGGTGCAAGCAGCAGAAAGATTTGGTCCATATGGGCTAAAACAATATGGTTTACTGGCTCATTAAGGTCCTGTTTTTGTGAAGCTCTCGGACTAAAACCAGTGTTATTATATGATCGCTCTGGGATTGGAAATTAATCCCTACTACCAATAATTTGGGCTGGCTTGCAAGCCCAGTTTAGAGGAGTTTGAACCTAGTTTTGCTGGCTCAACTTGGAAGGGTTTCTTGGTCCACAGCATGTCCAGTACGCATGAAATTTGGGACCGGAATCAGTCCAATTATTTGGCCGATCTTGGGACTGAAAATCAGCCTCCTCTCTCAATTGTTGGAATTTGTTTATTCTTGAACAGGCCAATAAAATATAATAGTTTTGGCCTAAGTTAAAGGCCCAATTTGACACTATTTTGAACTGGATTTTGGACCCTAGTTCAGACCCAAATAAGGGTTGTTCCATAGCCTTAGTGGCACCCAGTTTTGGATGGGTGATTGCCCATCTCGGCTAGAGTTCTAGCCAAATAAAATTTCAACATGGCATTACTAACTTAAGTAGAGGTAGGTAGAAAACTGATAGAGGCATACCTCTACTGAGCAAGATTTCTTAGAGGGATTCAAGAGGCTTACCGGAAGAAGAACAAAAGCCTAGGCTCGTTGCTTGTAGGCATCGGCGGATGCTCCTGCAAGTAGCTATCTTCGTCGAGAGAGAGGGTGAAGAATGTAACGCCCCGCCCTTTTTCACTCGCTTTCTCTTCCGAAAATCAGAGTCTATTTTTTTTTTTTTTTATAAACGAAGAGTGATAGAGAGTGGGACGTCACGACGTGAGCTAAGTCCGAACTTCTAAAGCTCGACCCTTAACTGGCCAACCCTATGTGTGCATGGACTAAGTCCATGAAAACGGTTCACACATAACAATAACAACATGCGGAATAAAATCATAACATGTAGAATTATAATAGAACCAAGTTCTATTCCATTCACATAGCAAAGTATGTCAAGTCCTAAATCATCATTGAAATATCATAATTATCCAAATAAACATCCAACCATCTAAGTTATTACAGGTCGGAAGTCTAATTACTCAAATACATGTCCATAAGTAACTTTATTCAAAATATAACTAAATCATCCAAGCTCCTATGCTTGGCCCTACTTGCGTTCATCGTTCCCCTGATTTCCTGTGTCATCCACTAGGGTAGAAATAGGGCGTTAGAACAACGCGCCCAGTAGGTATTCCAATTAGGGCTAACACATGGTTAGTACAAAACATATATTATAACATAATATACCAAAGAGCCATAAAAAACCATGCCATGCAATGATGACAAATGCAATGAGTCCCACCCATGACATGTACATAAAAGTACCCCCACATAGGTCTTTCGGACGCCCCGACGGAGTGTGGACCCTCCGATTTCTTTCTGATGGAAATGCATATCAAGGTATCCCACATAGGTTTTTCAGACTCCCCGACAGAGTGTGGCCCCTCCGGTTATATATCCTTCACCCCATGCCATGCATGAGATGCCAATGAAACACATGCTATTTTATCATATAAACATCGCATTTAAAATCACAATTTGAAACATATCCAACACATGCTATTTTATCATATAAACATAGCATTTAAAACTCATATTTTGAAACGTATCCTTCGCAATATAATTCATCAAAATAAAATAAAAACATTGCACATTAAACCCATGGTTTCAAAGAGGTGGAATCCTACCAAAGACCGTTAATGTGTCCTTGCGTCTTTCGTCCAGTAACCGCTCACGATCGTAAACACCTTGTGAGGTCCCGTTACCTTATAATATAACAATCAATTAAAACCAAGTCCCACTTGATTTACAACAATGTCCAAGTCCATAAACGAAACTTGTGGGGTTCGGCCATACACCATGGCCGAACCTCACCCCTTTTGTTTTAATTTCTTTCTTTGGTTTATTAATCAATAACCCTTAAGTTAAACATTTAATCACTTCCCTTTTATTTAATCCCACTTACATAAACCCTAAGTCCATCAAAACAATCCCCATGGGGTTCGGTCATACACCATGGCCGAACCCATGGTCTTTCATTTTTGGTCATATTTACATTTATGCCATTCATACCACTTTAATTCATTAATCTAATGATAAACAAATTAATCATCTAAGATACATCAACCTTATGCTCAGCAAACATTCCCCATGGGGTTCGGCCATACACCATGGCCAAACCCATGGTCCATTGATTTCACTTAATTACCATATTGCCATTATGCATATCCATAGCCATTTACCTTGCTTATGTTCCAAAATAATCCATGCATAGTTCTTTAATCCCAACACATAATTCATGGGGTTCGGCCATACACCATGGCCGAACCCATGGTCCCTTATTTCCATTTAAATTACAATAATGCCATTCATGGCTAACCTTCCATTTTAGCACGTATTTACAACTTTGCCATTACCTTGGTTATATGTCCAAAACCGATCCTTAATCCAAACATGATCCATAAGAGTTGGTTCATGGGGTTCGGCCATACACATGGCCGAACCCATGATGTCTAAGTTCCAATTATATAGATTGTATCCATTATTAGAAACTTTCTAAATTTAGCAATTCCATTATTGAATCCATAATTCAAGGTTCTTTCTGTAATTAGAAAGTCCATAATTAGAAGCTTTCTAATTTAATCTCCACCTTCCAATAATAAACCCTTGTGGGGTTCATCCATACACCATGGCCGAACCTCACCCATAAAGACAATCCAACCTTTTCCATTCACTTTCTAAATTAATGACAACTTCCATTGGGTTCGACCATACACCATGGCCGAATCCTATGGTTCAAGATCCTCTCTTTTAAATAATTATTCATCCATTATAAATTCCATATGACCCATTAAATTGATTCATGATTCTTATCCATTTAATCCTTTCAAAAATCATATACCATTACCAACAACTCCCATTTAAAATTAACCAACACTCTTACATGGGGTTCGGCCATGCACTATGGCCGAACCCTATTTTTCCTCCTTTCCAATAAAAAAAAATACCATGATCATCCAATTTCCTCTCATGGTTTCCAACCCATAAACATAATCATGTCTTTCCATAAAATCACCAAAGTCCCTCCATGGGGTTCAGCCATACAACATGGCCGAAACCTATGGTTCATTATTCCATTAATTATACTCAAAACATCTCTTATTCTTCTTCCATGGGGTTCGGCCATGGTGGTTCCTTATTTTTAAACAAAAATATTAAAACTATTTACCGGTTCCGCGACTCCTCCGGTTTTCCCTCGGTTGTTCTTGATCTTCCAATCCTTTTCCTTCTTGATCTTTCCCTCTTGCTGGCAACCTTCTCTTCCTTTGATAATGCCGAGAATGAGGCTTGAGAGAGAAAGAGAGAGAATTCGGCTATGGTGTGTGTAAGCCGTGCGCCCCTTATTGCATTCTCTTTTATAATTTCCAATCAGCCAATCTTAGAAGGTGCTAAGATTCTGTAATGGCCCGGAATTTGTAAATCAATATATATGTGGTTATTTATTTATTTTAATGGTAGAAATTAGAAATTTGATGGAATAAATGGTGAATGGATCAAAATATGGACAAAGGCCCAAGTATGGCCCAATGGACCATGGATTGGATTTAAAGTCATTTAGAGGGTCAATAATGGTCAATTGGGCCAAGGATGGTTAAATTGGGCCCAATACCCATTTAGGACCCAATGGGCCAAGAGGATTTAAGCTCTAAGGTAAATGGATGGGAGGGAATATAATTGGGCCATGGGCCCAATGGAGATCCAATTAGTTGGAAGGGATTGAATAAATTAATGTGAAAAATCACCTAAGTTAATTTTAATTAGATCAAGGTGACATAGCCAATTGGGACCCACCTCCACCTCACCAAGTGAGGTGGCGTGTGGACCAAGAATTGGTGGGGCCGGCCACCATGGTTGACTTGGTCAACCATGGGTGGATTTCATTGAGGGAATTAAATAGAATTAAATTAAGTGGGAATTAATTAACTTAACCTAATGATCAAATTAATTAAATTAATTAAGCTAATCTAATCATGGTCAAATGGTCAAAACCACCCAAACAAACACAAACCACTCTTAAGAAACACAAAACAAAACCATTGGCTTAAGTGGTGGTTTTATCCCAACCACCGCCATTAAGCACATAAATCCATGTATGGTAGGTGGGGGACCTAATGATTGAGGGTAGAAACCAAAGATGAGATAGTTTTCATCTCATCTTCCAATCCCATTCCCATTTCACACGTTCTCCCTCCCTTGTACTCTCAAAACCGTCCCCTGCATCCAACAAGAGAAAGAGAAGAAAAAACTTGGAAGAAGAAGAGAAGAAAAGAGAAGGAAGTGCAAGTATAAGTCCATCACTCAAGACCTTGGGTAGTTCTTCCTATCATCTCCTCTCTTCCCTCTCTCAAAATCTAACCTTACCCTAGCTGAACCCAAACCTTGGAGACTCCATCTTGATCAAGCATCTTAACCCAAAGATCAAGGAGAAGAAGAGAAGAGAAGGCTAAGGAGATCAAGAGGAGAAAGAAAAGCCGGAGGAATCGTCGGGTTTTAAGTAATTCTACATCAAGAATTCTACATTTTTTTTAGGGTTAAGAAGAGATTATGAAATCCATTCCTTGGATCTCAAATCCATCCAATGGAAGGACGAAAAATGGACAAAGTGGATAAATTAGGTTAAGGAAAAAAATAAATGAATTAAGGACATTATGTGGTTAATTTGATTAAGCATGGATGTATATATTTTTGGAATCATGGGCCATAAGGTTCGGCCATGTAGTATGGCCGAACCCCATGATAAGTGAATTGTAATTTTTAGGGCATGGAAGACATGGAGGGTGATTAATGATTTTAGGGTTTTTTAAATTAATGAAATGTAGTGATTTGTAAAGGGTTTGTAAATGAAGAAATTCATGGAAGATGGGAATGGAACTTGAACCCTATGGTGGTGTAATGATGGTTGTAAATGGGTTTAAAAGGATGAAAAATAGGGAGTAGGTGTTTTTAAAAATTGGAGGCTTAAAAGGATCAAATGTTTGTAATTTTAAAGGGATCTTAGTGAAGAAAAGCATGGTAAGTGATTAAATGATTTTTAATGGGATTTTTTTTAGTGAATGGAAACCATGGAATATGATTTATGATTTTTAAGATTCTAATGATTTATTTTAAAGGGGTTTTAAATGAGGAAAAACCATGGAGAGGTTTTATGAAAAGTATGTTTTTTTGAAAATCCTATGGAGATGTATGATTTATTTAATGGGTATGAAAATATGGAAACTAAAGGAGAAGGTTGATGGTAATTAAATGGAATTAATGGACCTTAAGTATGGTTAATATTAACCCACTTGTAGGTCATGTTATGGGCTGAAATTTGAATTATGTATGTAATTAGATGAATGGAATATGACTAAGTTGATGGACCCAAAAATATAATTAATGATGATTTAAAATGATGATTTAAAGGTAGGATTTAAACCCCCTCATGGAGGGATTGATTTTAAATCAAAATGTGGTAAATAGGCCTAAGAAAAATGGGAAAGAGGTATCATGGGTTCGGCCATGGTGTATGGCCGAACCCATGACCCAATTGTGAGTCATTTTAGGCTAAGATCAAGGTCTATGTATGGGATTAGATGATTGGAAATTTGATTAAATTAAGTGGCCGATTTTTAGGGATGTTATGTCATGGTTAATGAATCATTAATGGGTCTAAGTGTATGGGTTAATTGTGGACAAAAATGTAAATGGATGGAGAAGATTGATAGTTTTAAATGGACTTTAGTAGAGTAAATAATGTTTTAAAGGGATGGAATTAATGGGAAAGCATGGACCATGGCTTCGACCATGTTGCATGGCCGAACCCCATGGGGAAATTTGATGGTTTAAGTATGTTTGAAACCATGAAAAGAATGGAGAATGTTGTATGATTAAAGGAGTCATTAATGGACTAAAAAATGTCCCAAATAATGATCAAAGTGATGATTTAAAGGCATGATGTAAAATGCCTCATGGGAGGGTTCATTTTGGATCTAAATAATGTAAATAGGTCCAAGGAAAGATAAGGAAAAGACATCATGGGTTCGGCCATGGTGTATGGCCGAACCCATGACTCATATGAGAGCCATTTTATGGGCCAAGATTAGGGTCTATTTAGATGATTAAATAAATGGGGATTAAGTCAATTAAGTGGCTGATTTTAATAAATTCTATGATATGGTTGATGGAACGTTAATGGATCCAAGATTATGGATCAATTATGGGCTAAGTACGGGGTTTTGTATGTGTTTAAGTGAATAAGGATTAGGTTAATTAAATGGCTAATTTTAATGATCATATGACATGGTTAATGGGACAATAACGGATCTAAGTTAGGGATCATTAATGGATCTGAGTTTGTGATCAGTTAGGGACTTAATTATGGATAAAATATGGACTAATTTGGTAAATGTATAATAAGGTATCGGGACATCGCAAACGGTACGCGATCGGCGACCGGATTTATCGGGCAAAAGCGAAAAAGGACGCTAGTCCGTATTCGGTAGGATTCCTACCTTTTTGTAAGCCGTGGATTATGTGTATGTGAAGGTTTCCATGATTTATTTCGGTAATTATATGATTTATTTTAAGATGGGTTTTAATGTTATGGATTATATTTTAATGCTATGAATTATGAATTAAGGATATGAATTATATATATATTACATAGCATAATGCACTTACATCTCATGCATGGCATGGGCGGGAAAATAATGAAACCGGAGTCCATGCTCCGTCGGGGCGACCGAGAAGCAAACATGGGGATAGCCTGATGCGCTATAACCGGAGTCCATGCTCCGTTGGGGCGACCGAGAAACATACATGGGGATAGTTTGATATGCTATAACCGGAGTCCATGCTCCGTCGGGGCAACCGAAAAGCAAACATGGGGACACCTTGATGAGGCCTTGCCATCAAGGGGGATATGACATTGTATGATGGTATGGATGATGGGTGGGACACATGACATAGGCACCCATGGCATGGCATTCATTTTATGGGTTTTATTATGTTGTTATCGGTATGATTGTTATCACTAATCCATGTGCTAGCCCTACTCGGAGTCCTACTGGGCGCGTTGTCTAACGCCCTATTTCTACCCTAGCTGATGACGCAGGAGACGGCGGAAACGGTGGACGCGACGGGAGCCAAGCTTAGGAGCTTGGGAAAGCGGCTACTTAGTTTATTTAAGTTTTATTTTGGAAATGTAATTTAAGTAGCTTAGCTTGTCGGCATGTAATAATTTTAGATTTCTTACTATGGTTTGGATTTTATTTTGGACATTATGATTATGAGATATTTTAGTAATTTAATGATGCTCTTCCCTGCTATCTAAAATTTGTAGGTTAGTCTCTATTATCATTCCGCATTTAATTTAATATTCTTCGAGCTTACTTCTACGTGTGAACCATTCTCCGTGGACTCCGTCCCACGCGCACGTAGGGTTGGCCAGTTAAGGGCCGGGCTTCAGAAGCTCGGACTTAACTCGCGTCGTAACGTCTGTGGCCTTTGTCACTTGTTATTTCAAAAAAAAAAAAAAAATAGACTCTGATTTTCGGTGAAAAGGGGCGGGCGTTACAGATTCAATTGTTGTGTGCCCTTGTTGTGGTTCTTTCTTTCATAAAAACTTCCATTTAATCCCATATTTAGAAGGTTTTGAGATGGCAATTGTCTAGTGTCGTACGTCCCTTCCTTCTGCCTCTTTTAGAAGGTGCCATGCGCCCCTCTTAGCAATTCTCTTAATGCCATTCTTAATCAAGAAAAAAACCCCTTTTTAAATATATTCTAGCACATAATCTTGGATATGGATATCTAAAATTTGGTCATGCAATATTTATTTAATTTAGATATCTTCTTGAGATATTCTAGCATATCAATGTGGATATGAAAATCCCACATAGATCTCATGCGCATATCTTTCTTAATTCAACCCCATTTACATTTTTATTGAAAACATTTCCAAAACCGTTGGGTCTAAATTGGCCAATGACCCAACACATTACCCATATAAGATCCATATCTAATAATTCACAAATTAAATGGGTAATTTTCATATATATATATATATATTAATAACTTGAAAATCCTGGGTGTTACAATACAACCCTCTTTTTAAAATTTTAGTCCCGAAAATCGAGTGAAGTAGAGTTTCAAACATTTACATAAATAGCTTAGGATGAGCTTTTCTCATTTCCGACTCGAGTTCCCATGTAGCTTCCTCAATGCCATGTCGATCCCATACCACCTTGACAACTGGATCGCTCGGTTCCGTAATACCCTTTGTTCTGTGTCTACCACTCAGACAGGCTTTTCGACGTATATCACGTCGCTCTGGACCTCTATGTCTTGCATGTTCAGTACATGAGAAAGATCAAGATTATATTTCTTCAACATTGATATATGGAACACATCGCGTAAAGGATGCCAACTGTGATGGCAGTGCCAATTGGTAAGCCACGTCCCCCATCCTTCTTATGATTGAAAACGGTCCCACATATCTTGGCGACAATTTCCCTTTCTTTCCAAATCTTATGTGTTCCTTTCGTGGCGAGACTTTCAAGAATACCATGTCTCCCACTTCAAATTCGAGAAACCTCCTCCTCTTATCAGCGTAGCTCTTCTGACGACTCTGCGCAGTCAATAGATGTTGCCGTATCAATTGTATCTGCGCTGTAGTCTCTGCAACCAACTCAGGTCCAATCAGTGCAGGCTCACCGGCCTCTGTCCAACACATTGGTGACCTACATGGTCTACCATATAATGCCTTAAATGGAGCCATTTGGAGGCTTGCCTGGTAACTGTTGTTGTATAAGAATTCTACCAACGGCAAGTGATCCTTCCATCCACCCTTGAAATCTAGCATACATGCTCTCAGCATATCCTCCAATGTTTGTATTGTCCTCTCAAACTGCCCATCAGTCTGTGGATGGAATGCTATGCTCGTCAGTAGGTCTGTTCCCATGGCCAACTGCCATACTCTGCTAGGGAATGGACCATCTCTTTCGGACACTATAGTCCGAGGTATACCATGCAATCTGATGATATCCCAATATACCGCTGACCCAAAGTCTCAGATGAGTCTGTCATCTTAATGGGAATGAAATGTGCAGACTTGGTCAGTCGGTCTACCATGACCCATATCGCATCGTTGCCTTTTGAAGACCTTGGCAACCCTGTCACAAAATCCATGGAGATGTATTCCCATTTCCATTCCGGCACTGGTAAGGGTTTGAGTAACCCTGGTGGCTTCTGATGTTCCGTCTTAACCTGCTGACAAGTTAAACAATGAGCCACGAATTCTGCCACATCTCTTTTGAGTCCGTGCCACCAATAATGTCTCTTCAGGTCGTGATACATCTTGGTGCTGCCCGGATGAATAGAGAGTTTGGTCTGATGTGCCTCAACCAATAACTCTTTTCTATAGCTCTTAGGTACATAAATCCTTCCTCGGAATAGAAGACCCTGTCCTGGTCGTAACTCCCATTCCGGTATGACTTCACTAGTAGACATCTTAGCCCATATCTCCTCCACTTCCGGGTCTGTCCGTTGTTCCTGTTCAATCTTGGTAACCATGTTGGACCGTATGATCAAATTGTACATATTCCTATGGTTTTTTATATAAAGATTAAACTCTTGAATGGTATTCAACATCTCCCATTCTGTCCTGATCAAACATGCCACTGAAGCATGTGATATACGACTGAGGGCTTGTTCGCTTTGCCAGGGTGATAACGAAGTGCGAACTCATAATCAGCCAAATATTCCATCCATCTGCTCTGCCTCAGGTTGAGCTCTTTCTGATCAAACAAGTATTTCAAGCTCTTATGATCTGAAAACACTTCAAATTTCTCGCCATACAGATAATGTCTCTAGCTTTTGAGAGCGAAGACCACTGCAGCTAGTTCAAGATCCTGCGTAGGATAGAGACGTTTATGTATTTTCAATTGTCTTGAACCATAAGCCACCACACGATGAGTTTGACTGAGGACGCACCCGAGTCCTTCTCCTGAAGCGTCGCATTCTACCTCATAACCCTTGGCTCTTTCCGGCAAAATTAAGATAGGAGCTGTTGTAATTCTCTCCTTCAGCATTTCAAATCTCCAGTTGCATAAATCTGACCACTCAAATTTGATTCCTTTCTGAGTGAGTCGGGTCAGTGGAGATGCAATCTTGGAGAAATCCATAATAAACTTTCTGTAATAACCAGCCAATCCCAAGAAGCTACGGATCTCAGTTACATTCTTTGGCGCTTTCCATTCTCCCACTGCCGCCAATTTAGCTGGGTCCACAGCTATGCCTTCTTCCGATATAACATGCCCCAGAAAGTTAACGTCAGATAACCAAAATTCACATTTGCTGGCTTTGGTATATAACTGGTTCTTCCTCAACGTGTCCAAAACTATCCTCAGATGCTTAGCATGTTCTTCCTAAGTTTTGGAATAAATCAAAATGTCATCAATAAATACAATGACGAATTGGTCCAAGTAAGGACGGAAAATCATGTTCATAAGATCCATGAACACAGCCGGTGCATTGGTGAGTCCAAATGGCATGACTACAAACTTAAATAGTCCATACTGCGTTCTGAAGGCTGTCTTTTCTATGTCCTCCTCCCTAACCCGTATTTGATGGTATCCGGACATCAGATCAATCTTAGAAAAATAACTGGAACCTCTAAGTTGATCAAATAAATCATCGATCCTGGGTAGAGGGTACTTGTTTCTGACTGTCAGCTGATTCAGTTTTCGATAATCCACACACATACGGAGTGAACCATCCTTCTTTTTCACAAATAAAACCGAAGCTCCCCAAGACGATGTACTGTTCCGAATGCCCCCCAGTCTAAGCAATTCATCAATCTGCTTCTTTAACTCGGACATCTCTGTTGGTGCCATCCGGTAGTGTGGTAATGACACTGGTGCAGTGCCAGGGTACAACTTGATTTCAAAATTAATCTCCCTCATGGGAGGCAAGCTAGGAAGTTCCTTTGGAAATACGTCTGCATAGTCCTTTACTATTGCTGGAAGTTTAGCCACCGATTATTTGTTGATTCTAATACTGTTCAATACTAAGTGATCAACCCTTCATGCAGTCTACTTTGTTTGTCAGTACGCACCACATGTTGTTTTCCCTCGAGTGACTAGAATGTCACCCTACAGCGATAATAATCAATGTTGGCCTTAAAGCTAGCCAACCAGTCCATGCCGAAAATAATATCATATTCTGACATATCGAGTACCAAATAATTGAACTCAAATCGGAGTCCTGCGAGTTCAGTATTCACTGCTGTGCATATAAGCCCCAATGATGTGTCTCTCACGGGGGATACAATGGTAAGTGATGTGGACAGTTTTTGTACTAAAGTTCCAGTTGCAGATATGAATGCAGCAGATATGAAAGAGTGAGATGCTCCAGAATCAAATAAAGCAAAGGCGTAGAAACTACTGACTTCCTCCATACCTTGAATCATAGAGTGATCGTCTGCTGCTAGAGGTGCTAAGGTGAATAACCGTCCAGATCTTGTAGGCGGCTGTCCCGCCTGATTAGATGTCCTGCCTCCTCGTGAATTAACTGGCCTAACTGGTGGACGAGATAAACCTCTGGAATATGAGGGTTTGTTGAGTTGTGGGCATTCCTTCTTAAAATGGCCAGGCTGATCACAATGAAAGCAGTTGTTCACACCTCTGGGAGCCTGAGTGACTGATGCAGATGGGGAGGGATGATTGGGACGAAAGCCCCCTGTTGACCCAATGGATGGTGAGGGTCTGCTAGAGTTCGGTCGGAACCTCTTGTTGGGCTGAAATGTACCCCTCCCACTTGGAGCTCGGCGATTGTTAAAACGCGTTAACTTAGCCATCTCTTGCTCTGCTATAGTGGCCCTACTGACCACCTCTGCCAATGTAGCTGCTTTAAATATGGTTACCTTGGCCTTTATGCTTGGTCGTAGGCCCCGTTCAAACTTACATGCCCTTCGATACCCTGTATCCACCATATAAAATGCATATACAGACAAACTTAGAAACTCCTGGTGGTACTCTGCCACCGTCATGGTACCTTGTACCAAAGATAGAAAAGCTTGAGTCTAGCACTCCTTCTCCTCCTCAGGAAAATAATGTTCCAGGAAGGTTGCTGAGAACTACTCCCAAGTCATTGCAGTCCTCTCTCCTTCCGGAAGAAGTGCTCTCTGCTTCTCTACCACCTTCCACCATTTACCGGCATCATCGATCAGTTGTGACGTGGCCAATAAAATCTTGTCAGCATGACTCGCAATCTTGAGTAAGGTCAGGATCTGAATGATCTTCTTTAGCCAATTTTCTGCTCTGACAGCCCCTTCTCTCCCTTTGAAATAAGGAGGGCGCTGTTGCTAAAAGTCCCTGACCATGCTCATGTCATTAGTCTCTTTGGTGGTTCCATTCTCATTCAAGTGTTGTTGAAGCACCGAAGTGACCACCGCTTGAACCAAGTTTTGCAGTTCAAGAGGCACCACCAGTATATTCACGCTGCTTTGTGCCTCCTCCTCTTGGTGGGACGGTTGTTCTTCCTCTTCGTGTTGAGATTGTCGTTTCTCCTCATTTCGAGGATGTTCTACCTCCTCTTCACCCCCATTTGGGTTTTGTCGGGTATTTCTCCTTGGCCTTCCCCTTGGAGGCATTTTTCCCTAAGCCATAAAAAAAAAAATATCATGACTTAGTTTTCATCATAAAAATTTGTATTTCCTACTTTTTGGGGGAAAATTTCCAAATAAGCACTTTGATTTTTGCTTTGTTTCTGGAGAAATATATCCTATGTTGCTATGTTTGATAATCCGATTATTTTGACTGTAATTCCTTTACTATCATCCGTCTGAGTCTAACGAAGTAAATTAATGCACGGGGACCAGATTAATTTACTCCGAAACATTCAATGTTTCTGGTTCGCTTTGATACTAACTGTAACGCCCCGCCCTTTTTCACTCGCTTTTTCTTCCGAAAATCAGAGTCTATTTTTTTTATAAACGAAGAGTGATAGGGAGCGGGACGTCACGACGCGAGTTAAGTCCGACCCTTAACTGGCCAACCCTATGTGTGCATGGACTAAGTCCATGAAAAAGGTTCACACATAACAATAACAACATGTAGAATAAAATCATAACATGCGGAATTATAAGAAAACCAAGTTCTATTCCATTCAGATAGCAAAGTACGTTAAGTCCTTAATCATCATTGAAATATGATAATTATCCAAATAAACATCCAACCATCTAAGTTATTACATGTCCGAAGTCTAGTTACTCAAATACATGTCCATAAGTAACTTTATTCGAAACATAACTAAATCATCCAAGCTCCTATGCCTGGCCCTCCTTGCGTTCATCGTTCCCCTGATTTTCTGTGTCATCCACTAGGGTAGAAGTAGGGCATTAGAACAACGCGCTCAGTAGGTATTCCAATTAGGGCTAACACATGGTTAGTACAAAACATATATTATAACATAATATTCCAAAGAGTCATAAAAACCATGCCATACAATGATGACAAATGCAATGAATCCCACCCATCACATGTACATAAAAGTACCCCGACATATGTCTTTCGGAAGCCCCGATGGAGTGTGGACCCTCTGGTTTCTTCCTGATGGAAAAACACATCAAGGTATCCCACATAGATTTTTCGGACGCCCCGACGGAGAGTGGCCCCTCCTGTTACATATCCTTCACCCCATGCCATGCATGAGATGCCAATGAAACACATGCTATTTTATCATATAAACATCGCATTTAAAATCACAATTTGAAACATATCCAACACATTCTATTTTATCATATAAACATAGCATTTAAAACTCATATTTTGAAACCTATCCTTCGCAATATAATTCATCAAAATAAGATAAAAACATTGTACATTAAACCCACGGTTTCTATAACGCCCCTCCTTTTTCACTCCTTCTTCCCGTAAATTCAGAGTCTATTTTTATTTTTTTTTATAACAGAGTAGAGTGATAGAACGTGGGACGTTACGACGCGAGCTAAGTCCGAACTTCCAAAGTCCGACCCTTAACTGGCCAACCCTATGTGTGTATGGACCGAGTCCACGAAAAATGGTTCACACATAGCGATATCAACTTGCGGAATAAAGTTCATAATCTGCGGAATCATAACATCCAAATGCGGAATCATAATAGAACCGAGTTCTATTCCACTCAGATAGCAAAGTACGTCAAGTCCTTGTCCATAATTAAAACATCATAATTATCAAATAAATCATCCAACCATCTAAGTTATTACATTCCGTAATCTAGATACTCAAATACAAGTTCATGAGTAATTTTATTCAAAACAATAAAATAAGTCTTCCAAGCTCTTATGCCTGGTCCATCTTACATTCATCGTTCCCCTGATTACTTGCGTCATCAACTAGGGTAGAAGTAGGGCGTTAGAACAACGCACCCAGTAGGTATTCCAGTTACGGCTAGCACATGGTTAGTACAAAACATATATTATAAGATAATATCATAATGTCAAAACCATATAAATCCATGCCATGCAATGATGACAAATGCAATGAGTCACACCCATCACATGTACATAAATGTACCCACCACATAGGTCTTCTGGACGCCCCGGCGGAGTGTGGACCCTCCGGTTTCTTCCTGATGGAAAAACACATCAAGGTACGCCACATAGGTTTTTCGGACGCCCCGACGGAGTGTGGACCCTCCGGTTACCAAATCCTTCACCCCATGCTATGCATGAGATGCCAATGAAGCACATGTTATTTTATAACATAAACATAGCATTGAAAATCATATTTAAAACACATGTTATTTCTTCATATAAAGATAGCATCTAAAATCAGAATTTAAATCATATCCTTTGCAGCATAAGTTCATCAAAAATAAGATAAGACACAATGTACATAAACCCATGGTTTCAAAGAGGTGGAATCCTACCAAAGATCGTTAACGCGTGCTTGTGTCTTTTGTCTAAGAATCGATCACTGATCGGGAACCTCTTGCGAGATCCCGTTACCTTATAATATAATAATAAATCAACAACAAGTCTCACTTGATTTACAAGGTTCTAAGTCCATAAACAAAACCCCATGGGGTTCGGCCATACACCATGGCCGAACCCATGGCTTACCATTTTCACACCTATTTACGAAAATGCCATTGTTTCCCTCTTTCATTTAAATCTTCCATAACTAGACCCTATAAATTTCCTTAACCAAACAAGTCTATCAAACACAACTCATGGGGTTCGGCCATACACCATGGCCGAACCCATGATCCTCTACTTTGGCTTGTAATTACCATTTTGCCACTAGCTTAGGTTCATGTTTTCCCATTAATTCAATCATCATATTAAATTCATAAAAATCCATTTCCCTTGATTCCTTATCACATGAACCTAACCCATAGAATTATCTCATGGGGTTCGGTCATGCATCATGGCCGAACCCTATGTCCAATATTTCCATAAATTTACAATAATGCCATTCATGGCTAACCTTCCATTTTAATCAATTATTTACAATTTTCCCACTCATGGTTTACATAACGCATAGTTTCTTTTAAAATCATTCACCCGTTACATGGTCCATAATAATTTCTCAACATATTAAGTTTATACTTAGAAAGTCCACATTTAGAAACTTTCTAATTTCATTATCCAACTTCCATACTTAGAAAGTCCCTAAAATGGAAACTTTCTAAATTTATCATTTCCTAATCTTGGATCCATAATTCCAAGTTCTTTCCATAATTAGGTCCTTTCTAAATTAAAGACTCTCCAATTTAATCCTACCTTCCAAAAACAATTAACATACTTTAAAAATGCCATTACAACTCCATGGGGTTTGGCCATACACCATGGCCGAACCCTATGGTTCATAAGGTTCTCTTTTAAAATCTATACATAGTATTCAATGGCTTTCATCATTCACACTTCCATAAATAAATAGTTTCCAAACTTAATCTCCACCTTTCCATAATTGGAAGGTTTCCATAATTAAACTCTAACTTTCCCTAATTGGAAGGTTTTCATAATTAATTCCTACCTTCCATTTTAATCCAAGATCCATAATTAGAATAACTTCTTAGATTGGCAACCTCCTTCCATAAATGGAAGCTTTCTAAAATTAGCAACTCCTTCCTTAAATGGAAGCTTTCTAAATTTAGCAACTCCTTCCTTAAATGGAAGCTTTCTAAATTTAGCAACCTTATTTCCATACTTGGCTAGTTTCCAAGTTTAGTAATCCAAATCCATCTACCATTCCAAAACTACCCCATGGGGCTCGGCCATACACCATGGCCGAACCCTATGGTTCATGATCTTGTCCATCAATTTAGATCCATTAAAAACATTCAATAATAAGATTATCAAAACTCCATGGTTTTCATTTAAAAAAATCCTTTTATTACATAAGCATAATTCCTTAATCTTATCACCTTATTGAATTCCTCTCCATGGGCTTCGGCCATACTCATAGCCGAACCCTATGGTTCCATTCTTTTCCTCTTTTTAATTGCAATCAAAATAACATATCCTTCCATGGTTTTCAATCCTCCAAAACCCATGAATTAAACACTTCTTTCCATGCATGGCCGAACCCTATGGTTCTTTCTTTTCCATTTAAATCATTAAATCATCACCAATCTTCCTCCATGGGGTTCGGCCAAACACCATAGCCGAACCCTATGGTTCTTTATTTCAAAATAAAATTATTAAACAAGATAGTAACCTTTTCCAATTCCGGGCTCTTCCAAATATTTCTCCTTTCTTCTTAATTTTCCTCTAACCAAGACACCTCTTGCTGGCCAAGCAACCTTCTTCTTCTTGCTTTTTGGCGAAAATGAGAGATTGAGAGAGAGATAGAGGGAGTTCGGCTATGAAGGTGTAAACCTTGTGCCCTTGTCCCTCTCTCCTTTTATAATTTTTCCCTTGGTCCACATTTAGGAAGTGCCCAAGATAGATACTTCCCCCCCTTAGGCCGTGCGCCCCTTCCTTGTTGAGTGAGTGCCGACCTCCCTTTCTTATTTAAAAACCTTCCCTTAATCCTATCTTTAGTTAAATTAGATAGTTTCCTTGGCCACCAATCCATGCGCATAACCTATAGATTTATTATCTAAAATTCGGCCAAGGCAATCTATAATAATTCTCTCCATGTGCATAATCATAGGTTGCATTACTAAATTAATTTGAGCCCCATTTAATTTATTGAAACCAATTCTACAATCAATTGGGTCTTAATTGGGTCATGGCCCAATTCTTTATCCAAATAAGTTCCAATCTAAAATTCACAAATTTAAAATGGATATTTTCATAAAAATAATAAATTGAAAATCCGAGGTGTTATAGTTTCAAAGAGGTGGAATCCTACCAAAGACCGTTAACGTGTCCTTGCGTCTTTCATCCGGTAACCGCTCACGATCGTAAACACCTTGTGAGGTCCCATTACCTTATAATATAACAATCAATTAAAACCAAGTCCCACTTGATTTACAACAATGTCCAAGTCCATAAACCAAACTTGTGGGGTAGGGCCATACACCATGGCCGAACCTCACCCCTTTTGTTTTAATTTCTTTCTTTGGTTTATTAATCAATAACCCCTAAGTTAAACATTTAATCACTTCCCTTTTATTTAATCCCACTTACATAAACCCTAAGTCCATCAAAACAATCCCCATGGGGTTCGGCCATACACCATGGCCGAACCCATGGTCTTTCATTTTTTATCATATTTACATTTATGTCATTCATACCACTTTAATTCATTAATCTAATGACAAACAAGTTAATCATCTAAGATACATCAACCTTGTGCTCAGCAAACATTCCCCATGGGGTTCGGCCATACACCATGGCCGAACCCATGGTCCATTGATTTCACTTAATTACCATTTGCCATTATGCATATCCATAGCGATTTACCTTGCTTATGTTCCAAAATAATCCATGCATAGTTCTTTAATCCCAACACATAATTCATGGGGTTTGGCCATACACCATGGCCGAACCCATGGTCCTTTATTTCCATTTAAATTACAATATTGCCATTCATGGCTAACCTTCCATTTTAGCATGTATTTACAACTTTGCCATTACCTTAGGTTTATGTCCAAAACCGATCCTTAATCCAAACATGATCCATAAGAATTGGTTCATGGGGTTCGGCCATACACATGGCCGAACCCATGATGTCTAAGTTCTAATTATATACATTACATCCATTATTAGAAACTTTCTAAATTTAGCAATTCCATTCTTGAATCCATAATTCAAGGTTCCTTCCATAATTAGAAAGTCCATAATTAGAAACTTTCTAATTTAATCTCCACCTTCCAAAAATAAACCCTTGTGGGGTTCGGCCATAAACCATGGCCGAACCTCACCCATAGAGACAATCCAACCTTTTCCATTCACTTTCTAAATTAATGACAACTTCCATGGGGTTCGGCCATACACCATGGCCGAACCCTATGGTTCAAGATCCTCTCTTTTAAATAATTATTCATCCATTATAAATTCCATATGACCCATTAAATTGATTCATGATTCTTATCCATTTAATCCTTTCAAAAATCATATACCATTACCAACAACTCCCATTTAAAATTAACCAACACTCTTACATGGGGTTCGGCCATGCACTATGGCTGAACCCTATGTTTCCTCCTTTCCAATAAAAAAATACCATGATCATCCAATTTCCTGTCATGGTTTCCAACCCATAAACATAATCATGTCTTTCCATAAAATCACCAAAGTCCTTCCATGGGGTTCGGCATACAACATGGCCAAACCCTATGGTTCATCATTCCATTAATTATACTCAAAACAACTCTTATTCTTCTTCCATGGAGTTCGGCCATACACCATGGCCGAACCCTATGGTTCCTTATTTTTAAACAAAAATATTAAAACCAATTGCTGGTTCCGCGACTCCTCTGGTTTTCCCTCGGTTGTTCTTGCTCTTCCAATCATTTTCTTTCTTGATCTTTCCCTCTTACTGGCTGCCTTCTCTTCCTTTGATAACGCCGAGAATGAGGCTTGAGAGAGAGAGAGAATTCGGCTATGGTGTGTGTAAGCCGTGCGCCCCTTATTGCCTTCTATTTTATAATTTCAAATCGGCCAATCTTAGCAGGTGGTAAGATTTAATTGCCGTGTGCCCTTGTTGTGGTTTTTTCTTTTATAAAAACCTCCACTTAATCCCATATTTAGAAGGTTTTGAGATGGCAATTGTCTAGTGCCGTGCGCCTCTTCCTTGTGCCTCTTTTAGAAGGTGCCATGCGCCCCTCTTATTGCCTCTTTTAGAAGGTGCTATGCGCCCCGCTTAGCAATTCTCTTAATGCCATTCTTAATCAAGGAAGAACCCCTTTTTAAATATATTCTAGCACATAATCTTGGATATGGATATCTAAAATTCGGCCATGCAATATTTATTTAATTTTAGATATCTTCTTAAGATATTCTAGCATATCAATGTGGATATGAAAATCCCACATACATCTCATGCGCATATCCTTTTTAATTCAACCCCATTTTAATTTTTATTGAGAACATTTCCAAAACCGTTGGGTCCTAATTGGGCCAATGACCCAAACACATTACCCATAAAAGATCCATATCTAATAATTCACAAATTAAATGGGTAATTTTCATATATATTAATAACTTGAAAATCCGGGGTGTTACAAAGAAGATACTGATCGGAAGAGGGTGACACAAGGATCTTGCGGTTGCTGTTTTGAAAGGGTAAAGGAAGGGAAGGATTCGCATGCTTTTATAAGGAAAAGGGGTGGGCTCAGTAGATTTGGGAAAGATGAGGTTTCCATTTTGGAAGAAAGGAATGAGGAAGAAAAATCAGATTTGGGGAAGGTTTTTCTCTGTTGCGACAATGGAGTGGGATTTTGGGGTTTCCATCGTGAGTTTCTATCGAGACTTAGGGAGAGATTTTTGGGATTTAGATACTTCGAGAGGGGAAAGGGATTTAGAAAGGGTGAAAGAGGTGGGGGTCTCCAAAGGGGTCCACATGGTTTGGGTGTTTATATTTAATTAATTCACTGATTATTGATTATATTCAAGTTTATTAAAATTTGAACTTAATTATTGATCCAGTAGTTTAATTATTTATTTACAAAAATCGAATTTTAATTTATCATTTGAATTTAATTAAAATCTTAGCTAAATAAATCTTATTAATTTATTAATTTTGGATTTTTAGTTATACAATTCTAATTGGAATCCTTAACTTTGCAAATTTAAAATCTAATTTGATAATTAAATTTTCTATTAACTCAATCTCAACTCGAAGGGGATAAATTCATAAATTTCTAATTAAGGAAAAATGTGTGTGCATTGGGGAACCTAAATTAATTAAATTCTAGGTTTTTGTGTGTTTATTTATTTTATTTAAAACAATAAAAAATAAAAGAAAATGACACATAATTTCACACAACACAATCAAGAGGCCTATTTACTATTTTAGTTTTACCCGATTCGATTGACCCGCTACTCCGGGTCGGGTCATCACACTTACACCATCACAATTAGAGTAGGAATTCCACCTCACTCAATTGGCAGGGATTTCCACCCACCTCTGTGCCAAAGACGACGCTCTAGAGTTTTTTTATAGTGGTTCCAGAGTACCTCTCCTTAATCCACTTTCAGGTTACAAGTTTGTAAAAGAAAAAATTAAAAACCAAAAAGCATTTGTCTTAAAGCTCCTTCTCCCTGATGTGTGCTTCTTGAAGATCCCACCCAAGTTGTGTCGACGCTCTTTCTTACAGTCGTTGTGTAGAAATCACAATCTCATGGGGGACAAGGAAACTTGTCTTAACCAAAGCTTTCCTATTTTATAAAACTCTCACTTCTAAACTCAATCAGAAGATTGGTTGTTTATGATCTTTCTCTCCTCCTCTCTTTTTCACTTGCAAATTCAATCCAAAGATTAGTTGTTTATGATCTTTCTATAACATCCTGGATTTCCTTAGATTATAATATATATTGGCTTTGCTCATTTGGATTTCAATTTAATGGAATTTGAAATTAAAAAGTGGAAATTGACATTAGATGGGCAAGAAATGGGTCAATTGCCAAATTAAGATCCAATGTGTCATGGATGAGCTTGATTTTAAAGTAATTGGGTAAGTTTAAAGTAAATAGGTCAATTACCCAATTAAGATCCAATGCTTTAAAGTCCACCTCATCAAGTGAGGTGGCATGTGAGTGATGTGGCATTGCCATGTGGCATGCATCCCATCACATGAAGCCAATTAAGGTGTAACACCCCGGATTTTCAATTTATGAATATATACGGAAATTATCCATTTAACTTGTGAATTAATGGAGATGGACCTTAGATGGGTAAAGAGTTGGGTCAATTGACCAATTAAGACCCAATGGATTATGGATAAGATTCAATTGAAATAAATGGGTAAGATTTATTTAAGTGGGTCAAGGTTGTCAATTGGGTCAAATGCCCAATTGGGACCCAATGGGTCATGGTTGACATGGTCAACCATCAAATGAGTTCAAGCTTAATTAAAGTGTGGCTGAATTAAATTGGAAATAGAATCAAGGAATTGAGTTGATTTTAAGTGAGTTAAATAGAGTTGAATTAAAAGATATGAGTTGAGTTAAAGAGATGAGTTGAATAAGAAGATGGAGAGTTCCATGTCAAGGGACACCATCATGTACACACGTTGGGGAGGTGGGAGTTTCATCTCATGGGATGAAACTCCAAAGGGATCATTAATGAGGGAGGTGAAAGGTTGTTGTTGTTACACAAGGATAATCATGTACACATGTTGGGGAGGTGGAGGGTTTCCATCTCATGATGGAAATCCAAGAGGCACACGGTTGGTGTTTCATCTCATGGAATGAAACCCCCAAAGTAAATATTAATGAGGGAGGTGGAGAGTTATAGTAGTTACAAAAGGGCATCAACCAAAAGACACCACTCAAGGCCGACCCTCATTGAACAAGAAAAGACTAAGGGGTTTTACATTCTCTCCTCCTTTCCCTCTCTTAAACATTCACCAAGGCCGAACCATCTCCTTGGGGTTTCATCTTAGACCCTCTCCCTCTCAAGCTCACACTTTGGCCAAAGATCAAGAAGGAAGGAAGAAGAGGCTAAGGAAGGAAAAGAGCAGAAGGGCAAGTCAGAACGAAGGAAATCGGAGGAGTAAGTACTTGATGAGATCTTAATAAGTAAGAAAAGAATGGTCAAGGATCATGGTTCGGCCCTTGCATGGCCGAACCCTAATTGTTGAGTATATATGGAAAAGATTTCAACATGTCTAAGATAAGGTATTATGATCAAAGATCATGGGTTGGCCTTGCATGGCCAAACCCTAAGGTTGATATGCATGGACCATTAAGGATAAAGGAAGGGTTAGATGAGGTTCGGTCATGATGTATGGCCGAACCCCACCAAAGGATATAAACATGGCTATATGATTTTTAAGAGAAAATAATGAACCATAGGGTTCGGCCAGGTTGTATGGCCGAACCCCATGGAAGGGTATTAAGGATTTTAAAAGGTTTAAATGGATGTATGTTGATGATTATTAGGGATTCTAAGTAGGTCTTAAATGTTGCAAAGCATGATCTAAAATGTTGTAATGGTGAAGAAACTTGAACCATGGGTTCGGCCATGTTGTATGGCCGAACCCCATGGAGGGAGATTATTGATGTTTAAAGGGTTTTAAGGATGAAAATCATGCAAATATGTTAGTGATTTCAAATAAGGTTTACATGTTGTAAATGATAAACTTGAAATGAGAAAATAAGGAAAAACCAAGGACCATGGGTTCGGCCATGTTGTATGGCCGAACCCCATGGAGAAATATTAATAGATTTATTATGGATCTTTGGGTTTTAAATGATGAATCTAAGTGTATGATTAAACCCCCATGGAGGGACTTTGTTTATGGACCTAAGATTGTAAATGATTTAAAGGAGAAGATGGGAAATGGGACATCATGGATTCGGCCATGGTGTATGGCCGAACGCTATGGACCATTTTAATGGGTCATGTATGGATCTATGCATGTTTAAATGAATTAAGGATCAAGTCAAGGAATGGAGGGATCTATTAGGGTTTTATGTTATGCTTAATGAATCATGAGTGGATCATTTGTTGGGACTTAAGTCATATATAAATAAGCTAAGTGAGTAGCTATGAAAGAATAATGACTAAGAGCTAAATATGGGTAAAATGAAAGACCATGGGTTCGGCCATGGTGTATGGCCGAACCCCATGGAGAAGGTTTTGTGGATTTAGGGTTTTATTGATGCTAAATGACTAACTCATGTAGGATTGGTTAATGAACCAAAAGAGGGAATGATCTTGGACCCAAAACCAAGCGAGTGAGGTTCGGCCATGTTGTAAGGCCGAACCCTACTAAGGCATGTTTATGGACTTAAGTATGGTTGGAAATTAAATGGAACGTTGGTTTGACTTATTGATATGTAATAAGGTAACGGGACCTCGCAAGCGGTGTACGATCGGTGAGCAGGTTTTCTGACGAAAACGCAAGGACACATTAGTTGGTCATTGGTAGGATTCCTACCTAATTGAAAACCGTGGAGTATATGTATATGTGAATGTTTTACTTGAATTATTTTGGTATCAAATGATATGTCTTAATGATGGGATTTTAATGCTATGATTTGTATTATTACATAGTGTAACGCCCCAGATTTTTAAGATATCAATTTACATGAATTTTGTCCTTGTAAATTATGAATTAATGGACATGGACCTTAGATAGGTAAGGTGTTGGGCAATGGCCCAATTAAGACCCAACGGTTATGGAATGAGTGTTCAATGTAGGGTAAATGGGTAAGATTGTAACGCCCGCCCCTTTTCACTATGCTTAATTGACTGAAAATCAGAGTCTTTTTTTTTTTTCAAATAAAAAGTGACAAAGGGCGTGGGACGTCACGACGCGAGTTAAGTCCGAGCTTCTAAAGCCCGGCCCTTAACTGGCCAACCCTACGAGTGCATGGAACTAAGTCCACGAAGAGCGGTTCACACGTAGAAAGTAAGCTTGCGGAATATTTAACTAAATGCGGAATTATAATAGAGTCTATCCTACCAATTTTAGATAGCAAGGAAGTTACATCATTAAATTACTAAATTACCTCAAAATTATGACCTCCAAAAGTGAAGTCAAAACTATAGCAAGAAATGTAAATTATTACAGTCCGACGAGCTAAGTTACTCAAATTACATTTCCAAAATAAATTTAAGTAAACTATCTAGCCCGTTTCCCCAAGCTCTTACGCTTGGCTCCCGTCGCGTCCTTCCTTTCTGCCATCCCCTGCGTCATCAGCTAAGGTGGAAGTAGGGCATTAGACAACGCGCCCAGTAGGACTCCGAGTAGGGCCAACACATGGATTAGTGATAACAAATACATAGGTAATAATATAATAAAAACCATAAAATGAATGTCATGCCATGGGTGTCTTATGTCATGAGTCCCACCCATCATCCATACCATCATTGTGCCATGTCCCTCTTGATGGAAAAACCTCATCAAAATATGATCAACACTAGGCATCCCCCTTGATGGCAATGCCTCATCAAGGTATCCCCATGTTTGCTTCTCGGTCACCCCGACGGAGCATGGACTCCGGTTATATCTCATAGTACCCCTCTTGATGGATAAAACACATCAAGATATCCCCATGTTTGCTTCTCGGTCGCCCCGACAGAGCATAGACTCCGGTTATATCTCATAGTACCCCTCTTGATGGATGAAACACATCAAGATATCCCCATGTTTGCTTCTCGGTCGCCCCGACGGAGCATGGACTCCGGTTACATTATTTTCTCGTCCATGCCATGCATGAGATGTAAATGCAATATGCTATGTAATATGTAATTCATAGCCTTAAAACCCATCTTAAAACAATCACATGGTTACCAAAATAAATCAAGGAAAACAATCGTACAACACATAATCTATGGCTTACAATAAGGTAGGAATCCTACCGAATACCGACTAATGTCCCTTTACGTTTCCGTCCGATAATCCGGTCACCAATCGCGCACCGCTTGCGACGTCTGATACCTTATTACATATCAATAATCAGCTCATGTTTTTAACCATTTCTAAGTCCATTAATCATACCTTAGTGGGGTTCGGCCATACCCCATGGCTGAACCTCACTATCTAGGCTTTGTGGGCCCCATTTAATCCATCAAATATTTTAATCACATGAGTTTAAAATCCAGCAACCCTAGGCTTCAATGATCCACACCTAAGGTCATCTTAAATGCACTTAAGTCCATGATCATTCCCCATGGGGTTCGGCCATACATCATGGCTGAACCCATGGTTCTTCATTTTGGCCAATATTTACCATTTTGCCACTCTTCTCCTATGGTTAATGTAAGGGCCCGGAATTTTTAAAATTAATATAAATGGGAATATTATTTATTTTAAGGATGAAAATTGGAAAATTTATGGAATAAAGGGGTAAATGGGCCAAAATTTGGACAAAGGCCCAATTATGGCCCAATAGACCATGGAGTGGATTTTAAAATTATGTAAGTGGTTAATGATGGCCAATTGGGCCATGGGAGGTCAAATTGGGTCAAATACCCATTTGGGACCCAATGGGTCAAGATGGTTAAGCTCTAAGGTAAATGGGCTAGATGGAAATGTAATTGGGCCATGGGCCCAATGGTGATCCATTTAGAGTGAATTCAATGAATTTAAATCACCTAAGTTACTTGGAGTTAAATCAAGGTGTTGTGGCCAAGTGGGACCCACCTCCACTCATCAAGTGAGGTGGCGTGTGGGCCAATGATTGGTGGGGCCGGCCACCATGATTGATTTGGTCAACCATGGGTGGAGTTAGATTAACTACAAATGGATTAACCTAAGGTAATTACCTAATTAATTAAATAGTGAAATTATTTAAAGTGGTGGTTAAGAAGTGGTCAAAGTGAGGCCAAGAGGTGAAAACCCACCTCATCCCAAATTCAAAAATAAAACACGTTGGGGGCTTGGTGGTGGTTTAGATAACCACCACCATAAAGCAATTAAAAGATCTTTTAAATATCTTAGAGTTGGTGGGGTCTTTAATGTAAAGAAAAAAATGGGGATAAGTCTTGACTTCTTTCCCATTTTCTTATCCTCTCTTTATTTCTCTCCATTCTTCATACTCCATTGCCCTCCCACACTAGGAAGGAGAAAAGAAGAAGAAAATAAAGGAAAGAAAAGAGAGGAGCTCAAGGAGAGAAGAAAGAAATGGAAAGTGGAGGGAGATCACTCTAAGATTGATGTTATCACCTCCCCTCTCATCACCCCTCCTTTTCCCTCTCTCAATTTTGAACCCTACATTGGCCGATCCTAAGGTTAGGGGTTGCCACCATGGATCAAGCATCTTGACCTATCAAGGATCAAGAGGAAGGAGAGAGGAGGCTAAGGAGACCGACGGGAGCGGCGGAAATCGGAGGAGACGTCGGATTGTGAGTATTTCTTAAACAAGGAATTTTGGATTTAGGGTTTAAGAATTGGAATTGACTTTATATGAATGTAATGGTGGATAGATAATTTTATGCTATGGAGTTTAAACCCATCAAATGAGAGTGTGGAAGATGGAGAAAACCCTAAATGGGTGAATTAGCGTTAGGGTAAGAAAATGAATAAATGGGTTATGTGCATTATGTAAATTATGAAATTAAGCATGGAATGGGGTAATTGGAATAAAATTATGGGCCATAGGGTTCGGCCATGTAGTATGGCCGAACCCATGGTGGGTGATTTGGTCTTTGATGTAATTGGTTAAGGTTTTAAGAATGGAAAACAATGAGGGTGTTAAGTTAATGAATTGTGGTAAATGAGTGAATGTGGGAAATGTTTCGAAATGCTTTTTATGATGGAAATGTAAAGGGATTTTATGGCATTGGAGGGCATAGAAAGTGATGGATTATGAACCGTGGGTTCGGCCATGGTGTATGGCCGAACCCTATGTGATAATGGTGGATTTAATGGTCATGATTTATGGAGAAATAAATGGGAAAATGCTGGTAATTTTGATGGACCCAAAGTATGAAATGATACCCTAAAATGGTGATGTAATAGGGATCAATTGATGGGTTTAGAGGATGGAAAAAAAGGGATTAATGTATGGATGAGTTTAGGGTTTTAAATGAGTAATGGTGTGGCCCCAAGAGACATAGAAAAATAGTGGAATATGAACCATGGGTTCGGCCATGGTGTATGGCCGAACCCTATGGTAATGTTTTACAAATTTTAAATGGGGTTAAAAGGATGGAAAATGGGGAAAGGACACCATGGGTTCGGCCATGGTGTATGGCCGAACCCCTGGCCCAATTGTAACCCATTGTAGTGGGTTAAATTGGATGATGGATGGTGTTTGTAGCCTCCAAAGGGAATGAATGAGTGATGCACTCATTGAAGTTAAATGCATAAGGTAAACCCCATGGGAGGATTTGATGAATTAGGTATTTTGAATCCATGACCCAAATGGTGGATCATTTTTAGGTCTAAGGTTAATGTGTATGTTTGTGATTAAGTAATGGGAATTGGATTAATTAGATGACAAGTTTTAATAGTTTGGTGGGTCATAAATGAACCTAAGTTAGGGATCTAAGTTTAAAAATCAATTTTGGACTTAATCATGCATGGATAAATGGGTGATTAACCATGGAAAATGAGGTAGTGGCAAAACCGTAATTAAATGCCAAATTCAAGAATTCTATGGAGATTGATCATGGAATGAGGGGATCTAATGTGATAACCTTATAAGTGGTTAATAAAGCCTAGGGTGGCTGATTTTAGACATATGTACTTGAAAGTATATAATGGATTAGGTGGGACCCACAAAACCTAAATGGTGACCGGTTTTTCATAAGGGCTTATAAATGGTTGAAACATGGACTAATGATTAATGTGTAATAAGGTACTGGACATCGCAGGCGGTGCACGATCGGCGACCGGGTTTATCGAACGGAAAATGTAAAAGGACGCAAGTCGGTATTGGGTAGGAATCTAACCTTTTTGTAAGCCATGGATTGAGTGATGGTTGTTTTGAATTATCTTGGAAATTATATGGGTTGTTTTAAGATGGTTTTTGAGTTATGTATTAGGTAGGGGTTTTTACTTGATTTATTCTGGTAAGCATATAATTGGTTTAGAATGGATTTTAAAGCTATGATGTGTTTATTGAGGCTGTACTTGGTCTCCTTTTGATAATCAAGTCATATGTTTGATTTATGGGATTTTTACATGTCATGGTTGTTATTATATTCATTACATGGCATATGGCACCTACATCTCATGCATGGCATGGGAGGGATATGACAGGGAAAGGATGAAATGAAACCGGAGTCCATGCTCCGTCGGGGCGACCGATAAACAACATGGGGACATTTCACATATGTATTATGATACCTTGATGATGGTTCTTCCATCAAGGGGGGATGCCTAGTGTGGATCGCATCTTGATGAGGCTTTTCCATCAAGAGGGTCATGGCACGATGATGGTATGGATTCTATTTGGAATACTATGGATGGTTGGAAAAAGGGACATTGTAGAGTTGAGGATGAGATTGATGGGTGGGATGCATGACATAAAACACACATTGCATTACATTGTACCAAATGGCATAATTTTGAGATAATATCTTCTATATGCTTTGTTATTACTAATCCATGTGCTAGCCTTACTCGGAGTCCTACTGGGCGCGTGTTCTAACGCCCTACTTCTACCCTATCTGATGACGCAGAAGGTGGCGAAACGGAAGGACGGGACGGGAGTCAAGCTTAGGAGCTTGGGCAGGCAGATTCATTATGTTGTTTAAGTTTATGTTGGAAAAATGTAATTTGAGTAGCTTAGCTTGTCGGGATGTAATAAATTAGATTACTGGCTATGTTTTGGGATTTTATTATGGACATTATGGTTTTGAGGTATTATAGAAATTTAAATGAATGTTATCTTCCTTGCTATCTCAAATCTGTAGGATAGTCTTTGTTGTTAATTCCGCACTGAGAAGTAATATTCCTTGAGCTTACATCTACGCGTGAACCGTACTCATGGACTTGGCTCCACGTACGCGTAGGGTTGGGCAGTTAAGGGCCGGGCTTTAGAAGCTCGGACTTAACTCGCGTCGTGACGTCCGCACCCTTTGTCACTTCAAAAAAAAAAAATTTAACTCTGATTGATGGTGAAAAGGGGCGGACGTTACAGTTGGTATCAGAGCAAATTCGGAAGGATGAATCTCTTAAAGTAAGATTAAGACGGTTGCACGTCTCACTGACGGCTAAGAATCTCAACCGACCGACTCTTCGGAGTCCGCTGCACGGGGGCCAGGTTAATTTACTTTGATTGACTCAAAACTGAAGTGTTTAATCTAAGGACAACAATTGACGGAAAGGAATGATAGCAAGGGAAGAAAGATTCATTCTAGGAGAGATTTATTGAAACATAGCAAGATAGGGTTTATTTCCCCAGAAATGAGAAAACATCTAGGGTTTTTCCCCCGAATTGATGGAACAGTACCAGATTTATCAGACATAACAAAGTAGGATGTACTTCCCCGGTATCCCCAATTTGAACAACAGACAATAGGAATTTAGAGATTTCCCCTTGGAAACAAAGGAAAAACAAGTGTGCTTATTTGGCAACTTTCCCCAGACAAAATACATTGTGGTATACATAAGAAATTCTCCAAAACCTAGGTTGGTTTTATTGGAAATTGTAGTTGATGATTTTTGGGTTCTAATTGTATTCTATGAATACAGGTATGTCAAATGAAGGGGAGTGTACGGAATTATGTGGTAAGGGAACCCCTAACTGGTTCATAGACTTAGTGTCTACTTCCAGTATAGAAGTTAGCATGGACATTTAGGAGGGACCTCTCGAGGAAGATGAATAGCATTTAACATCTCTTCCTGAGGAGAATGAGGAAGACTCTCCAATGATAAGAGAGTCGTAAGGGAAATGGAACCCGATTATATGCGCGAGTTGTGCAACCAGGTTGGGCACAACTGCACATACTACCCTACCCTCTTGAAGTGGTATGCCGGTTTGTGGACTACATGGACACGGGAAAGAAAGGACTAACTGTCCTTATATTGGAAGATAATTAATGATTTTGGGGTTTTAAATGAAGGAAATAGGTGTGATATTAAATTGCACAAGCATACTTGTATTGTGAGTGCATGTGAATATACATGTGCTGAATTCTTATTGTTGAGTGTATGAGGTGATGAAATGAGGAAAGACTAATAGTTATGATCATACTAATTAAGTGAGGAAAGAGTATGTAAAAATGTACAATGATGAATTGCATGCATCAAATGAGGATAAGAGGCATGAACTTTTGATGTGGGGTATATGTTGCATATGCTTATGAGTGAGGTAAATGTGAATAAAAAGGGTGGGGAGTATTTGTTAATGTGATGTATGGGTATACTTGGGGGATGGTACAATGGTTTTAGAAATGGTTTTTATATTGGTGATAACCCATGGTTTGATAATTTGTCATGACCAAGTGAAGAGATTTATGTTATGACATATGATGGGTGATGATGTAAACGCTTTGTGAAGGGGTATAAGAGGTTCTCATATGAACAAAGTGCCATTTGAGAGATGTTGGATAAACAATGTACTTGAAAGGGGACCGGAGTGCATGGGTTAACTTGCCACATGAAACTCGTGAGAAGATGATATTATGAGGAGAATGTGAAGGGTCTAGCTTGCAAAGACTAATATATTGTATGAAAAAAAAAATCTTCTATGTATAATGCAAGTGCATTCTCCCAATGTGTAGTATAGATTATGAATAAGTAATGATAGGCCTTGAAATGGATTTATGGCCTTAAAAGGCATGAATGAATGATGGACCATGAATTTATGAAAGCATTTTATTTAGTGATTGTATGAGGATTCCTTATGAGGTTATTAAGTTGTGAATTATCAATTGTGCAATGAGTTTATATGATGTACTTTGATAATTGGTGGTATTCAATGAGTAATCATTGAGGAACAAGGATGTGTTATAGACTATGGGTATAATGATGAGTTGATAAAGTGCCGGGAGTTGTGAATATGTAGTATGCATGAGAAGGCCGGGATATGCCAATGCGTTTGGTTGGAAACCTAGGTGGAGCTCATGAGTAATTCCAAAGTTTAGGAATTTATGGATGGTCATGGATGGTCTTCGAATGTATTGGGATGATTTGCTCTGGATGAGTAGCATTATTACTTTTAAAAATCTCTAGGTGTGTGTTGTAAATGGGGTAGGGTAACCCAATCATAATTAGGTTGAATCACTACATCTTATTAATGTGTTATTTCTTATGATACCCCAAGTTGTTGTTTGATGTGAATGGAGGTGAAAGATCTGGTTACACATGAGTTGTGTTATTCGAAGATGGTGTGTGATTTCAATTCTACGTGGCCTGCTAATGAAGGCATATGAACAGTATGATGTGGTAACCATTGATAACGTAGGCATGTAGGGTGGAATTTGGTGGTTGGTGGAATTGGTAATACCTATGAATATTTTTTGTGATGAATGGACATTATTTGACGTAGTCTAAGTAAGCTTAGATATATCATTGTTTTTATGGAATCTATGAAAATATGTGGAATAATCCAGAAGGGTAGGAAATTAGTATTTATGTGATTGGGATTGATGTCGGGTATTGGTATTGGAGGAGTTATGAACAAAAAGGGTTAGTCCCATAGTGACTTATATGCAAATAAAAGGTATGATTGCTGTTGAGAGATGGACTTAAGGGAAAGGTTAAGAGTCTAGTGAAACTTGAATGGGAAGCTATGGGCGACTGTCGAGTGAGACTGATCACCTGACTCTGTAGTTGGCCGATGGAGTTCCAGGAGGGTGAAGCTAGAAACCTAGTTAAAATGGAATCAACAATGGACTTGAGCATAGGCTCGTATTGGCAGACTAACTCACGTGGAGAGTAGACAAAAGAACGTATTGAAGGAGTACGTATGGGAAATGTTTTGATAACAGATAAAGTGAAATAGAATACGTAATCTACATAAAACCGCAAATGGATTCATGAGGAAAAGAGATAATACGAGGCAAAGTGAATTTTACGAGAATGAAACTCATAGGTTGATATGAGTGGTGTTGATGTAATTAAGAGGTACTTGGCACAATTAAACGGGAACGGCGAATAAACCCAGAAATGGAGGAGGTATGAATCAAGATATTTGCAGGCGAGGTAGTACCGGAATAAGAATTACGATCGGAATAGGGTCTTTTATTCCGAGGTAGGACATATGTACCTGAGAGCTGCAGAAGGGAGTTATTGGTTGAGGCACACCAAGCCAAGCTCTCTACCCATCCGGACAGCGCCAAGATATACCATGATCTTAAGAGGCACTATGGGTGGCATGGACTCAAGAGAGATGTGGCTGAGTTTGTGCTCGTTGCACTAACTTGTCGACAGGTTAAGGCGGAGCATCGGAAACCACCGGGTTTACTCAAACCCTTACCAGTGCCGGAGTGGAGATGGGAACATGTAGCCATGGATTTGGTGACAGGGCTACTAAGGTCATCAAGGCGCAATGCAATATGAGTCGACGGTACATCCGAAATGTTATCAGACTACCTGGTGTACCTCGGACTATTGTGTCCGACAGAGTATGGCAGAGCGTGTAGTCGGCTATGGGGACCGATGTGTTCATCAGCATAGTATTCCACCCACACACTGATGGACAATCGGAGAGAACAATACAGATATTGGAGGATATGCTGAGAGCAGGTATGCGGGATTTCAAGGGTGGATGGGAGAATCGCCTGCCACTGGTGGAGTTCTCCTACAATAACAGTACCTCCAGATGGCTCCATTTGAGGCCTTATATGGTGGGCCGTGTAGATCTCCAGTGCGTTAGACAGAGGTCGGTGAGCCTGCGCTGTTTGGACCGAAGTTGGTTGCGAGACTACGGCGTAGATTAAATTTATACGGCAACCTTTACTCGCTGCGCAGAGCCGTTATAAGAATTACACCGACAAGAGGAGAAGTTTCCCCGAGTTTGAGGGGGAGATTTGGTGCTTTTGGAAGTCTCACCACGGGAGGGACACATGAGACTCAGAAAGAAGGTGAAACTGTCGCCTAGATTGTGGGGCCGTTTCCAATCCTAAAGGGGGGTGGGGGAGGTGGCCTATTAGTTAGCACTTCCTCCACAGTAATCATTTTTACGTGATGTGTTTCATGTGTCCGGGTTGAGGAAAATACAACCCCGACCCTTCACATGTCTTGAATGTACCAGACGTCGATGTACAAAGCGACGTGATGTGTGTGGAGAAGCCGATCAGAGTGATCGGGAGAGAACAAAGGGTACTGCGGAACTCTTTGTGTGGATGTTTTGAACCTCTACTTCGCTCGAATTTTCGGGACGAAAATTGTAAAAGAGGATTGTATTGTAAGGGCCCGGAATTTTTAAAATTAATATAAATGGGAATATTATTTATTTTAAGGATGAAAATTGGAAAATTTATGGAATAAAGGGGTAAATGGGCCAAAATTTGAACAAAGGCCCAATTATGGCCCAATAGACCATGGAGTGGATTTTAAAATTATGTAAGTGGTTAATGATGGCCAATTGGGCCATGGGAAGTCAAATTGGGTCAAATACCCATTTGGGACCCAATGGGTCAAGATGGTTAAGCTCTAAGGTAAATGGGCTAGATGGAAATGTAATTGGGCCATGGGCCCAGTGGTGATCCATTTAGAGTGCATTCAATGAATTTAAATCACCTAAGTTACTTAGAGTTAAATCAAGGTGTTGTGGCCAAGTGGGACCCACCTCCACCTCATCAAGTGAGGTGGCGTGTGGGCCAATGATTGGTGGGGCCGGCCACCATGATTGATTTGGTCAACCATGGGTGGAGTTAGGTTAACTACAAATGGATTAACCTAAGGTAATTACCTAATTAATTAAATAATGAAATTATTTAAAGTGGTGGTTAAGAAGTGGTCAAAGTGGGGCCAAGAGGTGAAAACCCACCTCATCCCAAATTCAAAAATAAAACACGTTGGGGGCTTGGTGGTGGCTTAGATAACCACCACCATAAAGCAGTTAAAAGATCTTTTAAATATCTTAGAGTTGGTGGGGTCTTTAATGTAAAGAAAAAAATGGGGGATAAGTCTTGACTTCTTTCCCATTTTCTTATCCTCTCTTTATTTCTCTCCATTCTTCATACTCCATTGCCGTCCCACACTAGGAAGGAGAAAAGAAGAAGAAAATAAAGGAAAGAAAAGAGAGGAGCTCAAGGAGAGAAGAAAGAAATGGAAAGTGGAGGGAGATCACTCTAAGATTGATGTTATCACCTCCCCTCTCATCACCCCTCCTTTTCCCTCTCTCAATTTTGAACCCTACCTTGTCCGATCCTAAGGTTAGGGGTTGCCACTATGGATCAAGCATCTTGACCTATCAAAGATCAAGAGGAAGGAGAGAAGAGGCTAAGGAGACCGACGGGAGCGGCGGAAATCGGAGGAGACATCGGATTGTGAGTATTTCTTAAACAAGAAATTTTGGATTTAGGGTTTAAGAATTGGAATTGATTTTATATGAATGTAATGGTGGATAGATAATTTTATGCTATGGAGTTTAAACCCATCAAATGAGAGGGTGGAAGATGGAGAAAACCCTAAATGGGTGAATTAGGGTTAGGGTAAGAAAAAGAATAAATGGGTTATGTGCATTATGTAAATTATGAAATTAAGCATGGAATGGGGTAATTGGAATAAAATTATGGGCCATAGGGTTCGGCCATGTAGTATGGCCGAACCCCATGGTGGGTGATTTGGTCTTTGATGTAATTGGTTAAGGTTTTAAGAATGGAAAGCAATGAGGGTGTTAAGTTAATGAATTGTGGTAAATGAGTGAATGTGGGAAATGTTTCGAAATGCTTTTTATGATGGAAATGTAAAGGGATTTTATGGCATTGGAGGGCATAGAAAGTGATGGATTATGAACCGTGGGTTCGGCCATGGTGTATGGCCGAACCCTATGTGATAATGGTGGATTTAATGGTTATGATTTATGGAGAAATAAATGGGAAAATGTTGGTAATTTTGATGGACCCAAAGTATGAAATGATACCCTGAAAAGGTGATGTAATAGGGATCAATTGATGGGTTTAGAGGATGGAAAAAAAGGGATTAATGTATGGATGAGTTTAGGGTTTTAAATGAGTAATGGTGTGGCCCCAAGAGACATAGAAAAATAGTGGAATATGAACCATGGGTTCGGCCATGGTGTATGGCCGAACCCTATGGTAATGTTTTACAAATTTTAAATGGGGTTAAAAGGATGGAAAATGGGGAAAGGACACCATGGGTTCGGCCATGGTGTATGGCCGAACCCATGGCCCAATTGTAACCCATTGTAGTGGGTTAAATTGGATGATGGATGGTGTTTGTGGCCTCCAAAGGGAATGAATGAGTGATGCACTCATTGAAGTTAAATGCATAAGGTAAACCCCATGGGAGGATTTGATGAATTAGGTATTTTGAATCCATGACCCAAATGGTGGATCATTTTTAGGTCTAAGGTTAATGTGTATGTTTGTGATTAAGTAATGGGAATTGGATTAATTAGATGACAAGTTTTAATAGTTTGGTGGGTCATAAATGAACCTAAGTTAGGGATCTAAGTTTAAAAATCAATTTTGGACTTAATCATGCATGGATAAATGGGTGATTAACCATGGAAAATGAGGTAGTGGCAAAACTGTAATTAAATGCCAAATTCAAGAATTCTATGGAGATTGATCATGGAATGAGGGGATCTAATGTGATAACCTTATAAGTGGTTAATAAAGCCTAGGGTGGCTGATTTTAGACATATGTACTTGAAAGTATATAATGGATTAGGTGGGACCCACAAAACCTAAATGGTGACCGGTTTTTCATAAGGGCTTATAAATGGTTGAAACATGGACTAATGATTAATGTGTAATAAGGTACTGGACATCGCAGGCGGTGCACGATCGGCGACCGGGTTTATCGAACGGAAAATGTAAAAGGACGCAAGTCGGTATTGGGTAGGAATCTAACCTTTTTGTAAGCCATGGATTGAGTGATGGTTGTTTTGAATTATCTTGGAAATTATATGGGTTGTTTTAAGATGGTTTTTGAGTTATGTATTAGGTAGGGGTTTTTACTTGATTTATTCTGGTAAGCATATAATTGGTTTAGAATGGATTTTAAAGCTATGATGTGTTTATTGAGGCTGTACTTGGTCTCCTTTTGATAATCAAGTCATATGTTTGATTTATGGGATTTTTACATGTCATGGTTGTTATTATATTCATTACATGGCATATGGCACCTACATCTCATGCATGGCATGGGAGGGATATGACAGGGAAAGGATGAAATGAAACTGGAGTCCATGCTCCGTCGGGGCGACCGATAAACAGCATGGGGACATTTCACATATGTATTATGATACCTTGATGATGGTTCTTCCATCAAGGGGGGATGCCTAGTGTGGATCGCATCTTGATGAGGTTTTTCCATCAAGAGGGTCATGGTACGATGATGGTATGGATTCTATTTGGAATACTATGGATGGTTAGAAAAAGGGACATTGTAGAGTTGAGGATGAGATTGATGGGTGGGATGCATGACATAAAACACACATTGCATTACATTGTACCAAATGGCATAATTTTGAGATAATATCTTCTATATGCTTTGTTATTACTAATCCATGTGCTAGCCCTACTCGGAGTCCTACTGGGCGCGTGTTCTAACGCCCTACTTCTACCCTATCTGATGACGCAGAAGGTGGCGAAACGGAAGGACGGGAGTCAAGCTTAGGAGCTTGGGAAGGCAGATTCATTATGTTGTTTAAGTTTATGTTGGAAAAATGTAATTTGAGTAGCTTAGCTTGTCGGGATGTAATAAATTAGATTACTGGCTATGTTTTGGGATTTTATTATGGACATTATGGTTTTGAGGTATTATAGAAATTTAAATGAATGTTATCTTCCTTGCTATCTCAAATCTGTAGGATAGTCTTTGTTGTTAATTCCGCACTGAGAAGTAATATTCCTTGAGCTTACATCTACGCGTGAACCGTACTCGTGGACTTGGCTCCATGCACGCGTAGGGTTGGGCAGTTAAGGGCCGGGCTTTAGAAGCTCGGACTTAACTCGCGTCGTGACGTCCGCGCCCTTTGTCACTTTAAAAAAAAATAAATTTAACTCTGATTTATGGTGAAAAGGGGCGGACGTTACAGTTAAGTTCTCATTTTATTTCTCCATTCTTAGGCCCATAATTGATCCATAATCTTGGATCCATTAATGACTCACCAATCATGAGATACAACCATTTAAAAATCAGCCATTAACTTAACCTAATTCCTATTAATTAAAGCATATACATAGACCTTAATCTTAGCCCATCAATTGGTTCACAATTGGGTCATGGGTTCGGCCATACACCATGGCCGAACCCATGATGTTAATTTCCTTACTTCTCTTGGATCATTTATCACATTTTTGATCCATAAACTTAGATCCCTCAATGACTCACCAATCATGTCATGGAATAATTAAAATCAGCCCCTTTAATTTAACCTAATCCCCATTAATTTAAACACATACATAACTCCAACTTAACCCATCAAATGGCTTGTAAAATAGGTCATGGGTTCGGCCATACTCCATGGCCGAACCCATGATGTATTTTCCCCATTTTTCCTTGGATCCATTACAACACTTTAGATCCACCAATAGTCCTTTCTTGAGGGGGTTTAAATCACACATTTAAACCATCATTCTTAACCACATTGGAGTCCATTAACTTAGCCATATTCCCCATTTATTTTTCTATCATTTTACCCCCATCAAAGTCACCAATACACCACCATAGGGTTAGGCCATACACCATGGCCGAACCCATGGTTCAAAAATATTCCATCCATAAAAATCTCTCCATGGTTTTCCTCATTTAAAATCCTTTTAAAAATCATTAACATTTAATCATTAAGACCTTAAAATCATAAATCGTCCTTCCATGGTTTTAATCATAAAAACCTCATTAAAATTACTTAATTACCTACCATGGGGTTCGACCATACTACATGGGCGAACCCTATGGTTTATGATTCCTTCAAAAATCCCTTCTCCATGCTTTAATAATCTTAATACCTAATGTCCTTAATAGTCCTTTATTTTCCTTAACCTATCTTTCCCATTTTGTCCATTTCTCATCCTTTCCTTGGATGGATTTTAGATCCATGGCCCATAACATTTTTGGCCACCATTTAATTTAAGAAATGGACTCATTTTTAAACCTTAAAAATGTAAATTCTTGTTTAGAGATACTTACAAATCCGACGGCTCCTCCGACTTCCTTTTCTCCCTTTGGATTCCTTAGCCTTCTTTCTTCTTCTTCTCCTTGTTGTTCGGCCAAGATGTGCTTGATCAAATGATACCTCCAATGTTTGGGTTCGGCTAAGGTGAAGGTAGATTGAGAGAGGGAAGGGAGGAGAGGATGGGAAAAACTATCCCAAGTCTTGATCTTGAAGTGGTTGGCCAATGCTTGAATTTTTTCTTCTCTTTTCTTCTAAGTTTTTTCTTCCTCTTTGGTCATGTGAGAGTGAGGGACGGTTTTGGACAGGGAGGGATGGAGAGAGTGAGATGAGAATGGGATGAGATGAAAACTCATCTCATTTGGTTGCTTAAGTTACACTCCACCATCATTTCCCTCCACCCACCAAGCATGGGCTTACATGCCTTAGTGGTGGTGGTTGGGACAAAACCACCACCAAGCCAACGGTTTTGGTGCCTTGAGATGGGGTGGTTTTGTCTTCCATCTTGACCATTTGACCATCCTCATGGAGGGGTATGGGTCATCATGCTGTGGTGGTGGTGGTTGAGATGAAACCACCACTCTAAGCCCATGGTTTGTTTGTGATTCTTTAAGTGGTTTGGGTGGTTTCAATGAGATGAAAGCACTCATTGACTTATCCCTTTGACTCCCCAATTGACCCAATTTGACTAACCTAATCATTTAATTAATTGGATCATCAACTTAGGTTAATTAATTCTTATTTAATCCCCTTTAATCTCCTTGATTCTTCTCCATTAATCCACCCATGGTTGACCAAGTCAACCATGGTGGCCGGCCCCACTAACTTCTAGCCTACCCGCCACCTCACTTGATGAGGTGGAGGTGGGCCCCATTTGAACATGTCACCTAGGTTTTATAAATTCTAACTTAGGTGATTCACATTAATTAAATCAACTTAATTTTAATTTGTTCCTCCTCAATTCCCTTTGACTTATCCATGGTTGACCAAGTCAACCATGATGGTCGGCCCCACCTATGCCTTGGTCCACACGCCACCTCACTTGGTGAGGTGGAGGTGGGCCCCACTTGATTTTGCCATCTTGATTTATTCACCACTAACTTAGGTGATTTTACTCACTTCAATCCCTTCTAACTAATTGGATTACCATTGGGCCCATGGCCCAATTAAATTCACCTCCTACCCATTTACCTTAAAGCTTAAATCATCTTGACCCATTGGGTCCCAAATGGGTATTGGACCCAATTGGCCATCCTTGGCCCAATTAATCATCATTGACCCAATTAAGTGAGTTCATTCCAATCCATGGTCCATTGGACCATACTTGGACCATTGTCCAAATTTTGATCCATTTAACATCTATTCCATCAAAATTCCCAATTCCCATCATTAAAATAAATAATAGCCAACATATATATTGATTAAAAAATCCGGGCTATTACAAAGATACATTTAATTGGGTCAAGGTGGCTAAGGCCAGCCATGTCATGGCTGACTTGGTCAACCACAAGTGAGTTCACATGAATTAAGTTGTGGCTTGAGTTGAGAAGATGAAGAGTTTTCTTCACAAGAGGCATGAAACCAAGGGTCTCCTTGGTTAAGCCAAAGGACACATTGGTTAAACAAACCTTAATGAGGGAGAGTGAAGGGTCTAAGGCTGTTACATAAAAATACAAACCAAAGGGGCTGCTCACATCCCTTGGTCGACTCCTCCACTTGTGAGCAAAGGATTTTCCTCTCCTCTTTTCTCTCTCTCCCACCTCTACCTCTATACTTGGAGACTTGGAAGAGCAAAGAAAGAAGAAGAAGGATTAAGGAAGAAAAGACAGATCAAACATAAAAGAAGGAGACAGAAAGAAGGTATGTTTAATGCTTAATAACATAGGAATGATTCTAAGAAAACCATAGGTTTGGCCATGGTGTGGCCGAACCCATGGGTTCCATGATTGGTTGGAATGAATGGCCAAATTGTGATTAAGGCCATGAAGTTGGAAATCCATCCAAGGGATGGTTATGGGTTGAAACAAAACAACCATAAGGTGATATTCAAATCCATGCTATGATACTAAGAATTGAATGAATTATGGAAAAGACCCTAACCTTGGCCAGTGGGTAGAGTAAATTCACTAAGAGAAGTATGGAAGATGAAATCCATGTTTAAAAATGAGAAGGATGGATTTCAAGAAGAAGGGCCGAACCATGCGTGCAAACAGAGAGAACTGACAAAAAGTCAGTTGACTAAATCTCAGGATTCAGTCGATTGAAAGGGTGCTGGCCGAGCACACAAGGGTTATCTGGGTATTTCAGTCGACTGAATCTTATGATTCAGTTGACTGAAAGTGGACTGGCAAGGCATAAAAAGGAACTGACCCAAAGTCAATCGACTGTTTCTCATGATTTAGTCGACTGAAAATTCACTGGCTAAACACAGATGGAGTCTTTTGGTATTTCAGTCGACTCAATCTTATGATTCAGTCGAATGAACATATACATACCAAACCAGTAAGTGATCTAGTGTGTTTCAACCGACTAAATTTGTAATTTAGTCGACTGAATATGTACTGGCCGAGAACACAGAGGATTTGACCAAAGTCAGCTGATTGAAAATTTACGGGTCAAGTTTTTACAGTATCTGGTTGTATTTTAGCTGACTGAATCTTATGACTCAGTCGACTGAATTAGAAAATTTGTATGTTGGATTATTTTCCAGATACCGCTGTCTATTTGGTAGGATGGGAGGGGTAATGAAATTAAAATAAAAAATCAAATTAATATATGTGGTTGAATTTAATAAGGTAAAGAGATTTGCAAAGGGATTGTGATTCGTTTCAACGCGATCGTTAGCATTGTCCTCACAAGACAAGCAATGATAGTATATTGGCCATTCTTAGGATTCCTACCTTATTGAGAACACTATGGAATATAATATGATACTGGTTTTTATTCCAAATATGATGATTACTTTGATTAAACAAATTGTATATTATGTTTATAAATTGATTTTCAAATGATGTGATGTGTTTTAAAATAAAATGGCATACATTACCTCATGCATGGCATGGGAGGGAGTGTATATGACCATCAAGCCAAGTTCTAAGTGGTCCAGACATGACTTGGGCTTGAGACTAGCTTGTATAAAGCTATGTGAACTGTTGAGATTTGACCTTGTCCAGTTGAAAGGAAAGGTACAGCTTATGGGGCCAAAGAGCTCCTGGGTAGGCAGTCCCGAAACCCGGCGCAGAAGGAGGAGTCCACACACCATCAATAATCCCGATTAATTTGTGGATGGGTATACAATGCCCGGTGGTTGCCACCTCAAATACTATGGACATAATTGGCCAAGGGAACCTTGATATGACTAGTTATCAAGGAAACCATTGTATTGATTTATGATGTGATTGGATATGAAAATTGGGTAAGAGATCCTTTGGCATTGACACCCATGACATGACACACAAGTAAGCATGATTATGATATGGACATCATGCATTTTTTTTTCTATTTATGAGATGTTTTTCAAATATGATATGATGTATATACCCTTGATCTATATTACTCCTGTAATGTCCTAGATTTTCAATATAGTAATATTTATGAAAATTGCCATTGAAATTATGAATTAAAAAGGTTATGACCGTAGATGAGAAAATTGTGGGGTCCATTGCCCAATTAAGACCCAACGGATTGTGGATATGGTTGCAATTGGAATAATTCGGTAAGATGTACTCAATTGGGTCAAGATTGGTAATTGGGTCGAAAATTGTTAATTGGGCCAAAATGTCCAATTGGGACCCAATGGGTCATGTTTGACTTGGTTGACCACCGAGTGAGTTGAGTTGATTGGAATTAAATTAAAATGGTGAGTTGAATGTGGACGGTTTACATTTCAAATTCAAATTCAAACAATGGTTATGCGTTGGAGAGGTGAAGGTGGTTTAAAATTCAAATTCAAAACAAATGGGGTGGACAGTTTACATTTGAAATTCAAGCAAATGGGGTACATTTGAAATTCAAACAAATGAAGGTGGTTTGTTGTTTCAAATTCAACAAGGATACACGCTAGAAAGGTTGGGGGCTTATGGTTTAATTTTTAAATTCAAACAAATGGAGGAGTATTGGGTTATTTCAAATACAAAGGCAAGGCACATGTTGGAGAGATAATGGAGATGGTTATGGTTTAATTTTTAAATTCAAACAAATGGAGGAGTATTGGTTTATTTCAAATACAAAGGCAAGGCACACGTTGGAGAGATAATGGAGATGGTTATGGTTTAATTTTCAAATTCAAGCAAATGGAGGAGTATTGGTTTATTTCAATTTCAAAGGCACATGTTGGTGAGATAATGGAGATGGTTATGGTTTAATTTTTAAATTCAAATAAGGCTCAACTCTCCCTCTCCCACTTGGCTATCTCTCTCCCTCACACTCTTTCTTGGCCGTTCCTACCTCACAAAGACAATAAACTCTTGGTGTTTTTCTCATCTTACTCTCTCCTTTTCTTAGCCGACCAGCACTCTAAGGAAAGGAGAAAACATGTTGAGAATTCTATCTCATTCTCTCCCTCCCTCTCAAGGCCATAGAGGACTTAGAATAATTGATCTCAACTTCTATCCCAATCCATATCTCTTGGCCGAACCACTTTTGGAGGAGTTATATTATCAAGATCATCTTTGGCCAAAGAATCAAGAAGAAGGAGAGGCTAAGGAAGGAAAGGAACAAGCTGGAGACAAGATCAATTTGGAGGAGTCGCGGAAATTAGTAAGTGCTCAATAAACTCTTTTTAAATAAGAAAATGGTTGAGGACATGGTTCGGCCATGTACATGGCCGAACCCCATGAAAAGAGTCAAGGAAGTTTTATGGTTTAAAATGTATGGAAAGTGATGGACTTGGATGTATTTTGTTTATCAAAAAGAATGGAGAGGAGGAGCACCAAAACCAAAGAGGTGAGGTTCGCCCATAAAGTGTTATGTGTGGTATTTTATTTATAAAAGGGTCTAAAAGAATTTAAATGGAAATAAGGAACCATAGGGTTCGGCCATGTGTATGGCCGAACCCCATGAAGTGACCATGGTGGATGATTAAGGGTTAGATGAGTAAGATGTGAATGCTTAATGGATTGGTAAGTGGTCTTGATTAAAAAGGATTAAAAGACCAAAATTTATGATAGTGAGGTTCGAACATGTTGTATGGCCGAACCCACTAAGGTGGATTTTTATGGACATTAGTGGTTAGCAATATTAAGCAAAGGTTAAACCAATGGCAAAATTGTAAATACAAATTAGAATGTAAATATGGAATGAAAAGATCAAAGGACTTGAAAGATGGGCCAAAACCAAAATGGTGAGGTTCGGCCATGTTGTATGGCCGAACCCCACCAAGGCATGTTTGGAGGTTTGAGGTTTTTATATAAGCTATTTGGATGGTATTGCTTAAATAAAAAAGAGGTCAAAATTTAAGTGGGTGAGGTTCGGCCATGGGGTATGGCCGAACCCCACAAGGTGGTTTTTGGACTTAGACTTAATTGGAAATCAAAAGGATATTGTCTTGACTTGTTGTTATATAACCAAGGTAACGGGACTTCTTGAAAAGTGCGCAATCGCAAACGGGTGACGGCTTAAGAAGAGCGGATAATTCTAGGTGACTTGTGTGTAGGTTTCCTATCTCTTTGTAACCACATATTATACTTGTTGTTTTTATGTTGATTTTGATGAGTTATTTGTGTTAAAGTATTATGTTTCAAAGAGGTTTTGAATGCTAAGATTCTATTACATATAAGCATGTACTCATTGACATCTCATGCATGGCATGGGGTGATGGTTATGTAACCGGAGGCCACACTCCGTTGGGGCATCCGAAAGACCACTGTGGGGTACCTTGATGATGAGAATCCCATCAAGAGGAAACCGGAGGCCACACTCCGTTGGGGCATCCAAAAAACCACTGTGAGGTACCTTGATGATGAGAATCCCATCAAGAGGAAGCTATGTATACTTGTGATGGGTGGGACTCATTACATTTGCATACATACAAGCATTGTTTTTGTGAGATTTTGATGATCATGTATTATTATGTTATATGTATGTTTTTATACTAACCTTGTGGTAGCCCTAATCGGAAGACCTACTGGCGCGTTGATCTAACGCCCTATTTCTAACCTTAGTGGATGACACAGGAAAGGGAAAAATCGAGGATCACGAAGGAAACCAAGTATAGGAGCTTGGGCATTTGAATGACTTATTTATGGACATTTTGTTTAAGTTTACAAGGACATGTAATTCGTTAGTTAGATTTGGCATGTAATAACTTCGTAATATTTTCTATGGTTTGGTATGGTTTGGAATGAATATTTAAGTTTAAGATAACTTTAAACGACTATGTACTTTGCTATCTAATAAAAATGGAGTAGATTTATGTTCCATTATAACCCGCAGTTAGATTTAGTAATATTCCGCAAGTTTTAATTAGAACCATATGTGAATCGTTTTTCATAGACTTAGTCCATGTATATATGGTTTTGGCCAGTTAAGGGTCGAACTTTGGAAGTCCGAACTTAACTCTCGTCGTGACACTCTGCTCTTATCACTTGTTTATATATTAAAAAAAAAAATATACTCGAATTTATAGTGAAAAAGAACGGGGTGTTACAGTTGGTATCAAAGCGAAACGGGAAGATTGAATCTTTCGAAGTAAGATTAAGACGGTTTCATGTCTCACTGACAGATAAGAATCCCAACTGACCGACTTTTCGGAGTCCGCTGACTGGGGGCTTGATTAATTTACTTCGAATAGACTCAGACTGAACATTCAATCTGAGAACAGCAATGAAAGATAACAAAGGAAGTATAGTCATCATAATTGGATATACCAAACATAGCAAAATAGGATACACCTCCCCGATATCCCCAAATTGAGAAACAAACAATAGGTATTTAGAAATTCCCCCCAAAAAACAAGGAAAACCAAGAGTGCTTATTTGGCAATTTTCCCAAGGACAAGAAACACAAGAGGTTTATTTGGCAATGTTCCCAAACAAGAGACATTATGTGATACATAGGAAACTCCCCAAAACAAGAAATACAAGATGATGATTAGGGAAATTCCCCAAAACAAAGAATAGTTTGAACTGCTGTTGTCATTGACATGTTTCTATTGTTGTGATACAGATATGTCCGGCAACATAGAATATATAGAGTTGTGGCACAGAGGGACCCCAAGCTGTCCGATAGATTTGGTTTCTTCCTCCGACGATTCCACCAATCAGGACATGGAAGTAGAATCGCCCGAGTACAATGTTGGGGTTGCTCCAGCCTTTGTAACTGAAGAGGACGAGGGAGATATCCCAATGATAGGAGAATCAGTAGGGGAGATAGCACCTGGGTATTTGTGCGAGTTGTGCAATCAGGAGGGGCACAACTGTACTTTCTGCCCCTACTCCCTTGAGATTATTTGCACTGTTTGTGGACTTCACGGGCACGGGAAGGAGAGGACTAATTGTCCTTACATTGGAGGGCCAAGAATAATACCCTGTCTGACTTGTGGAGTGTTGGGGCACACGTCGATGACATGCCCTGACAACTTCTTCGATTTTGGTGATGATGCAGGGTCTTCTACGGAAGGTTAGGCTAAGGAATGGTAAGAGAATATCTGGGAAAGAGAAGATTTTGTAAGGGTTGCGGGTATGTTTTGAAGGGTTTGTTTTAACCCTACCAACCCTTGTATTGTGATGGAAGTTTGAATAATGTTCAATAAAGTATGCAAACTTAAGAGTTTATGAGGACTTTGGCATTGAGATGTATGTGACAAGGCCACTTGAGTTTATTGAGATGTGGCATGGGTGCATCCCTCACGTGATATTGATGAGATAAGTATATAGATTCTATGAGTATGGCTTAGAGTAACTATGAGACTGTGGGAACCTCGATATGAAATACGGAGACTTGGTTCCGTAGGGTTACCGTTGAGGAGTGGGTCCCTCGCATGCTACGCGCTGGAGGGCATTCTCACGGCTATTTTACACACTTGATGTGCGTTGATGAGCAGAGCTAGTTACTATTTTACCCCATGGGAGTGGTGCTAGCTTCGTTAGGCGCGGTCCGACCGCCTTAGAGCTCGACTGAATCACCCTTGGGGTGAAGGGATGCAGGGCGAGGTAGACTTGATCACGTTGGACGTGGGTCTTCCGCTTAGTAAGTCATGGGTCCTAAGTCTTGCTAGGGGTCGGGGTATGTTTATGATTTCATATTTAGCTACAATCGTGTAGTGATTCATTGGAGTGTTGTTCCTATGGATAAAATATATCATGGTAGATGACATGGCCTGGATAAATTATGCCCATGAATGGATTATACCCATAGGAGGGTTATATTCATGGATGGTTATAACCATGGATGATGACTCCCATGGTGGTTTGGATTGATGCCGGGTATCGGTATCATAGAAGATTTGAACAAAAGATGTTAGTCACCTAGTGACTTATGTGCAAATGAAGATATGCTTAATTTTGGAGATGTACTTAGTGGAAAAGTTAAGAGTCTAGTGAAACTCGAATGGGAAGCTATGGCCGACTGCCGAGTTAGACTGATCACCTGACTCTGTAGGTAGCTGATGGAGTTCCAGGAGAGTGCAGCTAGAAACCTAGTTAAAATGTAATCAGTAAAAGACTTGAGCATAGGCTCGTATTGGCAGGCTACCTCACACAGAGAGTAAACGAATGAACGTATTGAATGAGTACGTATGGGAAATATCTTGGTAGCAGGTAAAGTGAAATAGAATACATTGATCTACATAAGATCGCAAATGGGTTCACGAGGAAAAGAGATAACATGAGACAGAGTAAATTCTCTGAGAATGAAACTCATAGGTTGATATGAGTGATTTTTGATGTAAGTAAGTGGTACTTGACAAGATTGAACAGGAACAGCGAATAGACCCGGAAGTGGAGGAAATATGGGCCAAGATGTCTACTGGCGTAGTCATACTGGAATGGGAGTTACGACCAGGACAGGGTCTTGTATTTTGGGGTAGAGTATATGTGCCAAAAAGCTGCAGAAAAGAGTTGTTAATTGAAGCATGAAAACTCAACGAATCAACATGCGTATCGCAATTACAAAAGGTAATTGGCCATAAATGACCATTAGGTGAAACCCAAACCTTAGGTGGACCATCCCTAGGCTTAGACATCATATTTGGATAGTTAATCTAGCCTAAAATGTGTTTGACACCAAGTGGAACCCAACTTGGGAATATGTAAATTTGCTGTAATGGACGAAACATCGTGTTGGCGACCAGTCGCCATATAGCAGGGACGATCAATCGTGGTCATACGACGAATTGTCTGGATAATCTAAGGTTTTGGTTGGAATGGATTGTCAAACACTTCAGGTCTTAGGACGATACATTCGTGTTCACTATGTATTACTAAGACAGGCCAATCCAATCGTGTATACGATCAATCACCCTTGGCTTAGACAAATCTAAATTGTCATTCATAGTCAAGTCTTGGACATCAGATCGTGCAGACGATACCTCATTTGGGTACATGTTCGACCAATCGACCTTACTATCAATCGCCTGGAGCCTGGGTCAAACACCCACTGAAAAATACTGTCAGTCTCAAGATGATGCTTTCATCTGGCAGCGACACTTCGTGTGGTATAACATGATCAGTCGGTCGCACGACCAATCGCCAAGCCAAGGCAACAACATATCAGGCCCACACCCAATCGCCCAAGGCCTGGAAGGGACTTGACACTGGAAAATACAGTCAATCTCAGGCCGATGCTTTTGTAAACCCACGATCTGTCGCTTGAAACACGAACAATCAGTCGTGTGGTTGCCATTTTGTTATCATTACTATGGATTAAATGCTCAATGGTCGGGTTGGTATAAAGGATTTCAAATCCATCGCTTATACACGATCGATCGTGTGTGTCAGCCTTACGAAATTTTTAGTGTTTCCTATAAATATAAACATTGTTTTGCGAGTTGCTAGATGAGTGAATAGCAATTAATTGAGCCATCTACCAGTGAGATAATCTCCCAAGAATTAAAGGCAAAATCTTAGACTTGTTCTCTCTTGGAAAATCAAAAGTAAATCATTCAAGTATCCAATCCTTTGTGATTGAGTTTAAGAGAGAAGGATCAAGTCATCCTCTAGGATAGAGATTGAGAACCCAAGCTTCTAGAGAGTCTCCCAAGGATTGTGATTACTCTACATGGTGGATCATCGGAATTGTTCGAGCTCACATTAGGAGTGATTCACGGAGTACATCTACATTTGAAAAGATCTTCAAAGGCAAGTGATTCATAGTTTCAGATTTTTATTTTAAAATCATTTGTTGATTGTGAAATGGATTAAAGAGACTCAATTTCTCTTGAACCACTATAAAAAAATAATGAAATAGGAATTGGGTGAAATTCGTAATCAATTGGAAGGTGGAAGTCCTATTATATTGTGTTCGTGTAATTCCGACGCTTAGTGAATTGGAGATAGTCCAAGGTTGGCTGAGTCTCTACAGTGGATGTAGGTTGTTTAACCGAACCACTATAAATCGTTTTCATTGTCTCCTTGTGTGATTCTTTTTGTTCTTGCACACTTCAGGTCTCAGGACAATACATTCGTGTTCACCATCTACTGTAAGGACAGGGCCGATCCAATAGTGTATACGATCAATCACCCTGGGCTTACACAAATCCGAACTGTCATTCACAGTCAAGTCTTGGACATCAGATCATGCTGACGATGCCTCGTCTGGGTACATAGCCTACCAATCGCCCTCATGATCAATCGCCTGGAGCTTAGGCTAGACACCCACTGAAGAATACAGTCAGGCTCAGGCAGGACAATGCTTTCGTCTGGCAGTGACCCTTCATGTGGTATAGCATGATCAGCCGGTCGCACGATCAATCGCCAAGATAGGGCAACAACAAATCGGGCACATGACCAATCGCCGAAGGCTTGGAAGGGACTTAACATTGGAAAATACAGACAGCCTTAGACCGATGCTTTTGCTAACCCACGATCCGTCGCCAGAAACACGAACAATCAGTCGTGTGTCACGATCAATCATGTGGCACGATTAATCGTGTGGTTACCGTTACTATGGATTAAATGCTTAATGGTCGGGTTGGTAGAAAGGATTTCAAACACACACGATCGATAGCCTATACACGATCGATCATGTGTGTCGGCCTTACGAAATTTTTAGTGTTGCCTATAAATACAAATACTATTTTGGAGTTGGTAGATGAGTTAATAACAATTAATTGAGCAATCTACCAGTGAGATAATCTCCCAAGAATCAAAGGAAAAATTCTAGACTTGTTCTCTCTTGGAAAATTAAAAACAAATCATTCAAGTATCCAATCCTTTGTGAATGAGATTAAGAGAGAATGATCAAGTCATCCTCTAGGATAAAGATTGAGAACCTAATCTTCTATAGAGTCTCCCAAGGATTGTTATTGCTCTACACGGCGGATCGTCGGGATTGTTTAAGCTCACATAAGGAGTGATTCACGGAGCACATCTGCATTTACAAAGATCTTCAAAGGCAAGTGCTTCGTAGTTTTAGATTTTTACTTTAAAAATCATTTGTTGATTGTGAAGTGGATTAAAGAGACTGAGTTTCTCTTGAACCACTATAAAAAATAATGGGATAGGAATTGGGTGAAAGTCTTAATCGATTGGAAGGTGGAACTCATATTCTATTGTGTTGGTGTAATTCCAACGCTCAGTGAATTAGAGATAGCCAAGGTTGGGTGAGTCTCTACGGTGGATGTAGATTGTTTAACCGAACCACTACAAATTATTTGCATTGTCACCTTGTGTGATTGTTTTTGTTCTTGCATATTTTAAAATCACACACTTGATTAATTGTTATTTAATTCCGTACTTTATTAATCAAGAAAATTTCAAAGGACCCATAATTTGTGATTACCGTATTCACCCCCATCTAGGATTAATCTAGTTCTAAGCACTCATGAAATTTTCAATCAATATCAGAGCCTCGTGCTTATTTTAGAGACTTAAACCTTTTGAATGATCAAAGTTTTAGAACTATTGGAGAGATCTATGCCATCTCTAAACCACCCTATTTCGATGTATCAAACTATATGTTGAGCACTGATATCATACATTTTTACCCCTGATTATTGGACCGGTTAGCTCTCAATTGTTTGTATATTGGTGCATTTAATATAATTTCTTATTTTTGTAGATTAAAAATGGAGAATTTAAGAAATCAAGCTAAAACAATGGATAATTGCAAGTTTGGTGCTTAATTCGGAAGATCTGGAATTTATTAATTTCACTCCACTTTTAGGGTTTCCATGTAAATTGGTTAGTCTAGATCTACTATGAGAGTCCAGATTAAATCAATATTTTAGATTTTAAAGTGGTGAAGTTAATTATTTCATTCTGGAAGATAGAACCTGCAATTCAAGAGGTAAATGTTGAAATTCAAGATTAATGGGCCAGAGATCCACTTCCATTGAGCCAAGCTAAGCTCCATAGACCAGCATTGGGCCAGACCACTAATAGTCCATGCGCATTTCACAGATGGGCCTGGCCAATGTGGTCTCCAAAGTCCAACAAAGGTCCAAGTCCTCAAGCTCAAGTCCAAGGTCCACTTGAGGCCCAAGTGCTCATTTATAAGTCCGTCAGTCACCCAAGCCTTGTCCATTTCTTTATTAATCCACACCATCCAATCTCCTCTCCAACGCAATCTTAACCACTCATCTTCATCCCTTAATCCAGACCATTCATCTCATGCATCAAAATTAGGTAAACCTTAGAGCCACCTATAAAATCCAACCCGCACATTCATAACATTAGATCTAGGTCATCCAACTTATCCATCATATAGATTAACCTTAGGATCACATCTATTCAAGCATCACCTATTCATTCATCCAATTAGATCATCCATCAACCATCTAAACCATTAGATCTTTGGATATTTCATCACAGGCATTCACTTTATTCATAAACTTAGGAAAACCCTAGAGCCACCTTACTTATCCATTGCATACATTCATCATCTTAGATTTAGGCCATGCATTTTATCATGCATCTTGATGAACCTTTGAATCTCAACCCTCAATCAGGAAACCTACCATTTATATAATTTATTTTAATCAACTTACCTTAGAGCCATTAGATCTAGGTCACATTCAATCATAGCCATTCATTCATAAAAACCCTAGATATAGAACAACTTGGAACATAAGCAACTAAAATATCTCCATGCAATTGACCCAAAATCCCATCTAGGTTCATGCCACATCACCTACACCTCATCACCCCTCCTCCAAGCAATCCAAATTCTCCCTAGGCATGGAGTGCACTTGTCAATTTGTGAAGCCATCTGGAGGAGAAAATGGAGAAAAAAATAGGGATTTGGAAGACAAGTTTTGACACAGATTTGGTATTTTGGCCATAACATTCCACTCTGATATCCGATTGTGTTTACTCATATTGTGTTCGAAAGAAGACTTCAAGAGTTACAACTTTGTATTTTACAAAATTTCATGATTCAGAGGTTTACAAGGTCAAAATGGAGCTTCAAGATGATACATGTGTAGAAAAATGGGATTTGCACTCTACTTTCCAAACTAATCCTCAATCTAAATTTTTTCTCCACCATTGCTTAGCCACCAAGCCAAGCCACCCAAATTTTGTGTATGCCTTGTAACCCTAGCCTTTCCAACTTAAAATCTCTTTCATCCACTTCTAAACGAGATCCTCCAAGCCATGAATTCACATCTTAACCCAGATTAAATTTCAGCCGTCTATTCCAACCTTGAGTCTATAAATAGAGCACTAAGCCAACAATATATTTCAAATTTGACCTGGAGCTCAAGAGGATCAAAAGCTGAGGAGAAAAGATTAAGAGACAAGAAGATATGAGGTCCCACACGATTTTACAAGTGAGAGTTACAAATTTACGTCTCCATTTTTCTTTATCTTGTTCTCAATTTATGTGTGCCTGTACTTGAATTTTTCAATTAAATAAATAAGAGACAACTTCTTTTAGAATCCTAGAAAGTCCGATTATTCAAATTTATTTTCATGCTCTCTTTCTGGTATTCATTGTTTAATTAAAAGATTTATGGAACTAAACTTTAATTAGATTGAAGATTACAGATTTTTAATTAAATGGCGTGAATTGATTTTTGAATTCTATGTGTTGAATTTCATATTCAGGTTTCTTCTTTATTTATTTATTTTGGGTGACGAGAGAAGAGTTCCACAACCACCCTTCAAATTTTGCACTTTTAGACTCTGTCATTTACTTTACTTGCAAATTTATTTCCAGTCTTTTAGTTATGTCATTTATTTTGTCTACTTGTTGTATTTTAAATGTTCAATATATTTTCATGTTTTTATTCTTGTATGCTTATGTATTTTATTCTTTAATTCTTTGTTTTTAAATTCATCTTTCTCCCCAAAATATTCTTTAACTAGGGCTGGAGATATGATATTTTGATATTAAAGCATGTGATTTTAAATTATGATGAGACTACATATTCTTGTTTCACTAATTTAATAAAAAGAAGATGGACTTGATTATCGACTTGTTAAATTCAAAAGTTAGATAATAATGGTGTTAACAATGGTTTTCTAAAATCTAAATTAAAATTCTATAGATTAGATTTCTTAAGATTTCATATTTTTAAAGGTACCAACTTAATTTTAAGCATATATTTTGTGATTTCCTTTGGGTTCGACCTCTCACTCAATGGCTATACTATTTAAATTTTCCATGCGCTTGCAAGATTATAAATGTAAAATTTGCACATCAACAAGTTTTTGGTGCTGTTGCTGGGGAAATCAACATTAAATTGTGTGCCATTAAAATTATGTGATTTTATGATAGATTGCTATTTTTGGCCTATTTCTATTTTAGGAAACTCTTTGAAATTGGCAATTTCTATTTTTGGAAAGTTTCCTATTATTAGAGATTTTTAAAAATAACAATTTTTTTAGAATTGAACTATTTTTGGAAAGTTGTTAATTTTAGAAAGTGCTATAATTAGAATTTTTCTATGTTTAGAAGTTTTATAATTTATTAGTTTCCTCTTTTAGCAATAATTATTCATGGAATTATGTTTTAATTTTTTTTGGAAAGTCTCTATTTTTAGAAAAATCTATTTTTGGTAATTGATCTATTTTTGGTAACCACCAAATTTTAAGAAAAATTTCCAAACTTGCAAGTTTTCTAGACTTAGAAATCTTGTCTAACTTATGAAATTTTCAAAATTATCAAATCTTGGAGATTATGGAATCATACATTAATTTGGTGAAACCAAATTTTAAATTTTTATGGTCTTGTCTTATTTAAAATTCTTGTTTTGGATTGTAAATATTATATCTCCTCCACTATTTGTAGTTTAGGAAAATTGCATCTAGATTAGGTTTCATACATTCTTTATGAGAGTCAGAATCTTCACTTTGTTTTGTGGTATTTCATTGTACAGGGATTTTGAATAACGCTCTAAAAATTTCAGGCAGGAAAGCACTACAGGACAAAGTAAGTGCCTAACCTCATTTTCTTTAATTTTTTAGTTTCCATGCATTCATGTAGAAATTTTATTAGGGTGCTTGCATATATTTTGCATATAAAAAAAATAAAAATATTGCATATTTATTTTGATCATGCAGTTAGGTTGTTAGTATCATGAATTGGATTAGATTGTTTGCTTATTGTGTGCATATTTACTTTGAGTATTGCATTGGTAAATTAGGATTGCATTCACAATATCTATAAAAATAAGATAGTAAAATGGTTCATGCATTGTGACCGCCCAGCCCTTTTTTCACTCACCGAAAATCAAAGTCAATTTTTTTTTTCTGAAATAAAGAGTGAGAGACAGTGGGACGCCATGACGCGAGCTAAGTCCGAGCTTCCAAAGTCCAGCCCTTAACTGGCCAACCATACGTGTGCGTGGACCGAGTCCACTAAAACAGTTCACACACTTGAGGTTATACCAGTGGAAATAAACATATTGCAGAAATAATAGTTGATTACATAGACCAACCATAACCTTTACTTTGCAAGGAAGTCAATCACCCCAAAACTTAACTGAACTTAATATCTGAAGGTAACGTCAAACCATAGCAGAATAATACCTAAGTCGTTACAATCCCAAAATGCAATTAACTCCATATAAACTGTCCAAAACTAAAACTTAAAAATAAGCAATAGGCTGCCCAAGCTCCTAAGCTTGGCCCCTTTCGCGTCCATCGTCCGCTCCGTTCCCTATACCATCATTTAAGGTAGAAGTAGGGCGTTAGTCAACGCGCCCAGTAGGAATTCCAAGTAGAGTTATACACATAGGATTAGTATAAAGTCAAGATACAAAACATCATATCGTACTTGTAAAACATAATACCTAAAAACAGAGCATGATAATAGAGATCATAATCATGCTGATAAAACCAAAACAGTGCATGATACTTATGACAAAATCATGCCAATGTAATGCGATGTCATGGGGTCATATGCCAATGATCACCGCCGCCGCCCCCCGCGCACACCCCCCCCCCCCCCCCCCCCCCCAACATCCATATCACAAATCACATTAGTAGTCCCTTTGACGAACAAGCCACATCAAGTATTTCTGTCATGCCTCCCCACGAATGCCTTATCGGTTCCACCGAATGGAGCGTGGACTCCTTTCACATTGCCAACATAATATATCTCTCCCCACGAATGCCTTATCGGTCCCACCGAATGGAGTGTGGACTCCTCTTACAATTCAACATCATACATCTCTTCCCGTATGTCCATTGGAAGTAGTGTGGATTTCTTCCCACGGTTGTTTGTCGGAAATCCCGAATGGAGTGTGGACTCCTCTCATATGTTCCCTCCCATGCCATGCATGAGATGTGAGTGCAAACATACTATTTCATATTAAGTTACATAATAGCTTTGAAATCCATTCTTAAAACATAAGCATTTTTTATACCAAAACTAGATCATCAATCATGGAAATAAAAACCATTGCATGTACATAATCCAAGTGTTTCAACAAGATAGGAATCCTACCCACGTCCGATCTACTGTCCTTATCATGTTTCGCACGAACAGTCGCTAACCGTCACGTGAAAGCGAATCACGTCTCTTTACCTTATCAATTTAAATCATACACATATATCAATTTATAATTAACCTTTCATTTCTGTCGCATTTACGCATCATAATCCTTAAACCGGTTAAGACCCTTAACGGGGTTCGGCCATACGACGTGGCTAAGATGTGTTCATGTTCACCAAGACCCATCAATGGGGTTCGGCCATACAACATGGTCGCACCTCACTCCTTGGTTTTTGACCCCTTTTCTTTAATCCTTGTTTTATTTTAAATACCGCGGGTCCACCATCATTCCTTTCTTTTTATTTCATAACTTGATAATCCATAGTTAATCAATTAATTTTAAATATTCATGGACTCATACAATCATTCATGGGGTTCCCGTCCGCATAAAGACCCATGTCCATATCATCATCCGTATATTCTTTTAAAATCAATGAGTATGCCCTATTCACTAACCCCACTAGGTTTTTGTCCATTAACTTTTCAATCTCTAGAACCATATTTCGGATTTGAATCAATACCTTACTTTTATGTTCATCTCATTGTCATTCCTTGAATGGTTTTTTACATTCTATGGCCCATAACATTGTGGCCAATCTTTTCAATCCAATATGGAACCCCATGTTTTCGGCCATTCCATAGCCGAAACCATGGTTCCTTAGCCTCTTTTTAATCAACAAACCCTCGTTAAGCATTACATACCGATTCCGCATCTCCTCTCTTTATTTAGGCATGATTTTGCTTCTCCGTCCTTCTCCTTCTTAATCTTTGTCCTTCCTTCAAGTCTAGAGCCGAAATGTGAGAGAGAGAGAGATGAAAAGAGGCAATGCAACCTCTTGTTCCACCTTGAGAATTCGGCCAAGGATGATGAGAGATGGAGAGAGATTGAGATGAAAAACTCCTAATGGAGGGTTCGACCAAAGAGGTCTCTTTGAAATCAACCCCCAAACTCCTTCCTTTCTTGTTAATTCCTCTCTTTCCTTGATGCTTTGCGGGCCCTCTAAGTGTTAAGAACAAATGTGGGAGAGAGAGGGAGAGAGAGACAAGAATCGGCTAAGTGTAGTTTGAGAGAGGGAGAGAGAGATGGGGGTGGAGATGAGATTTCTTTTGCTCAAGACGGAGGGAGAGGATGAGACGAAACTCTATCTCCTTTGTCTCCAAGAGAGGATCGGCCAAGGGTGTGGTGTGAGCTCTTTGAAATCTGCCCAACACCCTCTCCACCGTCCTCATTAAGGTGTGGTCTTTCCTGTAATGCCCCGCCCTCTCCGAGAAAATTCAGAGTCTAATTTTTTTTTTAATTATAATAAAACCTCGGAAGAGAGCGGGCGGCATCACAACGCGAGTTAAGTTCAGACTCCTCAAGTCTGAACCTTAACTGGCCACCCATGTGTACATGGACTAGACCATGATAATGAACCACACATGGAACTAACATCAACATGCAGAATAACATCGATTAATTGCTGAATAGAAATACTAGATAGCAAGTAACAGTCTCAAACATTAATTAACATAAATCAACCATTCAAAGTTATTAACCTAATCAAACCATAGCAAGTAATGACTTATTACATGTCCAACAAAATATAGTTCAAATGACAGTAATATAAAGAAATCCACTCCAATATTCAAGCGCTTAGGCTTGGCTCCCCTCCCGGTCAACGACCTTTCCTTTCCCTTTACTTGTACCTGCATTCTCCTCTGAGGATAGAATTAGGGCGTTAGATCAATACGCCCAGTAGGTTCCTGAATCAGGGCTACCACATGATTAGCACATAAAACATGCATATATATCATAGTACATGATTAGTAAAAACAGGTAAAACAATGCTATGAAGTATGCACATGCAATGAGCCTCCCCCATCATGTACATTCATAGCCATCACTTGACATGCCTTGCACCGACAAGGTAAATCACAATACACTTTCATCTCTTCATCATTGACTTGGTTCATATCACGTATTAGCCTCCTGTGTAACGCCCGCCCCTTTTCACCGAAAAATCAGAGTACATTTTTTTTTTTTTTAAATAAAAGTGACAAAGGGCGCGGACGTCACGACGCGAGTTAAGTCCGAGCTTCTAAAGCCCGGCCCTTAACTGGCCAACCCTACGCGTGCGTGGAGCCAAGTCCACGAGTACGGTTCACGCGTAGATGTAAGCTCAAGGAATATTACTTCTCAGTGCGGAATTAACAACAAAGACTATCCTACAGATTTGAGATAGCAAGGAAGATAACATTCATTTAAATTTCTATAATACCTCAAAACCATAATGTCCATAATAAAATCCCAAAACATAGCCAGTAATCTAATTTATTGCATTCCGACAAGCTATGCTACTCAAATTACATTTTTCCAACATAAACTTAAACAACATAATGAATCCGCCTTCCCAAGCTCCTGAGCATGACTCCCGTCCTGTCCTTCCGTTCCGCCATCTCCTGCATCGTCGGCTAGGGTAGAAGTAGGGCGTTAGACCACGCGCCCAGTAGGACTCCGAGTAGGGCTAACACATGGATTAGTGATAACAAAGCATATAGATAATACATAACGAAGACCATAAAAATGAATGCTATGCCATGGGTGTCGATGTTATGAATCCCACCCATCGTCCATACCATCATGCTGTCATATCCCCCTTGACGGCAAGACCTCGTCAAGATACAAACAATCACAAATCATCCCCATGGACGGCAAAACCTCGTCCAGATATAAAACAATCACAAATCATTCCCCTGGACGGCAAAACCTCGTCCAGATATAAAACAATCACAACTCCTCCCCCTTGATGGAAGAACCATCATCAAGGTATCATAATTACATACAACATCCCTGATACATCAAACACATCAAAATATCTCCATGTCTATTTATCGGTCGCCCCGACGAAGCATGGACTTCGGTTTCATTTCATCCTTCCCCTGTCATATCCCTCCCATGCCATGCATGAGATGTAGATGCCATATGCCATGTAATTATATGTAGTTCAATAGTAACACAAAAACCCATCTTAAAACAATTACTTGATTATCAAATAAATCAAAGGGAAAAACATCCCATAATATTTAATCCCAAATTGCATCTTAAGACATTCACATGATTTCCAAAATAATTTAAAGGAAAACATCACACAATCCATGGCTTACAAAAATGTAGGAATCCTACCCAATACTGATTTGCGTCCTTTTACATTTTCCGTTCGATAAGCCCGGTCGCTGATCGCGCACCGCCTGCGATGTCCAGTACCTTATTACACATTAATCATTAGTCCATGTTTCAACCATTTATAAGCCCTTATGAAAAACCGGTCACCATTTAGGTTTTGTGGGTCCCATGTAATCCATTACATATTTTAATTATATGGGTCTAAAAATCAGCCTCCTAGGCTTTATTTAACCATACATAAACTTATTATTTAGTGCCCCTAAGTCCATGATCATCTTCCATGGGTTTTTCATTTTGGCCAATATTTACGGTTTTGTCACTACCTCTTTTCCAAACATACCAATTTCAACATAGATACAATCATACCCACACTTTTCACACAATGGCTTAGCAATTTAGTACAAGGTAAAACATTCCAACAAAGAATAGTCATCCATTCCCTAATCACAATCTTAGAGCAACAAGGGTTGAGCCCTCACACTCCCATAACATAACATACTCCACACCTCATTCACGTGTATATCACCCTTCATATAAGCATTACCTTGATATTACATGCATTTCTCAATTCACCACAATTTGCATGGGCTATACAACACCCTATTACACTCCAATGTTTAGTATACATACATTTCCATGGTCTCAACATGAAATGCAATTCCACCTCAAGTCTCTTCACATTTTCATTACATAATCTTCCTATGAGATAAAGTTGTAGGATGGTATTTATTATGAGCACCATATGCCATTTTCATGGCTATCATCACTACACCATATCTAACATATAAAACATTTTTCCACCTTCTACAACAATCATCCATTTTAATTTCAAGCTTCAAACATTTGAAAACTCAACCAAGTTAGCAAGTTTAACCAAAGAAAGGGGATAAGTCCTCACCAACAACTCTTTCCACCCTTGGTATGGTAGGTACACACCCTCTATTCCTCATTGATACATGTTCATCTAATATGAGCACCATTTTCTCAACAAAGTACATGAGCTGTTCATTTAGATTCAAACCATACATCAAACACAAGTTCTACCCTATAATCTCATCCACAATATAATAATTATAAATCTCATTAACCACATATTAAAAACTATTCATCCATCATCACCCCACACCTATTTCATTCAATTTCATTGATCACATATCATGTATGATCATAATGATAATTCATTTAGGCATTTACACATACATCTAATAGGCAAACTAATCATTCTAATAATTAAAGTGGAGTTTCCCTCATCATCATTATGATCCAAATACCTCTAAGTTCACCAATCACTCTCCATCAATTTCCATAATTTTACACCCATCATCATTACACATACATCACCATAGGGTTCAAAAGCATTCCTCATTTAAATCCCTTTAAAACTCTCTCACATTCATTCATTTAAAACCCTAAAATCATTAACCACCCTTCATGTATTCCATTCTTTAAAACCCTAAAAATCATACCTCACTTACCATGGCTTCCATTTTAAAACCCTTTAAAATTACCCACATTTAATCATTTAAAAACTTAAAACTCTAAATCATTCTCCATGCTTCCATTTTTTATAAACCCTAATAAATAAATCAAACATCTACCATGGGGTGTACTTGAGAGAGAGAGAGAGAATGGGATGGAAAAATTACCTCAAGCTTTGGTCTTGAAGAGGTGGCCCCAAGTTTGCACTTTTCTTCTCTTCTAAGTTTCCTTCTTCTTTCTCTTCTTAGTTTTCTTCTTCTCTATTTCTTGGAGATGAGGGACGGTGGTGTGGGAGAGCAAGAGAGAAAGAGAATGAAATGAGAGTGAAGTGTAGAGAATGAGATAAAGACAACCTTTTTTCTTTTTTTTTTATAACACACTTTATCATTAACTTTCCCAACCACCCCACATGAGATATTTCTCATGCTTTATGGTGGTGGTTGGAACTCCACCACTAGCCAACGTTGGTGTAAAAAGAAATAAGATGGCTTTTGGTCTTCTTTGACCATTTGACCACCTTTTGTTTATTTTATTTAATTAATCAACTAGATAATTACTTAGGTTTATTTATTTCCTACTTAATTTAATTCCATTAAATTCCCTCTAAGAAATTCACCCATGGTTGACCAAGTCAACCATGGTGGCCGACCCCACCAATTCTTGGTCCACACGCCACCTCACTTGGTGAGGTGGAGATGGGTCCCATTGGACCATGTCACCTTGGTCAACTCATCACCAACTTAGGTGATTCAAATTTCATTAAGTCCATTCCCACTAGTTGGGCCACCATTGGGCCCATGGCCCAATTACATTCATCCTTACCCATTTATCTTAGAGTTTACATTATCTTAATCCATTGGGTCCCAAATGGGTATTGGGCCCAATTTGACCATCCTTGGCCCAATTGACCACCATTGACCCTTTAAGTAAACTTAAATCCAATCCATAACCCATTGGGCCCTAGTTGGGCCTTTGTCCAAATTTTGGTCCATTTACCATTTGTTCCATCAAATTTCCAATTTCCACTATTAAAATAAATAATAACCACATATTTATTGATTTAAAAATTTCGGGCCATTACAATACAATCCTCTTTTAAAATTTTCGTCCCGAAAATTCGAGCGAAGTAGGGGTTCAAATCATCTTATACAAATAGTTCCGGATGAGCGGCTCTCATCTCTGATTCGAGTTCCCAAGTGGTCTCCTCATTGCCATGTCGTTCCCATACCACCTTGACGAACTGAATCGCACGGTTCCATAGCACCCTTTTTGCTCGCTCCCGATCAATCTGACCAGCTTCTACACATATGTCACGTCGCTTTGTACATCGACGTCTTGTACGTTCAACACCTGTGAAGGGTCGGGGTTGTACTTCCTCAACATGGACACATGAAATACATCATGTAAAGATGATAACTGTGGAGGAAGCACCAACTAATAAGCTACTTCCCCCACCCTCTTCAAGACTGGAAATGGCCCCACAAGTCTAGGTGACAGTTTCCCCTTCTGTCCGAATCTCATGTGTCCCTTCCGTGGTGAGACTTTCAAAAACACCAAGTCTCCCACCTTTGAAATCCAGTACACATGCTCTCAGCATATCCTCCAATACCGGTATTGTTCTCTTCTCCGACTGTCCATCAGTTTGTGGGTGGAATGCTGTGCTGGTTAACACGTCGGTCCCCATAGCTGACTGCACCCTCTGCCATACTCTGTTAGTAAATCGGCCATCTCTGTCGGACACAATAGTCCAGGGTACACCATGTAGTCTGATAATATTTCGGATGTACCATCGACCCATATTGCGTCGTTGCCCCTTGATGACCTTAGTAGCCCTGTTACAAAGTCCATGGCTACATGCTCCCATTTCCACTCCGGCATTGGTAAGGGTTTGAGTAAACCCGGTGGCTTCCCATGTTCCGCCTTAACCTGCTGACAAGTTAGTGCAGCGAGTACATACTCTGCCACATCTCTCTTGAGTCCATGCCACCAATAGTGCCTCTTAGGATCATGGTACATCTTGGCGCTGTCCGGATAGGTAGAGAGTTTGGCTTGGTGTGCCTCAACCAATACTCCCTTCTGCAGCTCTCAGGCACATATGTCCTACCTCGGAATAAAAGACCATGTTCCGGTCGTAATTCCTATTCCGGTACTACCTCGCCTGCAGTTATCTTGGTTCATATCTTTTCCATTTCTAGGTCTATTCGCCGTTCCCGTTCAATTGTGCCAAGTACCTTTTAATTACATCAACATCACTCACATCAACCTACGAGTTTCATTCTTGCAGAATTTACTCTGTCCCACATTATCTCTTTTTCCTCATGAACCCATTTGCGATTTTATGTAGATTAATGTATTCTATTTCGCTTTATCTGTTACCAAAACATTTCTCATATGTACTCCTTCAATACGTTCTTTCGTCTACTCTTTGTGTGAGTTAGTCTGCCAGTACGAGTTTATGCTCAAGTCCATTGTTGATTCCATTTTAACTAGGTTTCTAGCTTCACCCTCATGGAATTCCATCGGCCAACTACAGAGTCAGGTGATCAGTCTCACTCGGCAGTCGCCCATAGCTTCCCATTCAAGTTTCACTAGACTCTTAACCTTTCCCTTAGGTCTATCTCTCAAAAGCAATCATACCTTTATTTGCATATAAGTCACTATGTGACTAACCCTTTTTGTTCATAACTCCTACAATAACAATACCCGACATCAATCCAAATCATATAGATACTAATTTCCTACCCTTCTGGATTATTCAACACATATTCATAGATTCTTAAAAATTAGTGATACATCTAAGCTTACTTAGGTTATGTCAAATAGTACCCATTCACCGCTAAAAATATTCACAATTATTACAAATTTCACCAACTACCAAATTCCACCCTACATGCCTACGTTATCAATGGTTACAACATCATACGGGGTTCATATGCCTTCATTATCAGGTCACGTAGAATTGAAATCACACACAATCATCGAATAACATAACTCATGTGTAACCAGATCTTTCATCTCCATTCTCATCAAACAATAACTTGAGGTAACATAAGAAATAACACATTAATATGATCTAGTGATTCAACATAATTATGATTTGGTTACCCTACCCCATTTACAACATACACCTAGTGATTTTGAAATAGCAATCCTACTCATCCAATGCAAGTCATCCCAATACATTCGAAGACCATCCATGACCATCCACAAATTCTTAAACTTTGGAATTATTCATCAGCCCCACCTAGGTTTCCAACCAAACACATTAACATATCACGGCCTCTTCATGCCTACTACATATTCACAACTCACTGTACTTTATCAACTCATCATCATACACATAGTCTATAACACCTCCTTGTTCCTCAATGACTATTTATTGCATACCACCAATTATCAAAGTAACATCATATAAACTCATTGCAACTATTGATAATCACAATTTATTAACATCATAGGGAATCCTCATGCAATCACTAAATAAAATATTTTCATAAGTTCATGGCCATCATTCATTCATGCTTTTTAAGGCCGTAAACCCATTTCAAGGCCTATCATCACTCGTTCATAATCTCCACAACACATTGAGGGAATACAATTGCATTATACATACAAGATTTTTTTTTTTTTTACAATATATTAGTCTTTGCAAGTTAGACCCTTCACATTCTCCTCATAATATCATCTTCTCACGAGTTTCATATGGCAAGTTAACCCATGCATTCCGGTCTCTTTCAAGTACATTGTTTATCCAACATCTCTCAAATGGCACTTTGTTCACATGAGAACCTCTTATACCCCTTCACAAAGCGTTTACATCATCACCCATTATATGTCATAACATAAATCTCTTCACTTGGTCATGACAAATTCATCAAACCATGGGTTATCACCAATATAAAAACCATTTCTAAAAGCCATTGTACCATCCCCCAAGTATACCCATTCATCACATTAACAAATACTCCCCACCCTTTTTATTCACATTTACCTTACTCATAAGCATATGCAACATATACCCCACATTAAAAGTTCATGCCTCTTATCCTCATTTGATGCATGCAGTTCATCATTGTACATTTTTTTTTTTTCATACTCTTTCCTCAATTAGTATGATCATAACTATTAGTCTTTCCTCATTTCATCACCTCATACACTCAACAACAAGAATTTAACACATGTATCTTCACATGCACTCACAATACAAGCATGCTTGTGCAATTTAATATCACACTTATTTCCTTCATTTAAAACCCCAAAATCATTAATTATTTTCCAATATAAGGACGGTTAGTCCTCTCTTTCCCGTGTCCATGTAGTCCACAAATCGGGTATACCACTTCAAGAGGGTAGGGACAATATGTGCAATTGTGCCCAACCTGGTTACACAACTCGCACATATAACTGGGTTCCAATTCCCCTACCGACTATCTTATCATCAGAAAGTCTTCCACATTCTCTTCAGAAAGAGATGTTAAATCCTCTTCATCTTCCTCGGGAGGTCCCTCCTGCATGTCCAGCAACTTCTATGCTGGAAGCAGACACCAAATCTATGAGACAGTTATGGGTTCCCTTATCCCATAATTCCGTACAGTCCCCTTCATTTGACATACCTGTATTCATAGAATACAATAGAACCCAAAAATCATCAACTGCAATTTCCAATAAAACCAATCTCAGTGTTGGGGAATTTCTTATGTATATCACAATGTATTTGGTTTGGGGAAAGTTGCCAAATAAGCACACTTGTTTTTCCTTTGTTTCTGGGGGGGAATCTCTAAATTGCTATTGTCTGTTGTTCAAATTGGGGATACCGGGGAAGTACATCCTACTTTACTATGTCTAATAAATCTAATACTGTTTCATCAATTTGGGGGAAAACCTAGATGTTTTCTCATTTCTGGGGAAGTAAACCCTATCTTGCTATGTTTCAATAAATCTCTCCTAGAATGAATCTTTCTTCCCTTGCTATCATTCCTTTCCGTCAATTGTTGTTCTCAGATTAAACACTTCCGTTTGAGTCAATCGAAGTAAATTAACCCGGCCCCCGTGCAGCGGACTCCGAAGAGTCGGTCGGTTGGGATTCTTAGCCGTCAGTGAGACGTGCAACCGTCTTAAATCTTACTTCGAGAGATTCATTCTTCCGAATTCGCTCTGATACCAACTGTAACGCCCGCCCCTTTTCACCGAAAAATCAGAGTACATTTTTTTTTTTTTTAAATAAAAGTGACAAAGGGCGCGGACGTCACGACGCGAGTTAAGTCCGAGCTTCTAAAGCCCGGCCCTTAACTGGCCAACCCTACGCGTGCATGGTGCCAAGTCCACGAGTACGGTTCACGCGTAGATGTAAGCTCAAGGAATATTACTTCTCAGTGCGGAATTAACAACAAAGACTATCCTACAGATTTGAGATAGCAAGGAAGATAACATTCATTTAAATTTCTATAATACCTCAAAACCATAATGTCCATAATAAAATCCCAAAACATAGCCAGTAATCTAATTTATTGCATTCCGACAAGCTATGCTACTCAAATTACATTTTTCCAACATAAACTTAAACAACATAATGAATCCGCCTTCCCAAGCTCCTGAGCATGACTCCCGTCCTGTCCTTCCGTTCCGCCATCTCCTGCATCGTCGGCTAGGGTAGAAGTAGGGCGTTAGACCACGCGCCCAGTAGGACTCCGAGTAGGGCTAACACATGGATTAGTGATAACAAAGCATATAGATAATACATAACGAAGACCATAAAAATGAATGCTATGCCATGGGTGTCGATGTTATGAATCCCACCCATCGTCCATACCATCATGCTGTCATATCCCCCTTGACGGCAAGACCTCGTCAAGATACAAACAATCACAAATCATCCCCATGGACGGCAAAACCTCGTCCAGATATAAAACAATCACAAATCATTCCCCTGGACGGCAAAACCTCGTCCAGATATAAAACAATCACAACTCCTCCCCCTTGATGGAAGAACCATCATCAAGGTATCATAATTACATACAACATCCCTGATACATCAAACACATCAAAATATCTCCATGTCTATTTATCGGTCGCCCCGACGAAGCATGGACTTCGGTTTCATTTCATCCTTCCCCTGTCATATCCCTCCCATGCCATGCATGAGATGTAGATGCCATATGCCATGTAATTATATGTAGTTCAATAGTAACACAAAAACCCATCTTAAAACAATTACTTGATTATCAAATAAATCAAAGGGAAAAACATCCCATAATATTTAATCCCAAATTGCATCTTAAGACATTCACATGATTTCCAAAATAATTTAAAGGAAAACATCACACAATCCATGGCTTACAAAAATGTAGGAATCCTACCCAATACTGATTTGCGTCCTTTTACATTTTCCGTTCGATAAGCCCGGTCGCCGATCGCGCACCGCCTGCGATGTCCAGTACCTTATTACACATTAATCATTAGTCCATGTTTCAACCATTTATAAGCCCTTATGAAAAACCGGTCACCATTTAGGTTTTGTGGGTCCCATGTAATCCATTACATATTTTAATTATATGGGTCTAAAAATCAGCCTCCTAGGCTTTATTTAACCATACATAAACTTATTATTTAGTGCCCCTAAGTCCATGATCATCTTCCATGGGTTTTTCATTTTGGCCAATATTTACGGTTTTGTCACTACCTCTTTTCCAAACATACCAATTTCAACATAGATACAATCATACCCACACTTTTCACACAATGGCTTAGCAATTTAGTACAAGGTAAAACATTCCAACAAAGAATAGTCATCCATTCCCTAATCACAATCTTAGAGCAACAAGGGTTGAGCCCTCACACTCCCATAACATAACATACTCCACACCTCATTCACGTGTATATCACCCTTCATATAAGCATTACCTTGATATTACATGCATTTCTCAATTCACCACAATTTGCATGGGCTATACAACACCCTATTACACTCCAATGTTTAGTATACATACATTTCCAAGGTCTCAACATGAAATGCAATTCCACCTCAAGTCTCTTCACATTTTCATTACATAATCTTCCTATGAGATAAAGTTGTAGGATGGTATTTATTATGAGCACCATATGCCATTTTCATGGCTATCATCACTACACCATATCTAACATATAAAACATTTTTCCACCTTCTACAACAATCATCCATTTTAATTTCAAGCTTCAAACATTTGAAAACTCAACCAAGTTAGCAAGTTTAACCAAAGAAAGGGGATAAGTCCTCACCAACAACTCTTTCCACCCTTGGTATGGTAGGTACACACCCTCTATTCCTCATTGATACATGTTCATCTAATATGAGCACCATTTTCTCAACAAAGTACATGAGCTGTTCATTTAGATTCAAACCATACATCAAACACAAGTTCTACCCTATAATCTCATCCACAATATAATAATTATAAATCTCATTAACCACATATTAAAAACTATTCATCCATCATCACCCCACACCTATTTCATTCAATTTCATTGATCACATATCATGTATGATCATAATGATAATTCATTTAGGCATTTACACATACATCTAATAGGCAAACTAATCATTCTAATAATTAAAGTGGAGTTTCCCTCATCATCATTATGATCCAAATACCTCTAAGTTCACCAATCACTCTCCATCAATTTCCATAATTTTACACCCATCATCATTACACATACATCACCATAGGGTTCAAAAGCATTCCTCATTTAAATCCCTTTAAAACTCTCTCACATTCATTCATTTAAAACCCTAAAATCATTAACCACCCTTCATGTATTCCATTCTTTAAAACCCTAAAAATCATACCTCACTTACCATGGCTTCCATTTTAAAACCCTTTAAAATTACCCACATTTAATCATTTAAAAACTTAAAACTCTAAATCATTCTCCATGCTTCCATTTTTTATAAACCCTAATAAATAAATCAAACATCTACCATGGGGTGTACTTGAGAGAGAGAGAGAGAATGGGATGGAAAAATTACCTCAAGCTTTGGTCTTGAAGAGGTGGCCCCAAGTTTGCACTTTTCTTCTCTTCTAAGTTTCCTTCTTCTTTCTCTTCTTAGTTTTCTTCTTCTCTATTTCTTGGAGATGAGGGACGGTGGTGTGGGAGAGCAAGAGAGAAAGAGAATGAAATGAGAGTGAAGTGTCGAGAATGAGATAAAGACAACCTTTTTTCTTTTTTTTTTATAACACACTTTATCATTAACTTTCCCAACCACCCCACATGAGATATTTCTCATGCTTTATGGTGGTGGTTGGAACTCCACCACTAGCCAACGTTGGTGTAAAAAGAAATAAGATGGCTTTTGGTCTTCTTTGACCATTTGACCACCTTTTGTTTATTTTATTTAATTAATCAACTAGATAATTACTTAGGTTTATTTATTTCCTACTTAATTTAATTCCATTAAATTCCCTCTAAGAAATTCACCCATGGTTGACCAAGTCAACCATGGTGGCCGACCCCACCAATTCTTGGTCCACACGCCACCTCACTTGGTGAGGTGGAGATGGGTCCCATTGGACCATGTCACCTTGGTCAACTCATCACCAACTTAGGTGATTCAAATTTCATTAAGTCCATTCCCACTAGTTGGGCCACCATTGGGCCCATGGCCCAATTACATTCATCCTTACCCATTTATCTTAGAGTTTACATTATCTTAATCCATTGGGTCCCAAATGGGTATTGGGCCCAATTTGACCATCCTTGGCCCAATTGACCACCATTGACCCTTTAAGTAAACTTAAATCCAATCCATAACCCATTGGGCCCTAGTTGGGCCTTTGTCCAAATTTTGGTCCATTTACCATTTGTTCCATCAAATTTCCAATTTCCACTATTAAAATAAATAATAACCACATATTTATTGATTTAAAAATTTCGGGCCATTACATCCTGGAGGGACTCTGATCGCCTAAGGAGACCAATGTGACTATGACCATCATGTTACTCCTCCTGGCGTGACTTGCACAGCCGAAAGAGGACGTAACCCATAATTGTAACACTGTAGAACCTCATTCATCATCCCATGTCTATGCATGAGATGCCAATGCCTGTATGCCATTTGTTAATTCATAATATATCATTTGAAACCCATAAAATAAAACAAGAGTCTCATAAGAAAACTGGGGTAAAACTGTGGTTACAAGTAGGTAGGAAACCTACTGAAGATTCACTTCAGTGCTCGTTCTTTCTGTAGCGTCACCCGGTCACGACTTGCACGCCGTTCACTTCCGTTACCTTGTCCATATAACAATAAGTAAATCATACTATCCTTTATTCATTCACATCTAAGACACAAGCACATCTTATGGGGTTCGGCCACACCCATGGCCGAACCTTACCCACTTTAGATTTGATCCCTCTTGTAAGTCCTTTGATCAATCCCTTCATTTGGCTTGTATTCACAGATTTGCCATTGGTCTAACCAATGTCTAATCTTGCTCATAATCAAAGTTCATCAAAGTAATCTACCTTAGTGGGGTTCGGCCATACTACTTGGCCGAACCCTACCAATCCAATTTGGATTTCTTAATCCCTTCACAACCATTCAAATCACTTGGTTCCAATCCTCATTTTCATCCACCAACACTACTCCATGGGGTTCTTTTATCCATTACCATATGGTTCTCCATTAGGATATTTTAAACCTTTTAAATCAACATGGAACCATTAACAATTACTACACATAAGCTTAGCCTACTTAACCCATGCAATGGTCTATGGGGTTCGGCCCTATACATGGCCAAACCCAATGGTTCCCTTGGCTCAATAATCTCCATAATTACGCATGATTTTAACATGCTATTTGAGCCATGATCAATACATGGTTCAGCCATCCAAAGGCTGACCCAAATCAGTGATCATAACCCCAAGTAAATCAAATAAAAATCCTAAAGCAACCCATGGGGTTCGGCCATTCACATGGCCGAATCTCATGGTTCTTTGGATACAATTCATCTAATGATCTTTCATAATTTATCATGCATCTTAGCCATAAAAACAGCAAACATATTTCTATTTAAAATCCCATAGAAACCCCATGATATTGCATGGTTTCTAACTCTCCAAATTCATAACAATCATCAATCTCTTTCATGGGGTTCGGCCATTCAAGTTGGCCGCACCCTATGTCCATGAATTGGTCTTTCAAACATGTTTTAGGCATTATTTAAACATGCAATATCAGTATCATATTGCTGCCTTTATACATCTTAGAATTCATCTAATTAAATTCATCCAAAAACAGTCCATAAGAGTCCATGGTTTCCATGTTTCACAACATGAAAACCAACAATCTTTTAAATGGGGTTCGGCCCTCCATGGTGGCCGAACCCAATGGTTATTCTTACTATTTTTAAACCTCCAACAATCATGTAATAAACAGTATATTATTACCGAGTTTTACTGATCAAACATCATCCAATAACTAACCCAATTTCATAGGGTTCGGCCATGCTCATTGGCCGAACACCATGACCTTTGGTTTTGAAACATTTAACCGTTTATCTTGGGTCTGAACCAAACATCCAAATCCATGTTTCAACCTTCTTAAAACATGCATTTTAAATCTAACACAAACATCTAATAACAGTCCCAACTTATATAGTTTTAATTTCCAAAAACCATCAAAATCAACCACTTGTTTCCATGGGGTTCGGCCATCCAAAGTGGCCGAACCCAATGGTCCATTTCCCATCCTTTTTACACACCATCTCCCATGGTTTAAACCTATGACAAATTCAGCCATACATGACCAAATTATGTCATCCAAATTCATAACTTAACACTCATTTTTAAAACCAAAATCCAAAAGAATTCTTACCAAATTTCTCAAGCTTCTTGTCTTGCCCTTTGATCCTTGCTTCCTATCTTTCTTAGCCTCCCTTCCTTTGCTGATTATATGCTTGAACCAATGGTGAAATCACCAAGGTAAAACTCGGCCAAGAAAGTGTGTTCTTGAGTGAGGGAAAAAGATGGGAATTCTAAGGCTTTTGCAATGTGAAAATCGGCCAAACATGGGGGTTCAATTCTTTTGTATTTCAGCCCCCAAAACCCCTCCACTCCCTCATCAATTCTTGCATAAAACGATGGGTCTTGGGTGCTATCCAAGGCACCCCTTGGTACCTACCCATGCAGCCATTTAGCTTTCCATGCATCTCATCTCAAACCTATCATTTGCATTTAACATTCATCATGGAAATCACCAAAACAAGTCCCCAACGTGTGGGACTTGTTTTGGTGGTTATGACCCAGCCAACCTCTTCAAATTCCCACTCAACTCACTGATTTACAGTCCCTTTAATTTCCATTTTGACTCACTTGAACTCAAGGTCATTTAGATTTCCATCTCAACTCACCAAACTCACCATAGTTAATGCATTTCATTTAATGCACATGCGTTAACTCACACTTGATTTAATTCCAACTCATTTCAGTCCCACTCAAACTGATTTAACTCATGGTTTAGCTCCCTTGAGGGTCCACACGGTCAACCATAGTCAACTCGACCCGTTGGGTCCACCTTTAGCTCCTTGACCCTTTTTGACTCCATGACCCAATTATGGGTATTTTGGTCATTTGTAAATGGTTTTTACATATGGATCAAGCCTACCCATTTTTGCTATAGCTGATTTCCTATCAGTTTAGCTTGACCTCATTTAATTTAAATTCACAAAATGGTCAAATAATCCAGCAAGACCCGATGGGTCCCATTTGGGCCCTTTGACCCATTTAGCCATTTTTGACCCAATTTATGCACATTACCCATCCAATCAAATTTGACATTCATAATGTGCTCATATGAACTTCATTTGAGCAATGGGCCCCACCATTTCCTTACTTAACATCACAAAATAATTAATTTAACACTTCAGGGGCATTTTCGTAATTATCCACTTCATTGAGAAATTACCCATCCAATCAAACTTGACAATCATAATGTACTCATATGATCTTAATTTGAGCAATGGGCCCCACCATTTCCTTACTTAACATCACAAAATAATTAATTTAACACATCAGGGGCATTTTCGTAATTATCCACTTCATTGGGAAATTGGGGTGTTACATTTCCCATGTGTCCCTTCCAAGGAGACACAGGGCTTACACTTTGACTCACTTAATGTTCTTGAACTCATTTCCATATAACTCAAGTGAGTCAATTCACTTAAAATCACCCATGCAACTCTTAACTCAAGACTTGAATTTATTCCTTAATTAAATAATTCTTTAACTCAATTCACTTCACTTAACCCTTTTGAACTCACCCATGATTGACCAAGTCAACCATGGTTAGCCGACCATGCATGTGCATTAAATCATTTGCCACCTCATTTGATGAGGTGGATTTGGGTCCCACTTGGCCATGTCACTCACATGCCACCTCATACACATGCCACCTCACTTGATGAGGTGGATCCCATGTCTTGGGTCTTAATTGACTACATGGACCCAATTAAATCAATTCCTTATCCATTTACCTTAAACATCAATTCATCTTGACCCATTGGGTCCCAATTGGGTATTTGACCCAATTGACTCCATTTACCCAATTAATTAAAATCAAACTCTATCCATGATCTGTTGGATCATAATTGGGTCCATTGCCCCCATTCTTACCCATCTTGTAACACCCCGATTTTTCAATATATCCATATTTACGAAAATGCCATTGGAATGGTGAATTAAAAAGATATGAATCTTAGATGGGTAAATGTTTGGTCAATTAAGACCCAACGAATGGTAAATGTGGATCAATGTAGGGTAAATGGGTAAGCTATATGTAAATGGGTAAGCTACATTTAAATGGGTAAGCTATATTTAAATGGGTAATTGACATTTAAATGGGTCATGGCGCCTATTTGGGTCAAGAAGTTCAATTGGGACCCAATGGGTCGAGCTTGACCATGTTGACCATGTTGACCATCGCGTGAGCTCAAAGGTTGAGTTAAATTATGTTGAGTTGATTCATAAGTTTACTTGAGTCAAGTGGGAAGTGGGTTAAGTGGAATTTGAGTTCAAAGGAATTAAGTTAATTAAGTTGAGTTGAGATAAGTGAGCTGAGCTGAATTAAGTTGAATGAGTGAGATTGGAAGATATGGAGACCCTCATCTCAAGTGAGTCAAGTGAGGAGATGCAGGGTTGAACTTGTTTCAAAGACAAGTAATGGCTTACACGTTGGAGTGGTATCCCATGCATAAACTTCAATGGAAGGTGGTTGATTGATGAGAGTGCACAAACCACAATGAGATAGGATTACATTGGGAACTTGGAGGGTTTCCATCTCATAATGGAGACCCAAGCACCAACGTTGGGAGATGGAGGGGTTGCATGAGCTTAAGCCAAGTGTCCCATAGTTAAGCCATGGGACTCCTTGGTTAGACCAATAATGATGAGGGTAAATGAGAGGTTTTGAGGGCTGATATACAAAAGAGATACACTACACCATTTGGCCGATTCTCCATCTCAAAGAAGCTAGAGATTTTTATCTCTCTCCCTCTCTCAAAACCTACCTCCTTTGGCCGAACCAGCCCTTGGTGATTTCATCATTGATCAAAGCTCACAATCGGCTAAGCACTAAAGGAGCAAGAAGGGAGGAAGGAAGGATCAAAGGAAAGAAGAGAGGCTAAGGAGATTGGTAAGTATATCATAATCTTTGATTAAATAAAATGGATAAGGGAGCATGATTCGGCCATTGTATGGCCGAATCTATCAAAGGTTTAAACAATAGAAGATGATGTTTAAAAAGGGTAGAAACATGGATCATAGGGTTCGGCCACTTTGGATGGCCGAACCCCATGAAATGATTTGGTTATTTTGATGGTTTTTGAGAGTTAAAAACCATGCAATGTTATGGACGTTTTTAGGTGTTTTAATTGGAGTTAAGATTGAAGCTTTGGGTCGGCCATTGGATGGCTGAACCATATTATTATTATGACTAAAGTATTGAGCATAAACCATATACAAATGATGGAATGATTGAGTCAAGAGAACCATAGGGTTCGGCCATGTGTATGGCCAAACCCCATGGACCATTTTATGGGTTATTGGGAGTTAAGAACATGGTGGAAATTATAAATGGTGGTTAAAGAATTCCATATGTTTATCTTTGGATTTAGTATTAAGTAAATAATCAACCATGATAGATGATGGAAAAAGGGATAAAAATCCATAGGGTGAGGTTCGGCCATGTTGTATGGCCGAACCCCACTAATGGGTATTTGATGGACTAAGTTTATTTTGAAGTGGTTAAAAATCAAAATGGAGATGTATGTATGAAGGATTAAAGGAACAAAAATGAAGATGGTGAGGTTCGGCCATGTTGTATGGCCAAACCCCACTAAAGTGGATTTTTATGGCTGTTGATGGTTAGCCATATCAAGCAAAGGTTAAACCAATGGTAAAACCGTAAATACAAGCTAGAATGTAAATATGGAATGAAATGATCAAAGGAATTGAAAGAGGGGTCAAAACCAAAGTGGTAAGGTTCGGCCATGTTGTATGGCCGAACCCTACCAAAGTATGTTTGTAGTTTGAGGTGTTCTAGGGTATTAATTAAATAAAAAGAAAGATCAAATACAAGTGGGTGAGGTTCGGCCATGGGTTATGGCCGAACCCCACAAAGTGATTTTTGGGACTTAGATTTAATTGGAAATTAAATGGTTAGTGTTTGACTTGCTGTTATATAAACAAGGTAACGGGACTTCTTGAACGGTGCGCAATTGCGAATGGGTGACGAACGGACATTGTTAGTGACTTTTGAGTAGGGTTCCTACCTCTTTGTAACCACATATTATATTTGTTGTTTTTATGTTGATTTTGATGAGTTATTTGTGTTAAAGTATTATGTTTCAAATGGGATTTGAATGTTAAGATTTATTTATAAATGGCATGTACTCATTGACATCTCATTCATGGCATGGGGTGATGAATATGAAAATCGGAGCCCACACTCCGTCGGAATGTCCGTGATGCAACTGTGGGGCCTCCTTAGGTGATGAGAGTCCCACCAGGAGGAATACCTTGATGATGAGAATCCCATCAAGAGGAAACGAAAGAACGCTATGGGTTACCTTGATGATGAGAATCCCGTCAAGTGATGGTTATGGATAATTGTGATGGGTGGGACTCATTACATTTGCATACATACATAGCATTGTTTTTGTAACTTTTGTTGATCATGTATTATTATGATATATGCATGTTTTATACTAACCTTGTGGTAACCCTAATCGGAAGACCTATGGATTGTTTGAGCCTTCAAGCCTACCTATTTTTGGTCATCTTATCTTGATAGGTCCTTAGTTGAGCCGTATATAGCTTGTTTATTGATTGGCCATGTTTACCATACTCAACTCTGGACATGGAGTTTGAGCCTCATTGAAATATTTGTGACCTAACCTAGGGCCCAGGAAAGGTTGGAGATGAAAATTTTGGATGGTACACTAAAAAATGGCAGTTGAAAAGAAAAGAAAAGTGATTGATGAAGAAAATATGATGCATCAGAAAAATAAAGAAAGGGAACATCTCGACATCAAAGAAAGATGTGAAAAAAAAAAATATACTGAAAAAGTGCTGAAAGAAAAATAGAGGAAAAATATCTTATTCAAAATTTTGAAGACCTCTAACCATTTATGTTCAAAGTATGTAAAGTTTTAGAGCCTTATATTCTTTTTTGATTTGACCCGATCTCAAGCCATGTTTCGTCCTATTAGGAAGTCCTATTGATTTTAAGTCGAAATATGGTATTTCATGTTGTGAATAAAGGAAGAAAAAATATGGTGTTTGACTCAACTTTCTCAGGAAAGTGGCACCTATTCATGAGATCACTCATTTCCTTTGAATTGCGCCATCTTTGATAATATATATGTGAGATACTTTGAATTGAATACATAAATTCTGCTCACATATACTTTGAGAGAAAATGAACCCAAACCTCTGAGTATTAATTTTTTTTGAGAGATATATCCAGTGAGGTTTGTTGTCAAAGCACACTTTCCAATGGTGTGATCAAAACTTGTGTCTATTTGGAAAAAGAAATCTATCTTAACATTGGCTAAGCGCACACACACTCTGGGTATAAGCCTTATAAAATGAATTTTAGAGTTGTATGATGTTTAGACCCATTTTTCTATGTGTTCTTGATAAAGATGTTGATATTTGTGGGTATCATCACTGAAAGCCCTCATGAGACTAGAACACCACCACTAGGGGTAACCTAGGGAAATAAAGCCTTGTTGCATACGGTAAATGTAATCGAGAGTACCTAGCGAAAGTGGTGTAATTTTTAGGTTTAGCTTAGGTTTTTGTTTATAGGTTTAGTTTAGGAATAAAATTATTTTAGGATTAGATTAGATTTTTGAATTTTTGATTCGTAATTTTTAGGTAGTTTTGCTCGATGACTAGTCAAATTTGAGCTTGGGGCTATTTGTTGAGCACTGAAATCTTACATTTTTATTCCTGATTATTGGACCAGTTAGCTCTCAATTCTGTGTATATTGGTGCATTTAATATAATTTCTTAGTTTTGTAGATTAAAAATGGAGAATTCAGGAAATTAAGCTAAAACAGTGGATAATTACAAGTTTGGTGCTTAATTTGGAAGACATGAAATTTTTATGATTAATTTCACACCACTTTTAAGGTTTTCATGTAAAATGGTTAGTCTAGATCCATCTATGAGAGCCTAAATTAAATCAATATTTTAGATTTAAAGTGGTGAAGTTGATTAATTAATTCTGGAAGATAAAACCTACAATTCAAGAGGAAAACAATGAAATTCAAGATTAATGGGCTAGAGATCCAATTCAATTGGGCCAAGCTATGCTCCACAGGCCAGCATTGGGCCAGGCCACAGACAGTCCATGAGCATTTCACAGAGGCTAATTTAAGCAACTCATCTACTTTGGTTCGCACTTCCCGTTGCTCTGTCGGTGCCATCCTAAACGGCGGTATGGAAATAGGTAACGTTCCACGTTGTAGATTGATTACAAACTCAATCTGCCGACATGGAGGCAGACCACTCAACTGGTCTAGAAAAACACTCACAAATTCACACACCACCCGAGGTATCACTAAATCTACACCTCCTATGTTTTCCAAACCTATGCCAGCTACCATACTATTCGGATGCTAACTTAGACCAGAGTTCCTCACACTAAGCCCTTTATAAGGTTTCAATTTCTCCAAAATTTGATTCCTCCGAGAATGCCCTAACACCATTTTTTTATACCAATCTAACACTATCCTGTGTTTCGAAAGCCAATACATGCCTAAAATGACATCAAAACCTATCATTTCTAACATTAATAAATCAAAATTCAGATTTTGTCCACCAAGTCTTATCATACAAGACTTACATACATGATTAATTATCATTTTTTTTCCTAAAGGAGACTTTACCTTCAGTTGTTTATCCACAGCTACTGATCTTAAACCCAAAATTTCAGTACACAAAGCAAATATGAAAAAATGGGATGCACCAGTGTCAAATAACATATGTGCTAAAGAACTAAAAAATGGTAAAGTACCTTCCATCACAATGTGATCCATATGCTCGTTTGTTGTCGGCCCAATTGTGTAGACTTGTCCCTGAGTCATTTGTTGAGGACTGTAACGCCCAGCCCTTTCCGAGATTCAGAGTCTAATTTTTTTTAAAACTAATAATATAATAACACCGGAAGAGGGTGGACGATGTCACGACGCGAGCTAAGTTCGGACTTCCAAAGTCCGACCATTAACTGGCCACCCATGTGAGCATGGACTAAACCCATGAATAACAAACCACACATGGAACTAATCAAGTCATGCGGAAAAAACTAGACCAATTGCGGAAATATTGATTGCGGAATTATACTTAATAGATAGCAAGTACAAGTCCCCCATTAAAGTGCTTAAACCAAGCATCCAACATCAAACCATAAACAAACCATAGCAAAGTTATTAGTTATTATGTAATAGCCCGAATTTTTGGATCAATATATATAGGCATTTATTTATTTTAATTTGAAGTTTGATGTGATAAGATGCCAAATGGACCAAATTTTGGGACAATGGTCCAAGTGTGGTCCAATGGGCCATGGACTTGATTTATTCATTTAAATGGGTCAATGGTAAGTAATTGGGTCATGGATAGTCAAATTGGGTCTAATACCCATTTGGGACCAAATGGATCAAATTGAAGTAAGCCCTAAAGTAAATGGGTAAGACAAAAATATAATTGGGCCATGAACCCAATGGTGATCCAATTAAGATAAATTAAATGGATTAGATAATTATAAAATTATCTAAGTTAAGATTAAGAGATATGGCCAAACGGGGCCCACCTCCACCTCACCAATTGAGGTGGCGTGTGGACCAAAGGGTGGTGGGGCCGACCACCATGGTTGACTTGGTCAACCATGGGTGGATTTCATAGAGGGAAATTAATGGGATTAAAATTAAGTAGGAATCAATTAATTAACTTAACCTAAGGATAAATTGAATTAGATTGATTAAGTTAATTATGGTCAAATTGTCAAAACCATTCCAACAAACACAAACCACCCCAAACCACTTTGAAGAAACACAAGATTGAAACCATGGGTTTAAAAGGTGGTTTTACCCCAACCACCACCGTTAATGCCATGTTGGTTGGTGGGAGGAACGAATGACAACCAAAAAAAAAAGATGAGATAGACTTCCCATCTCATCTCCATCTAACCACTACACTCTCTCCATCTCTTTGCACTCTCAAAACCGTCCCCTACCTTCACAAGAGGAAGAAAGAAGAAAACTTAGAAGAAAAAGAGAAGAAAAGAAAAGAAAAGAAAAGGAAAAGGCTAAGTGTTGACCCACCACCTGAAGGTAAACACTTGAGACACTTTTCTCATCACCTTCTCCCTCTCTCAAGCAAACCCACTCAATCTTGGCCGATCCTAAGCTTGGAGAGCCTCACCATGTGATCAAGCTCATCTTGACCGTATATCAAGGAGAAGAAGAGAAGAAAAGGCTAAGGAGAGCAAAGAGGAAAGAAGGACCGGAGGAGTCGTCGGGTGGTAAGATTTTCTTGAAACAAGAGTTTATGTTTTCTAGATAGGATCTGGAATCCATTTCTTAGATTTAATATGGCCAAAAATGTTGTGGGCCATGGATCTAAGATCCATCAAATGGTAGGATAAGAAATGGATAAAATGAAGGAATGGATGAAATGGAAGAATGGAATTTTTAATGGAATTTCAAGTCTTTATTAAGCATAGAGAAGTTGGATTTTTAAATGGATTGATGGGCCATAGGGTTTAGCCATGTAGCATGGCCGAACCCCATGGTAAATGATGGATGATTTTTTTTTTTAAGATTATAAGGTTTAAAATTTTGGAGAATGAGCAATGATAATTAGTTTTCAAGTGATTTAAAATAGGTGATTTTAAATAGGGTTTAAAGGATAGAAAGATGGATTTACAAGTGTATGATATAAGTTTTTTTAAAGGGACCAAATGAATGGTGTTATTGATTTTAGAAAAGGAATTTTTAAATGAAGAAAACCATGGATCAATATTAGTGAAACCATGGTCTTAAATGGCACTAAGGAAGGTGAGCCATGAACCATGGGTTCGACCATGGTGTATGGCCGAACCCTATGGTAAAAGTTTGGGATTTTTATGAATGGAAAATAATGGAAAAAAATGATAAGTTTAAATGGACTTATGAGTATGGTATGTGATGTTTAAATGGGATGAAAATGGATGATTTAATTTCATTTGAGGTAGGAGTAAAGGGGGTAAGATAGACCAAGAAAAAATGGAGAAACAAACATCATGGGTTCGGCCGTGGTGTATGGCCGAACCCATGACCCAATTTTAGATCAATTTTGGGTCAAAGGTAATATATATATGTATGTATATATATATATATATATATATATATATATATATATATATATATATATATATATATATATATATATATATATATACATTGTGCATAAATGAATAGAAATTAGTCTAATCAATGGCAAATTTTAAACGATCGTTTGGCATAGTTGATGAGGGAAGATGGACCCAAGAAATTGAAAAAAATGGACATCATGGGTTCGGCCATGGTGTATGGCCGAACCCATGACCTCTTTGTGGGCCATATTTAGGGCCAAGAATGGAATGAATTATGGGATTAAATGTTTTCAAATTTAATCAAAGTAGGTGGCTATTTTTATGGATATTAGGGCATGGTCAATGAATGCCTAATGGATCTAAGTTATGGATGAAATTTTGACTTAAAAATATGCATGAATGAAGAAATATTAAACCATGGAGGTCTAGTGGCAAAACCGTAATTAGTGGCCACATTGAAGAACCATGGGTTCGGCCATGATGCATGGCCGAACCCTACGTATGTTAGACATAAAAGTGGATACATTGCGAATGATTAAATGAAACGGATAGATGCTGCGTTTTAGGCTCGCAAATCGGGATATTTAAAATGGCCAAAATTGGATTTATGGATGTGTTTTAAACCATGGAAAACGAGGCTAAGTTAAGGGCTGATTTTGGCAAACGGATAATGTAATTAGGAACCTAAGGTTGTAATAAGTTAAGGACTTAATCATGGATAACATATGGACTAATTCGGTAAATATGTAATAAGGTACCGGGACGTCGCAAACGGTACGCGATCGGCGACCGGATTATCGAACGGAAACGTAATGGGACGCTAAGCGGTATTCGGTAGGATTCCTACCTTTTTGTAAGCCTTGGATATGTGATGGTTCTTTAATTTGATGATTATATGATTTATCTTATGATGGGATTTCGAATTATGAGTTATATGCTTAAGTACTATGGATTATGATTTAATGCTATGGATAATATTTTTTTTAGACTATGGACTATACTTAGATGCTATGGATTTTATATGGATTATATATATATTACATAGCATAATGCACTTACATCTCATGCATGGCTATGGGCGGGAAAATAATGAAACCGGAGTCCATGCTCCGTCGGGGCAACCGAGAAGCAAACATGGGGATATCCTGAGGGGCTATAACCAGAGTCCATGCTCCGTCGGGGCGATCGAGAATCAGACATGGGGATAGCTCTTATGCTATAACCGGAGTCCATGCTCCGTCGGGACGACCGAGAAGCAAACATGGGGATACCTTGACGAGGCTTTGCCGTCATGGGGATACGATATTTTATGATGATACGGTGGATGGGTGGGACACATGACATAGGCACCCATGGCATGGCATTCATCATATGTTTACTTTATTATTATTTGGTATGCATGTTATCACTAATCCATGTGCTAGCCCTACTCGGAGTCCTACTAGGCGCGTTGACTAACGCCCTACTTCTACCCTAGCTAATGATGCAGGAGATGGCAGAAACGGTGAACACGCCGGGAGTCAAGCTTAGGAGCTTGGGAAGCGGATATTTAGTTTTATTTCAGCTGCATTTTGGAGATGTAAATTTAAAGTAGCTTAGCTCGTCGGACTGTATAATTTATATTTCTTGCTATGGTTTGGACTGCATTATGGACAATATCGTTTTGAGGCATAAATGTGAACATAGGGGTATTTTGTTAATTTAATGTTGTATCTTCCTTTCTATCTAAAACCAGTAGGATAGTCTCTATTATAACGTTCCGCACGTAAGTATATTCCACGAGCTTACTTCCTAAGCATGAACCGTTCCCGTGGACTTAGTTCCGCGCACGCGTGGGGTTGGCCAGTTAAGGGTCGGGCTTTAGAAGCTCGGACTTAACTCGCGTCGTGACGTCCGCGCCCTCTCTCACTCTCCATTTCAAAAAAAAATAGACTTTGATTTTCGAAAAGTGAGTGGAAAAGGGGCGAGCGTTACAGTTGATATCAGAACGAAATCGGAAGAATGAATCTCTCGAAGTATGATTAAGACGGTTTCACGTCTCACTGACGGATAAGAATCCCAACTGACCGACTCTTCGGAGTCCGCTGCACGGGGGCCGGGTTAATCTACTTCGATTGACTCAAACTGAAACATTCAGTCTGAGAGCCACATTTGACGTGAGGAAATGATAGTAAGGGAAGTACAATCATTATAACCTTGATGGATTAATCGAACATAGGAAAATTTCCCCGATTTCACCAAAATGGACAAACATAGCTATTTGGGAAGTTTTCCCCAAACCAAGTATGCATATTTGGCAATTTTCCCCAATATGAGAGACAATACGTAATACTTAGGAATTATCCCCTCAAAAACTAAGTATGTCTATATTGGCAAATTTTCCCAAAAACTAAATGTATATGAACGCGCCAACATTATGAAGGAACTAAGTCAGTAAATGTTTTTTTTTATGACTTAGGAAAAATGCCGCCAAAAAGAAGAACCCGTCGCAACCCACGAGTAGAGAAAGAGGTAACACCCCCTCGACAAGAAGAGGAGGTACCGCCACCTCATCAAGAGGAAGTACACCCACCGCATCAAGAGGAGGTGCCACCACCTCATCCAGCCGAGGGACAGAATAGTATAAACATACAAGGTGTACCTCCCGAACTAAGAGACATAGTTCAAGCGGAAGTCGCTTCTGCTCTTCAACAACACTCAAGCGGAAATACGACCGCCAGCGACTCCAGTAAACGGAAGATGGTCAAGGATTTTCAACAACAGCACCCTCCCTACTTCAGGGGAACAGAAGGGACTGTCGGAGCGGAACATTGGTTAAAAAGGATCAATCAGATCTTTAATCTGCTCCAAATTTCCAATCCTGCTGATAAAATCTTGCTGGCCACTTTCCAACTGATCGAGGATGCCAGTAGTTGGTGGGAAATTGTGGAAAAGCAATAAGCACTGGTGCCAGAAGGGGAAAGGACCATCATGACATGGGAATGGTTCTCAGCCACCTTCCTAGAGCAATATTTTCCAGAGGAGGAAAGAGAGAGCCAGACTCAAGCCTTCCTCTCATTGATACAAGGCAGCATGACGGTGGCAGAATACCACAGAGAATTCCTTAAGCTGTCCGTCTATGCATTCTACATGGTGGATACTGAGCACCGAAGGGCCCGTAAGTTTGAACGGGGCCTTCGACCAAACATCAAAGCCAGGGTGACAATCTTCAAGGAACCCACATTGGCAGGGGTGGTCAGCAGGGCCACCATAGCAGAACGGGAGTTGAACGAAATAGTGCGGTTTGACAACCGCCGAGGACAAAGTGGGCGGGGTGCATTTCAACCCAACAAGAAGTTCCGCCCAAATTCTAGCAGACCCTCACTCTCCACAAGATCTACGGGGGGCTTTCGTCCCAATCAACCCTCCTCATCAACATCAGTCACACAAGTTTCTCGGGGTGGGAACACATGTTATCAGTGTGGCCAACATGGCCACTTCAAGAGAGAATGTCCCCAGATCAGCTGACCCTCCAACTCCAGGGGTACTTTCCGCCCTCCATCTAGACCGACTCAGTCGCGAGGAGGTAGAACATACAATCAGGCAGGACGGGCGCCAACCCTTACCGGATCTGGACGACTTTTCACCATACCGACTCTAGTAGTGGTGGATCGCTCGGTGATGCAAGGTATGGCTGTAATTGGTAGTTCCTATGCTGTTACATTATTTTACTCTGGAGTTTCACATTCATTTATATCTGCTGCATTCATATCTGCTACGCGCACATTAGTACAAAACCTGTCCACATCACTCACCATTGTATCCCCCGTCGGAGACACATCATTAGGACTCATATGTACGGCATTGAACACTGAACTCGAGGGATTCAGATTCGAGTTCAACTACTTAGTAATCAATATGGCCGAATACGGTGTTATATTTGGCATGGACTGGTTAACTACATATCAGGCCCATATTGATTGCCACCTTCGTAGGGTGATATTTTGGTCACCTGAGGGAAAGCGGTACGTGGTATACACTGACAGGCAGGGCATTCCTAGAAGGCTGCAGGAAGAATTGAACCATCTTGCCTTGAACAGTCTCAGATTAGATAGGGCACCTGTAACTGAACTTCCGGCAGTAGTAGCAAATTATGCCTAGGTATTCTCAACATAGCTCCCTGGTTTACCACCCAAGAGGGAGATAGATTTCGAAATCAAGTTACACCCCGGCGCCACTCCAGTATCATTACCTCATTATAGGATGGCACCAGTTGAGATGACTGAGTTGAAGAAGCAGATTGATGAACTGCTCAGACTGGGTTTTATTTGGAACAACACATCCGCATGGGGAGCCCCGGTATTATTTGTGAAGAAGAAAGATGGTACCCTGCGAATGTGTGTGGATTATAGAAAATTGAACCAGCTGACTATTAAGAATAAGTATCCCCTACCTCGGATTGACGATTTGTTTGATCAACTTAGGGGTTCCTCTCACTTCTCCAAGATTGATCTAATGTCCGGGTACCATCAAATCCGGGTTAGGGAGGAGGACATAGAGAAGACAGCTTTCAGGACACGATATGGTCTATATGTGTATGTAGTCATGCCGTTTGTACTAATGCACCGACGGTGTTCATGGACCTGATGAATAGGATATTCTGTCCATACTTAGATCAGTTTGTCATCGTATTCATCGATGATATTCTGATCTACTCCAAAAGTCAGAAGGAACATGCCGAGCACCTGCGGATAGTCCTAGACACCTTGAGGAAGAACCAATTGTATGCCAAAGCCAGCAAGTGTGAATTTTGGCTATCTGAAGTCAACTTCTTGGGGCACATCATATCAGAGGAAGGTATAGCCGTGGACCCGGCTAAGGTAGCATCAGTCAAGGAATGGAAAGCCCCGACAAATGTGACCGAGATCTGTAGTTTTCTGGGATTGGCCGGTTACTATGGGAAATTCATCATGGACTTCTCCAAGATTGCAGCTCCACTTACCCGACTCACTCAGAAAGGAGTCAAATTTCAGTGGTCAGATCTATGCAACTAGAGATTTGAGGAGCTAAAGGAGAGGCTCACGACCGCTCTTATTCTGATATTACCGGAAAGAGGCTGAAATTATGAGGTGTACTGTGATGCCTCCGGTGAGGGACTGGGGTGTACACTCAGTCAAAGTAATCGTGCGGTGGCGTACGGATCAAGACAGTTGAAAATTCATGAACACCATTATCCCACACATGATCTAGAACTAGCAGCGGTGGTCTTCGCTCTCAAAAGCTGGAGACACTACCTCTATGGTGAAAAGTTTGAGGTTCTCGGATCACAAGAGTCTGAAGCATTTATTTGATCAGAAAGAACTCAACATGAGACAGCGCAGATGGATGGAATATCTGGCGGATTATGAGTTTGCACTTCGGTATCATCCTGGCAAGGTGAAAAAAGTGGCGGATGCCCTCAGCCGTATGTCACATGCGACAGTAGCCAGCTAGATCAGGACGAATGGGAGATACTGAATACCATCAGAGAATTTAAACTCTACCTCAATAATCATGGGACCATATATAATCTGATCATACGATCCAACATGGTCTCCGAGATTGAACGGGAGCAACAGACAGTCCAGAGGTGGAGGAGATTTGGGCTAAGATGTCTACCGGTGAGGTTGTACTGGAGTGGGAGTTACGACCAGGACATGGTCTTATGTTCCGAGGCAGGACATATGTGCCTAAGAATTGCAGAAGAGAGTTGTTGATTGAAGCACACCAAACCAAACTCTCTATCCACCCAGGCAGCACCAAGATGTACCATGATCTTAAGAGACACTATTGGTGGCATGGGCTTAAGAAAGATGTAGCAGCCTTTGTTGCTTGTTGCCTAACTTGTCAACATGTTAAGGCAGAACATCAAAAACCACCGGGCCTACTTGCACCCTTACCGGTACCAGAATGGAAATGGGAGCACATATCCATGGACTTTGTAACAGGGTTGCCAAGGACATCAAAGGGCAATGATGCGATATGGGTCATAGTGGACCGGTTGATCAAGTCCGCACATTTCCTTCCCATCAAAATGACAGATTCATCAGAAACTTTGGGTCGACGGTACATCCGAAAGATCATCAGGCTACATGGTATTCCCCGGTCTATTGTGTCCGAGTCGATTCACCGGCAGAGTATGGCAAGCATGCAGTCGGCTATGGGAACCGACGTATTAACTAGTACAACATTTCATCCACAAACTGATGGACAGTCAGAGAGGACGATACAGACACTGGAGGATATGCTGAGAGCATGCATGCTAGACTTCAAGGGCGGATGGGAAGATCATTTGCCACTGGTGGAGTTCTCTTACAATAACAGTTACCAGGCAAGCCTCTAGATGGATCCATTTGAGGCCTTGTATGGTAGACGGTGTAGATCGCCAGTGTGTTGGACGGAGGCAAGTGAGCCTGCGTTGATTGGGCCAGATTTGGTTGCGGAGACTACAACACATATTAAGTTGATACGGCAACATCTACTCACTGCACAGAGTCATCAGAAGAACTATGCCGACAAGAGGAGAAGGTTCCTCGAGTTTAAGGTGGGAGACTTGGTATTTCTGAAGGTCTCACCACGGAAAGGGCACATGAGGTTCGGGAAGAAAGGGAAACTGTCACCTAGATTTGTGGGGCCGTTCCCGATACTGAAGAGGGTGGGGGGGGGGGGGGGGGGTAGCTTATCAGTTAGCGCTCCCTCCACAGCTATCGTCTCTACATGATGTGTTTCATGTGTCCATGCTAAGAAAGTACAATCCTGATCCTTCTCATGTGATAAATGTTCAAGACATCGATGTACAAAGCGATGTGACATATGTGGAGAAGCCGGTCAGAGTTATTGGAAGCGAACAAAGGGTGCTGCGGAACCGCGCCATTTAGTTCGTCAAGGTGGTATGGGAACGACATGGACAGTGAAGAAACCACTTAAGAACTTGAGTCGGAGATGAAAACCGCTTATCCGGAGCTCTTCGCATGAGTTGTTTTAGACCCCTACTTCGCTCGAATTTTCGGGACGAAAATTTCAAAAAAGGATTCTATTGTAATAGCCCGAATTTTTGAATCAATATATATAGGCATTTACTTATTTTAATTTGAAGTTTGATGTGATAAAATGCCAAATGGACCAAATTTTGGGACAATGGCCCAAGTGTGGTCCAATGGGCCATGGACTTGATTTATTCATTTAAATGGGTCAATGGTAAGTAATTGGGTCATGGATAGTCAAATTGGGTCTAATACCCATTTGGGACCCAATGGATCAAATTGAAGTAAGCCCTAAAGTACATGGGTAAGACAAAAATATAATTGGGCCATGAACCCAATGGTGATCCAATTAAGATAAATTAAATGGATTAGATAATTATAAAATTATCTAAGTTAAGATTAAGTGATATGGCCAAATGGGGCCCACCTCCACCTCACCAATTGAGGTGGCGTGTGGACCCAAGGGTGGTGGGGCCGACCACCATGGTTGACTTGGTCAACCATGGGTGGATTTCATAGAGGGAAATTAATGGGATTAAAATTAAGTAGGAATTAATTAATTAACTTAACCTAAGGATCAATTGAATTAGATTGATTAAGTTAATTATGGTCAAATGGTCAAAACCATTCCAACAAACACAAACCACCCCAAACCACTTTGAAGAAACACAAGATTGAAACCATGGGTTTAAATGGTGGTTTTACCCCAACCACCACCATTAATGCCATGTTGGTTGGTGGGAGGAATGAATGACAACCAAAAAAAAAAAGATGAGATGACTTCCCATCTCATCTCCATCTAACCACTACACTCTCTCCATCTCTTTGCACTCTCAAAACCGTCCCCTACCTTCACAAGAGGAAGAAAGAAGAACACTTAGAAGAAAAAGAGAAGAAAAGAGAAGAAAAGAAAAGGAAAAGGCTAAGTGTTGACCCACCACCTGAAAGTAAACACTTGAGACACTTTTCTCATCACCTTCTCCCTCTCTCAAGCAAACCCACTCAATCTTGGCCGATCCTAAGCTTGGAGAGCCTCACCATTTGATCAAGCTCATCTTGACCGTATATCAAGGAGAAGAAGAGAAGAGAAGGCTAAGGAGAGCAAAGAGGAAAGAAGGACCGGAGGAGTCGTCGGGTGGTAAGATTTTCTTAAAACAAGAGTTTATGTTTTCTAGATAGGATATGGAATCCATTTCTTAGATTTAATATGGCCAAAAATGTTGTGGGCCATGGATCTAAGATCCATCAAATGGTAGGATAAGAAATGGATAAAATGGAGGAATGGATTAAGAAATGGAGGAAATGGAAGAATGGAATTTTTAATGGAATTTCAAGTCTTTATTAAGCATAGAGAATTTGGATTTTTAAATGGATTGATGGGCCATAGGGTTCAGCCATGTAGCATGGCCGAACCCCATGGTAAATGATGGATAATTTCTTTTTTTAAGATTATAAGGTTTAAAATTTTGGAGAATGAGTAATGATAATTAGTTTTCAAGTGATTTAAAATAGGTGATTTTAAATAGGGTTTAAAGGATAGAAAGATGGATTTACAAGTGTATGATATAAGTTTTTTTAAAGGGACCAAATGAATGGTGTTATTGATTTTAGAAAAGGAATTTTTAAATGAAGAAAACCATGGATCAATAATAGTGAAACCATGGTCTTAAATGGCACTACGGAAGGTGAGCCATGAACCATGGGTTCGGCCATGGTGTATGGCCGAACCCTATGGTAAAATTTTGGGACTTTTATGAATGGAAAATAATGGAAAAAAATGATAAATTTAAATGGATTTATGAGTATGGTATGTGATGTTTAAATGGGATGAAAATGGATGATTTAATTTCATTTGAGGTAGGAGTAAAGGGGTTAAGATAGACCAAGAAAAAATGGAGAATGAAACATCATGGGTTCGGCCATGGTGTATGGTCGAACCCATGACCCAATTTTAGATCAATTTTGGGTCTAAGGTAATATATATATATATATGTATATATATATATATATATATATATGTATATATATATATATATATATATATATGTATATATATATATATATATATATATATATGTATATATATATATATATATATGTATATATATATATATATATATATATATATATAATATATATATATATATGTATATATATATATATATATATATATATATATATATATGTATATATGTGCATAAATGAATGGAAATTAGTCTAATCAATGGCTAATTTTAAACGATCGTATGGCATAGTTGATGAGGCATGATGGACCCAAGAAATTGAAAAAAATTGACATCATGGGTTCGGCCATGGTGTATGGCCGAACCCATGACCTCTTTGTGGGCCATATTTAGGGCCAAGAATGGAATGAATTATGGGATTAAATGTTTTCAAATTTAATCAAAGTAGGTGGCTATTTTTATGGATATTAGGGCATGGTCAATGAATGCCTAATGGATCTAAGTTATGGATGAAATTTTGACTTAAAAATATTCATGAATGAGGAAATATTAAACCATGGAGGTCTAGTGGCAAAACCGTAATTAGTGGCCACATTGAAGAACCATGGGTTCGGCCATGATGCATGGCCGAACCCTACGTATATTAGACATAAAAGTGGATACATTGCGAATGATTAAATGAAACGGATAGATGCTGCGTTTTAGGCTTGCAAATCGGAATATTTAAAATGGCCAAAATTGGATTTATGGATGTGTTTTAAACCACGGAAAACGAGGCTAAGTTAAGGGCTGATTTTGGTAAACGGATAATGTAATTAGGAACCTAAGGTTGCAATAAGTTAAGGACTTAATCATGGATAACATATGGACTAATTCGGTAAATATGTAATAAGGTACCGGGACGTCGTAAACGGTACGCGATCGGCGACCGGATTATCGAACGGAAACGTAACGGGACGCTAAGCGGTATTCGGTAGGATTCCTACCTTTTTGTAAGCCTTGGATATGTGATGGTTCTTTAATTTGATGATTATATGATTTATCTTATGATGGGATTTCGAATTATGAATTATATGTTTAAGTGCTATGGATTATGATTTAATGCTATGGATAATATTTTTTTTAGACTATGGACTATACTTAGATGCTATGGATTTTATATGGATTATATATATATTACATAGCATAATGTACTTACATCTCATGCATGGCATGGGCGGGAAAATAATGAAACTGGAATCCATGCTCTGTCGGGGCGACCGAGAAACAAACATGGGGATAGCCTGAGGGGCTATAATTGAAGTCCATGCTCCGTCGGGGCGACCGAGAATCAGACATGGGGATAGCTCTTATGCTATAACCGGAGTCCATGCTCCGTCGGGGTGACCGAGAATCAGTCATGGGGATAGCTCTTATGCTATAACCGGAGTCCATGCTCCTTCGGGACGACCGAGAAGCAAACATGGGGATACCTTGACGAGGCTTTGCCGTCAAGGGGGATACGATATTTTATGATGATACGGTGGATGGGTGGGACACATGACATAGGCACCCATGGCATGACATTCATCATATGTTTACTTTATTATTATTTGGTATGCATGTTATCACTAATCCATGTGCTAGCCCTACTCGGAGTCCTACTGGGCGCGTTGACTAACGCCCTACTTCTACCCTAGCTGATGACGCAGGAGATGGCGGAAACGGTGGGCACGCCGGGAGTCAAGCTTAGGAGCTTGGGAAGCGGATATTTAGTTTTATTTTAGTTGCATTTTGGAGATGTAAATTTAAAGTAGCTTAGCTCGTCGGACTGTATAATTTATATTTCTTGCTATGGTTTGGACTGCATTATGGACAATATCGTTTTGAGGCATAAATGTGAACATAAGGGTATTTTGGTAATTTAATGTTGTATCTTCCCTTCTATCTAAAACCGGTAGGATAGTCTCTATTATAACGTTCCGTACGTAATTATATTCCACGAGCTTACTTCCTACGTGTGAACCATTCCCGTGGACCTAGTTCCGTGCACGCGTGGGGTTGGCCAGTTAAGGGTCGGGCTTTAGAAGCTCGGACTTAACTCACGTCGTGACGTCCGCGCCCTCTCTCACTCTCCATTTCAGAAAAAAAAAATAGACTCTGATTTTCGAAAAGCGAGTGAAAAAGGGGCGGGCGTTACATGTTACATGTCCATACAATGTAATTCAAATGACAGTAAAAAAGAAGTTCATTCCAACACTCAAGCTCTTAAGCTTGGCTCCCCTCCTGGTCCTCGACCTTCTCTTTCCCTTTCCCTTTTCCTGCATTATCCTCTAAGGATAGAATTAGAGCGTTAGATCAACGTGCCCAGTAGGTTTTTCGATCAAGGCTACCACATGGTTAGTATATAAAACATGCATATATCATAGTATATGATCAACAAAACATCTGAAATCAATGCTATGTATGTAAGTGCAAATGTAATGAGTCCCACCCATCACAAGTATACATAGCTATCACTTGACGGGATTCTCACGTCAAGGTAATCCAGAGTACTCCACATTTCCTCTAAATAGAACTCTCATGTCAAAATAAGCCTGAGTACTCCACATTTACTCTGTATAAAACTCTCATGTCAAGGTAATCCAGAGTACTCCTCATTTCCTCTGGATAAAACTCTCATCATTAAGTTGTTCCATAATCATCACCCCATGCCATGCATGAGATGTCAATGTATATATCTGTCATTTGTAAATATATATCTCGTCATTCAAAACCAATTTGAAACATAATAACAATAACATATTTCATAAAAATATGATAAAACCAAATATAACAGTGGTCACAAGTAGGTAGGAAACCTACGGAAACTTCGCTTAAGTGTCCGTTCTTTTTGAGCTTCACCCGATCACGACTCGCACGCCGTTCAAATTCCGTTTCCTTGTTTATACAACAGCAAGTTAATACTTAATCTTCTTGATTTCTAATCAAGTTTAGATCTCATAAACCATCTTGTGGGGTTCGGCCATACCCGTGGCCGAACCTCACCAACTTAGGATTTAATCTTCCTTTTCATTTAATCAACCCTTAAACACTTTGCCCTTCAAACATATCTTGGTAGGGTTCGGCCATACAACATGGCCGAACCATACCACTTTGATTTTGGACCCCTCTTTTCAAGTTCTTTGATCAATCCTTTCATATTACACTACTTGCATTTACGGTTTTGCCATTGACCTAACCATATTTAATCTTGCTTAGAAAAACAAGATCCATAAAAACCACCTTAGTGGGGTTCGGCCATACTACTTGGCCGAACCTCACCATTTGATTTGGTCCTTCATTCACCATCTCCAATTATATTATAACTTAGCCTAAGTCCACCAAATGATCATTGATGGGGTTCGGCCATACTACATGGCCGAACCTCATCCTATGGATTTTTATCCCATATTCCATCATCTACCATGATTGGTTATTTACTTACACTAAGTCCATAGATAAGCATATTATCATCCATAATTTTCAACCATGATCTTATCCTAATTAATCCATAAAAACAGTCCACTAAATTCCATAACCAAGAAACCTTACATCCATATAAAATGGTCCATGGGGTTCGGCCATACACATGGCCGAACCCAATGGTTCCCTTGGTTCAATGATTCCATCATTGTACATACTTTAGGCTTAATACTTTTAGCCATAAGAACCATATGGTTCAGCCATCCCATGGCCGACCCAAGATATGGAACTTTTCTTCATTACATGATATGGATTTTATCCCTTAAAAACCATAAACTCACTATAAGCTTGACAACTCCTTTTATGGGGTTCGGCCATCCCCAATGGCTGAACCCTATGGCCTATGTTTTAAACCTCTTTAACATATAATTTGAGTCTCATTAAAACACATAAAATCTCTATAATTTTGCATGGTTTTTAGCCTTAAAAAACCATCAAAATACCCAAATAAATTCATGGGGTTCGGCCATCCAAAGTGGCCGAACCAATGATACATTTTTTTTACCATTTTAAACAACCTTTATCCAAGGTTTAATTCCTTGATGCATTCGGCCATTCCATGGCCCAAAACATGCTCCCTTTTCACCAATTTAATTAAACCAAATTCCATGGAGTACTTACCAATTTCCTTTGCCTTTCCTCTTGCCTTTGATCTTTGCTTCCTTCCCTCTTGCTTCCTTCTTTCTTCCTTAGTCTCTAGCCGAATATGTGCTTGATCAATGGTGAAAACACCAATAGCTGGTTCGGCCAAGGAGGTGTGTTCTTGAGAGAGGGAGAGAGATGAGAATTCTAAGGTTTTTGGCAATGTAAATTTGGCCAAGAGTTGTGGTTAATCCATTTTATTAAACAGCCCTTGAACCTCTCATTTGCCTCATGAATTCTTGATTAAACCAATGGGTCACTTGTTGCCAACCAATGCATCCCTTGGCATTCCCAACGTTGGAGCCTTGGGTTTCCATATGAGATGGAAACCCTCCCAATTCCCATGAGATTTTTATTGGTTTTCATGCATTAACCTTTAATTCCAACCCACCAACGTGTGGGACTTGTTTTCTTGGTGATGTTTGAGACTAAGGCAACTCCTCACATTCCATTTGACTCACTTGAACTCAAGGTCCCTTTGATTTCGAACTCAACTCACCCAACTCACTACACTTAATGCCATTCATTTAATGTACTTGAGTCAACTCATTTCAGTCCCAACTCAACCTGATTTGACTCATATTTAAGCTCACTTGAGGGTCCACACGGTCAAACATAGTCCACATGGTCAACACAACCCATTGGGTCCCCATTTAGCCCATGGATCCAATTTGACGCCATGACCCAATTATGGGTTGTTTTAGCCATTTGCATGTGATTTTCATATGTGCCTCAAGCCTACCCATTTATGCTCCATTTAGTTTCCAATCATTTCAGCTTAACTCCATTAAATTTGGGCTCACCTAATGGTCAAACAAGTCCATTATGGCCCATTGGGTCCCAATTGGGTCCTTTGACCCAATTAACCACATTGACCCAATTTGATGTTCATTACCCATTCATGATAATTGACCCTTATAATATGTTCATATGGTCTTAATTTGAACAATGGGCCCCACCATTTTCTCATTTACAATCATATTTATTAAATTCACCAATCTAGTGGCATTTTCGTAAATATTCATATTATTAAGAAATTGGGTTGTTACAAGGACATCTACGTCCCCTTTCCTGACCGGGCCTCTACTGCGAAGAGTTCGGTGCTGATGCCCCTCTTGAAGCCTGCGGCGAACTTCTATTATAAGTTGGTTGCACACTTGACTGAGCTGGCTTGTTATTCAAAGTTGGCCCCATCTCACTTGCATCCCTTGGAGTTGCGCAGTCTTTAGCATCATGCCCTGGTTGTCTACAAGTGTAGCACAATCTTTCTCCATATGCCTTAGGATTCTAGCATTGACGTGAAGTACGTCTGGGTTTGTCACAAGTATAACAGATAACTTGTCTCATATCGAACCCACCTAATTGCCATACAGAAGGTTGACCCTTTTTAAAAGGATTTCTTTTGAAGTTCCTTTTCTTATTTGCATACTAAGGTGGTTTCTGGGAATTCCTCTGTTGAGATGTCCCTTGATTAGGATATGGTGCATCCACTGCTTCTACCAAAGAAGTTTTTTCCATTACCTCTTTAAGACTAGTATGACGTTGGGCAACCATCTGCCGCCGGATAAACGATCGAAGTCCCCGCACATAGTGTTAAATTTTATCATTTTAATCTTGCAGCATTTTGGGTGCATACGGCAAGAGGTTAATAAACTTACTGTTGTAGTGGAATCCCGTATCGTTCCCCTGTTGTATCTCCATCAAGTGCTGCTGTCTAGCCTCCTTTGCCACTAAAGGATAGTAGCGTGTGAGAAAAGCTTTTGAAAAGTCAGCCCAAATCATGGGCTCATTTTCCCTGGTGAGATTTTTGACTTCCCACCCCTTGTAAGCATTACCGGTCAGCTAGTAGGTGGCTAACGTCACTTGTAGATCATCGTCTACCTCTAACGTATCGAACATACGGCTTGTTCGAGTAAGCCAGTTCTCTGCTACAACCGGGTCTGTTCCTCCCGAAAAAGATAAATAACCTAGTCATCTGAAATCCCTCAAGGCAGTGTTTACTCTTCTTCTGCTAGTTTTAGCTGGTTGTCCATTTCTGGAAGTATTCTTTAATACTTGCATTGGTATACGGATTGTTTCATAAAAAGTTTCCTGTTCCGGGTACTTGGAGGAGGAGGAGGAGGTGGCGGTGGTGCCGATCCCTCCCCTTGGGTTATCACGTTCCCTCCAGGGTACGTGGAGGAGGAGGAGGAGGTGGCGGTGGTGCTGATCCCTCTCATTGGTTTATCACGTTCCTTTTAGGTGGCATTTTCTCCTGATATACACAAAGTATCAAAAAAAATTCCATCACAAAGTATTCCACATGAGATAACCAAAGCTTTTTATTGAAACACAAGCTATTAGAACACTAAGTTTTTTTTTATTTCATACTAGCATAATTTACATTATATTATACATAGTCGGAGAGTCTTTATTACATGACTTCTCCTTACACACAAGAAACAACAAAGACAACTAACAAGATCGTAGACCCAACAATATAAACCACCCATCATCGCTTTTCTGCTTCTATTTCTTCCCCTATTCTCCAGATAAAGATGACATGAATTTGTTCTCATGATAGGGATAATCCCTCATCTTATGGTCATACTGACAACATGCATGGCATTCATGGGTTCCATTTCCCTTAGAAAATGGGCAGTTACTCCTTGCATGGCCAAAAGTCTTACACTTGGAGCATTCCCAATCCTTCGGGTAAGGGCAAAAGTCCTTAGTATGGTCAGGTTTTGTACAGAAGTTACACAATGCTGGTCTGGAGGTTCTGACAACATTTGTCCTTGGAGGAACCGGGTTTTAATTGGAAGTTCAACATGGTAAGTAGGAAAAAAGGTTTCTCCTACTTCTGGTGAAGGTGGTACTTCATACTTCATTCCCGTATCAGGAGGTGGTGTTGATGGCGTATAGCAGGGAGAACCTGGGTCACTTTCAGATGATATTTCAATCAGAGTTGGGCTCCCCTGAACTCTCGGTTGAATATTAGGTCGATACCATCTCTGAGTTGGATTTAAGAAATCCCTCACCAATCTTCCCTTAACTCCTTCAGCATTCTCTTTATGATAGTTGGATTTATCAGTCACTGTTGTTTCAACGAAACAAATAACAGTCCACAAAGAAACTAATGATATCATTTGTAAACAAAAGCACAAAGCTTGATAATTCCAAGCAGAAAACAGAGAATAATAATAACATAATCTAGAGTCTTTTGAAATTTTACTATCGAAATTTCCCCCCACTAAGATATCTTATCAACTCACTAAGTTCTCACTAAGCTAATACTAAACCAGTTTGTTAGTGCCTCAGCTTGGCCAATACCCTATGTTTGTCAATTCCATGACCTAAAATGATCAAGAGTAAAGATCATGCTCTACCGGATTAAAACTCATCATTATGACAATTACAAAACAGGTATTATGGCCATTGATGACTTTAGGTGGTACCACACCTCAGAGAGGACTATCCCTAGGCTTTGAGAAACAAATGGTTAAATCATAAAAATCCTAGAGAGGATGTTTGACAGTGAATTGGAACTCAACTTGAAAATATGTATTTGTTTTCACTCTCAGTACGACCAGTCTATCTCACCGACCTCTCGGTGTAGTCAGGATCGACCCATCGTGGTCAAGGACTGGTCGGCCAGATTGACATAGGTTCTGCAACATTGAACTGTCATTCTAGGTATGCCTTTGATCGAGACTCTCGTATGCACCGACCCCTCGGTGAAAAACTGAAATGAGTCTCGTAGTCAACGACTCCTCGATCAAGAGTTTAAGTTCTGGAATCCTTGAATTCATGTGATCTCTCGCAGAAACAGACATATCAGCAATAAAAGATCGATCTAGAGTACCAAGACCGACCCCTCGATAATGGGCGATAGGTCGTTATGGGTAACAAGTTTCTAGAGATGAAACTACTTTCAAGCATGTTTTGTACCAAAACGAGCCTTTCGTATGGACCGACCCCTCGGTACCATAAGTGTCGACCCATCGGTGACAACGACATGTCGACCGGGAAAGAATATTACCGTTGGGAGTGTACTTAATGCACAACGGTCGGAATTCTAATGGTAACATTTCCAGTCTTCGACCCCACGGTGCAACCGAACTATCGATACATTAACGTTACTTCAACTGGTTGCTGTCATTATATAAACCAATCTTCATGCAACCAGTTGGTATCCTTCAAACGGATCAGTTGCACCCTCATCTTTACCAGTGAGCTTAAACAAGGGCCAACAAAAGAATCACTCTCTCTCTCGTGCTCGCACAAGGGGAATCAAATACAACCAATCAAATGGATTGAGTTGTGAGAGAGAGAGGAAGGATGATGAAAACTCATAAACAACCAATCTGAGGATTGAGTTTGAAAGTGAGAAGGAGAGAACCATAAACTAGGAAACCTTCGGTAGAACCAGTTTCCTTTTCACCCTGGACTGTGATTGCTAAACGACGGATAAGGGGCGGAGCGTCGGTATAAATGGGTGGGATCTTGAAGAAGCACACATCAGAAGAGAGAGCTTCAAAGGCAAGTGCCTCTTGGTTTTAATTTTCTTTGTTCTGAAGTGGATTAAAGGCAGGTACCCCGGAACCACTAAAAAAAATTCTAGAACGGTGTCTTCGACATAGAGGTGGGTGGAACTCCTGGCCAAATAGATAGGTGGAATTTCTATTCGACAGTGGTTGGTGAAATTCCCTGTCGATTGAGTGAGGTGGAATTCCTACTCTAATTGTGAGGGTGGAAGTCCCTACTTAGTGGATTTTGGAGATAGCTCAAGGCTGAGCGAGTCCTAACAGTGGATGTAGGTTGGCTAACCGAACCACTTTAAAATGGTTTGATGGTGTTTGTAATTAGTTTTTAAATACTCTTGTTAACGCACATCGCTTTGCATATTGATTATCTTACTCTACACATTGTGTACAATCATCGATAATCAAACTTTATGTGAAAAGTCATTATCTTAGTGTGATCGATCAATGAAATTCTCATACTAAACAAATTTCTTGATTAAACAATCCGCTGCACTTCAAATAATCAAGAAAATTGTAAACACCATTAAAAATTGGATTGACCTATTCACCCCCCCTCTAGGGTCAATCACGATATTCTAGAACATTGAAAATGAGAACTTTTAATTGGTATCAGAGCAAAGTGGTCTCGAGAAAGGATCTAACCATTCGAGTTGATCCGTGTTAGAACAATATCTTTAAGAGAAAGCCATGATATTTCCAATACTCTTTTTTTTTTATGAAAAATGGAATGGAGAATTATAAAATATTTTCATCATTAAAACATAGTTGGAAATAGGCGAATAGAAAGCAGTTTGTGCCTATGGTAGAAGTATTGGATAAAAACCTCAACTTCTGTGACCACTCATCCCAAAGATCAAAACTGCCTGGACTAGTGATGATTTGGCTATGCACATAAACAAAACATATGTGGCATTCAGCAGTACTGTTTCATGATATGCTGTCAAAATATTTAAAAATCATGAAACAGTAAAAGAGGCTGAAAGAATCCACTATATAATCGCCTCTTCTAACCTAATGGATAACATCACCTATCAATCAATTTGTGTGCTGAAAATATAGGTGATTGATCAAATTCATATATTGAAAAAATCCAAGCTATATCCTCTAAGAGAAGAAGAGGATGGGGAAAAAGAACTTGAAGAAGCTAGTAGCCTCCAAGTGTCCTACAATGCCAAATACCGAGATGTTTAAAGACCAACATCGTAGTACAAAATCTGGAAAATGAACCATAAGATCAAATGGGAAGGCACCCAAGATTAAGACCAGATTTGATCTGTAACGCCCCGCCTTTTTTCACTTGATGAAAATTAGAGTCTTTTTTTTTTTTTTTTGAAATAAAGAGTGAGAGAGAGCGGGACGTCATGACGCGAGCTAAGTCTGAGCTTCCAAAGCCCGACCCTTAACTGGCCAACCATACGTGTGTGTGGACCAAGTCCACTAAAACGGTTCACACGTACTACGACTTGCGGAATACCCATTGCAGAAATAACATCGGATTACAACATTTACTTAGCAAGGAAGACAATCAATATAAATTATCTTAATCCAGATTAATCATCATTCGATCCATAGCAAATAGTCTAAGCTATTACATTCCCATCAACATCCCTCCATAGGGTTCGGCCATACAACATGGCCGAACCCATGATCCATGGTTCTTTACCATTTACAACATTTTAGATCTTGCTTTGCAATATTTAAGACGTACTTAGAATCACCAATAATCTCCCATCATTATCATCCTTTAAAACCTTTTAGAATGACTAACATACATCTATGATTTTCATCCTTTAAACCCACTAAAATCACTAATATCCTTCCATGGGGTTCGGCCAAACAACATGGCCGAACCCTATGGTTCATCATTTTCTTTTATAAATCATACATCCAAGATTAAATTTTTTGATGGGGTTTTGCCATACATCATGGCCGAACCTCATCCAACCCCTTTTTGTCCTTGATGGTTCTCATACATAAAACTTAGGGTTTGGCCAAGCAAGGGCCACAACACCATTTCTTACATGGGACATGCATAAGGTCCTTAGTCATAACAAGCTTAGGGTTTGGCCATTGCATGTTCCTTGACCATCTTTTCCATGCTTAAGCTGTATATACGTAGTGTCATTAGTAATTCATCATTTACATAACCTATCTTACTTAATAAAATCTTGTCAAGTACTTATCGATTCCGCGACTCCTCCGGTTTCTTTCGTTTCGACTTGCTCCTCCGCTCTTTTCCTTCCTTAGACTTTCTTCTTTCTTCCTCCTTGATCATTTTGAGAGGGTCGGCCCTAGGGTTCTTGTGAGAGGGAGAGGAGCTTGAGATGGAAAACTCTAAGTCCTTTCTCCTTTGTCTTTGAGAGAGAGTCGGCCTTGGGTGAGAGGGAGAGAAGCTTGAGATAGAAAATTCTCCAAGTGTTTCTTGTCTTGAGAGGGGGATCGGCCAAGAGAGAAAGGGAGAGAGTGAGATGAAGCAAAGAACTTTCTTTGTTGTGCAATGTAATCGGGCCAAGGGTGGGGTCTTTTGGGTGATGTCCCTTTGTAACAACTATGACTCTTCACCTCCCTCATTGATACTTCCTTTGGGGGTTTCATCCCATGAGATGAAACTCCAACCATGTGCCTCTTTGATATGGCTTGTGTAACAACAAACCCTTCACCTCCCTCATTAATGATCCCTTTGGAGTTTCATCCCATGAGATGAAACTCCCACCTCTCCAACGTGTGTACACCTTGGGTTTGGTCTTTATGAGATGCAACTCTCCATCTACTCTCCTAACTCACTTAAGATGAAAGTCCCATTAACTTCCCATCCAACTCACCTTAACTCAAATATTTTTAATTCTTTTAAACTCATGACTTGTACTCATTCATTAACTCAAATCCTTGATTCCATTTCCAATTTAATTCAGCCAAACCTTAATTGAGCTTGAACTCATTTGGTGGTCGACCAAGTCAACCATGACCCATTGGGTCCCAATTGGGCATTTGACCCAATTGACAAACTTGACCCAATTAAATAAATCTTACCCATTTATTTCAATTGAACCTTATCCATAATCCGTTGGGTCTTAATTGGGCAATTGACCCAACTCCTTACCCATTTAAGGTCCATTTTCATTAATTCAGAAATTAAATGGACAATTTCCATAAATATTCATAACTTGAAAATCCGGGGTGTTACAATACTACCATCTTTTGAACATTTTCGTCCCAAAAATCGAGTGAAGTAGGGTTCAAATAGATTACATAAATAGCTCAGGGTGAGCTGCTTTCATTTCCGATTCTAATTCCCAAGTGGCTTCCTCATTACCATGTCGATCCCATACCACCTTGACGAACTGAATGGCTCGATTCCGTAACACCCTTTGTTCTGTCTCCACCACTCTGACAGGCTTTTCGACATAAGTCACGTCTCTTTGCACCTCTATGTCACGTACATTCAGTACGTACGAGGGATCAGAATTGTACTTCCTTAACATAGATACATGGAACACATCATGCAAAGATGATAACTGTGGAGGAAGGCTAATTGGTAAGCTACTTCCCCCACCCTCTTTAGAATTGGAAACGGCCCCACAAATCTAGGCGACAGTTTCCCCTTCTTTCCAAATTTCATGTGTCCCTTTCGTGGCGAGACTTTCATGAACACTAAGTCTCCCACCTCAAACTCAAGGAACCTCCTCCTTTTGTCAGCGTAGCTCTTTTGACGACTCTATGCAGCAAGTAGGTGATGCGGTATCAACTAAATCTGCACTGTAGTTTTTGCAACTAACTCGGGTCCAATAAGTGCAGGCTCACCGGCCTCTGTCCAGCACACTGGTGATCGACATGGTCTACCATACAAGACCTCGAATGGAGCCATCTAGAGGCTTACCTGGTAACTGTTGTTGTAAGAGAACTCCACCAGCGACAAGTGATCCTCCCATCCACCCTTGAAGTCTAGCATACATGCTCTCAGCATATCCTCCAATGTTTGTATCGTCCTCTCCTACTGTCCATCAGTCTATGGATGGAATGCTGTGCTAGTTAGTAGATTTGTCCCCATAGCCGACTGCATGCTCTGCCACACTGCCGGTGAATCGGCCATCTCTGTCGGACACAATAGTCCGGGGAATACCATGTAGTCTGATGATATCCCTAATATACAGTCGACCCAAGGGCTCAGATGAATCTGTCATCTTGATGGGAAGAAAGTGTACAGATTTGGTCAATCGATCTACCACGACCCATATCGCATCGTTGCATTTTGATGACCTTGGCAACCCTGTCACAAAATCCATGGAGATATGTTCCCATTTCCACTACGGCACTGGTAAGGGTTTGAGTAACCTTGGTGACTTCTGATGTTCCGTCTTAACCTGCTGACAAGTTAGCTAGTGGGCAACAAACTCTGCCACATCCCTCTTGAGTCCATACCACCAATAGTGTCTCTTCAGGTCGTGATACATCTTGGTGCTGCCCGGATGAATAGAGAGTTTGGTTTGGTATGCCTCGATCAAGAACTCTCTTCTGCAGCTCTTAGGCCCATATGTCCTACTTTGGAATACAAGACCCTGTCCTGGTCATAACTCCCATTCCGGTATGACCTTACTAGTAGACATCTTAGCCCATATCTCCTCCACTTCCGGATCTGTCCACTGCTCCTGTTCAATCTTGGAGACCATGTTGGACTGTATGATCAGATTATACATACTTACATGGTTATTGATATATAGATTGAACTCTCGAATGGTATTTAGCATCTCCCATTCTTTCCTAATCAAACTGGCCACTGTTGCATGTGATATGCGGCTGAGGGCATCCGCCACTTTGTTCACCTTGCAAGGATGATATCGAAGCGCGAACTCATAATCTTGCAGATATTTCATCCATCTGCGCTGCCTCATGTTAAGTTCTTTCTAATCAAACAAGTATTTTAAGCTCTTATGATCTGAAAACACTTCAAATTTCTCGCCATAAAGATAGTGTCTCCAGCTTTTGAGAGCGAAGACCACTGCGGCTAGTTCCAGATCATGAGTGGGATAGAGGCGTTCATGAATTTTCAACTGTTTTGAACCATAAGCCACCACATGATGACTTTGACTAAGAGCACACCCAAGTCCCTCTCCTGAAACATTGCAATGTACCTCATAGCCCTTGCCTCTTTCTGGCAAAATCAGGATAGGAGCAGCTGTAAGTCTCTCCTTCAGTTCCTCAAATCTCCGATTGCATACATCCGACACTCAAATTTGACCCCTTTCTGAGTGAGTCGGGTAAGTGGAGATGCAATCTTGGAGAAGTCCATTATAAACTTCCTATAGTAACTAGCCAATCCCAGGAAGCTACGGATCTCGGTCACATTCTTCGGTGCTTTCCATTCTCTCACTGCCGCCACCTTAGCCTGGTCCACGGCTATACCTTCTGCTGATATAACATGCCCAAAGAAGTTAACCTCAAATAGCCAAAATTCACACTTGCTTGCTTTGGCATACAACTGGTTCTTCCTCAGGGTGTCCAGGACTATCCGCAGGTGCTCAGCATGTTCCTTCTGAGTTTTGGAATAGATCAGGATGTCATCAATAAATACAATCACAAATGTGTCCAAGAAAGGACGGAAGATCTTGTTCATCAGATCCATGAACACAGCCGGTGTATTGGTGAGTCCAAACGGCATGACTACATACTCATATAGTCCATGCCGCGTCATGAAGGCTGTCTTCTCTGTATCCTCATCCCTAACCCAGATTTGATGGTAGTCGGACATCAGATCAATCTTTGAGAAGTAGCTGGAACCCCTAAGTTGATCGAATAGATCATCAATCCTAGGTAAAGGGTATTTGTTCTTGATAGTCAGCTGGTTCAGTTTTCAGTAATCCACACACATCCGAAGTGTACCATCCTTCTTCTTCACAAATAACACCGGGGCTCCCCAAGACGAGGTGTTGTACCGGATGCATCCCAGTCTAAGCAGTTCATTAATCTGCTTCTTTAGCTCGTACATCTCAGCTGGTACCATCCGGTAATGTGGTAATGACACTGGAGTAGTGCCAGGGTATAGTTTGATATCAAAATTAATCTCCCTCTTGGGTGGCGATCCATGGAGTTCTGTTGGGAATACCTCCGCGTAGTCTTTCACTACCACCGGAAGTTTAGCCACCGGTGCCTTGTCTAATCTGATACTGTTCAATACCACGTGGTTCAACTCTTCATGCAGTCTTCTGGTTATAGGGATCCTCTGTTTGTCAACATGTACCACATATCATTTTCCCTCGGGTGACCAAAATATCACCCTGTGGAGATGGCAATCAATGTTGGCCTGAAAGCTAGCCAACCAGTCCATGCCAAAGATGATATCGTACTCAGTCATAACGAGTACCAGATAGTTGAACTCAAATCTGAATCCAGTGAGTTCAGTGTTCACTGCTGTGCATATAAGCCCCAGTGATGTGTCTCCGACGGGGGATACAATAGTAAGTGATGTGGTCAACTTTTGTACTAGGGTGCCAGTGGCAAATATGAATGAAGAAGATACAAAGGAGTGGGATGCTCTAGAATCAAATAATGCAAACGCATAGGAACTACCGACTACTGCCATACCTTGAATCACGGAGTGATCCATTGGTGCTAGAGGAGCTAAGGTATACAGCCGTCCAGATCCTGTAGGGTTAAGCGCCCGTCCCTCCTGGTTGTATGCCCTGGTTCCTCGTGAATGAGCTGGTCTGCTAAGTTGTGGACAGTCCTTCTTGAAATGACCCTGCTGGTCACAATAAAAACAGTTGCCCACACCTCGGGGAACCTGAGAGACTGATGTTGATGGGGAGGGCTGGTTGGGATGAAAGCCCCTTGTTGACCTAGTGGAAGGTGAGGGTCTCCCAAAGTTAGGTCAGAATCTCTTGTTGGGACGGAATGTACTTCCCCCACTATGAGCTTGGTGGTTGTCCACAAACCGCACTGTCTCTGTCATCTCCTACTCCACTATAGTGGCTCTGCTGACCACCTCCGCCAATGTAGGTGCCTTGAAAATGGTCACCTTGGCCCTGATCCTCGGTCGAAGGCCCCGCTAAAACTTGCCAGCCCTTCAGTACTCCGTATCCACCATGTATAGGGCATAACAGGACAGACGAATGAACTCCTGATGGTACTCCGCCACCATCATGGTGCCTTGCACCAAAGATAGGAACGCTTGGGTGTGGCGTTTCTTCTCCTCCTCGGGGAAGCAGTGGTCCAAAAACATAGCTGAGAACTGCTCCCATGTCATTGCAGTCCTTTCCCTTTCCCGAATGAGCGCCCGCTGTTGCTCTATCACCTCCCACCATTTATCGGCATCATCAATCAGTTGTGAGGTAGCCAATAATATCTTGTCTTCATGACTCGAGATCTTTAGTAGGGTCAAGATCTGATTAATTTTTCTCAACCAGTTTTCTGCTCCGATAGGCCCTTCTTTCCCTTTGAAGTAAGGGGGACGCTGCTGCTGGAAATCCCTTACCAACCTCCAGTCATTGGAGTCGCTGGTGGTCGTATTTTCATTCATGTGCTGTTGAAGAACAAAAGTGACCACCGATTGGACCAAGTTTTGTAGTTCGGGAGGCACCACAGGTATGTTCACGCTATTTTGTTCCTCCTCCTGATGAAGTTGTTGCACCTTGTCATCCACATGAGGGTTTTATCGGGTTCTTCTTCTCGGAGGCATTTTCCTAAGTCATTGGAAAACATCATTGACTTAGTTTCATCCTAAAGTTTGTGTTTTCACATTTTGGGGAAATTACCAAATAAACACTCTTTGTATTTCTTTGTTTTTTTTTTTTTTTGGGGAAACTTCCTAAGTATCAAGTGTTTGTTTCTCAATTTGGGGATATCGGGGAAATATCTCCTAATTTGCTATGTTTGATAAATCCAATTTATAGTGACTGTCCTTCCTTTGCTATCATTCCTTCTTCGTCAAGTGTTGCTCTCAGATTGAATGCTTCAGTCTGAGTCTAACGAAGTAAATTAACCCGGCCCCAGTGCAGTGGACTCCGAAGAGTTGGTCAGTTGGGATTCTTATCTATCAGTGAAACATGATACCGTCTTAATCGTACTTCGAAAGATTCATTCTTCCGATTTCGCTCTGATACCAACTGTAACGCCCCACCCTTTTTCACTCGCTGAAAATCAGAGTCTATTTTTTTTTTTTTTTTGAAATAAAGAGTGGAGAGAGCGGGACATCACGACGCGAGCTAAATCCAATCTTCCAAAGCCCGACCCTTAACTGGTCAACCATACGTGTGCGTGGACCAAGTCCACTAAAATGGTTCATACGTACCACGACTTGCGGAATATCCATTGCGGAAATAACATCAGATTACAACATTTACTTAGCAAGTAAGGAAATCAATATAAATTAACTTAATCCACATTATATCATTCGATCCATAACAAATAGTCTAAGCTATTACATTCCCAAATACTAGCTACTCAAATTACATTGTCCATGAATAAACTTAAAAAAAGTGAAGCTAAATTATCCAAGCTCCTAAGCTTGGTTCCGATCGCATCCTTCGTTCCGTCCATTTCCAGTGTCATCATCTAAGGTAGAATTAGGGCATTAGACAACGCGCCCAGTAGGTACTCCAAATAGGGTCAACACATGGGTTAGTATAAAAATCACATAGATAACATAATATCAAAAACATGCAAGTCAAGGCCATGCCATGAGTGTCATATGCCATGAGTCCCACCCATCAGCCATATCACAATCACATACATCAAGGTATCCCCACGAATGCCTTACGAACGCCCGATAGAGCATGGATCTCCGGTTACAAATCAATCATATATCCCTTTTGGTGGATAATGCACATCAAGGTACCCCCACGAATGCCTTACGGATGCCCGACGAAGCGTGGTTCTCCGTTACAAATCAATCATACATCCCTCTTGATGGATAATGCACATCAAGGTACCCTTACGAATGCCTTACGGACGCCACGACGGAGCGTGGGTCTCCGGTTACATTTCATCCCTCCCATGCCATGCATGAGATGCAAATGCCAACATGCTATGTAATAATACAAATCATAGCATTAAAATCCATCATTAAGACATATCATTTGATACCAAAATAATTCAAGTAAAACATTCACATAGACATATTCCATGGTTTTCAATGAGGTAGGAATCCTACCAATGACCAACTAATGTATCCTTGCGTTTTTGTCCTAGAATCGCTCACCAATCGCGTCAAGCCGATCGTACACCGCTTGTAAGATCCCGTTACCTTATTACATATTAATGAATCAAACCAATGCTTCATTTGATTTCCAATCCATGTTTAAGTCCACAAACATACCTTAGTGGGTTCGCCATACAACATGGCCGAACCTCACTCACTTGGTTTTGGGTCCCTCTTTTGATTTATTAATCAATCACACCTAAGTTAATCATTTTAAAACCCGAAGTCCACAAAACATCCCCCATGGGGTTCGGCCATACACCATGGCCGAACCCATGGTCCATCATTTTAACCATATTTCCATCTTAGCCATCATTCTTTCCCTAGCTAATTACTTAGCTTATTACACATGACTTAAGTCCCAAAAATATGACCCATACATGATTCATTAATCATAACATAAAACCCTAATAGATCCCTCCATTCCTTGGCTTGATCATTCATTCATTTAAACATGCATAGATCCATAAATGACCCATTAAAATGGTTCATGGGTTCGGCCATACAACATGGCTGAACCCCTGGAGTCCCATTTTCATCCTCTCTTTAAATCATTTACCACATTAAGTCCATAAATCAAATCCCTCCATGGGGTTTAATCGTACACTTAGGTCATCAATTTACAACCTAAAGTTCATCAACATCCCTCCATTCCTTTTCATGGTCCAAATGCATCTAAGTCCATCAACATCCCTCCATGGGGTTCGGCCATATTGTATAGCCGAACCCATGATCCATGGTTCTTTACCATTTACAACATTTTAGATCATGCTTTGCAATATTTAAGACCTACTTAGAATCACCAATAATCTCCCATCATTATCATCCTTTAAAACCTTTTAAAATGACTAACATACATCTATGATTTTCATTCTTTAAACCCACTAAAATCACTAATATCCTTCCATGGGGTTCGGCCATACAACATGGCTGAACCCTATGGTTCATCATTTTCTTTTATGAATCATACATCCAAGATTAAATCTTTTGATGGGATTCGGCCATACATCATGGTCGAACCTTATCCAACCCCTTTTTGTCCTTGATGATTCTCATGCATAAACTTATGGTTTGGTCAAGCAAGGGCCACACCATGATCCTTGATCATTCACCATTTCTTACATGGGACATGCATAAGGTCCTTAGCCATAACAAGCTTAGGGTCCGGCCATGTCCCTTGACCATCTTTTCCATACTTAAGCCGTATATACGTAGTGTCCTTAGTAATCCATCATTTACATAACCTATATTACTTAATAAAATCTCATCAAGTACTTACCTATTCCGTGACTTCTCCGGTTTCTTTCGTTCTGACTTGCTCCTCCGCTCTTTTCCTTCCTTAGTCTTTCTTCTTTCGTCCTCCTTGATCATTTTGAAAGGGTCGGTCCTAGGGTTCTCGTGAGAGGGAGAGGAGCTTGAGATGGAAAACTCTAAGTCCTTTCTCCTTTGTCTTTGAGAGAGAGTCGGCCTTGGGTGAGAGGGAGAGAAGCTTGAGATAGAAAATTCTCCAAGTGTTTCTTGTCTTGAGAGGGGGATCGGCCAAGAGAGAGAGGGAGAGAGTGAGATAAAGCAAAGAATTTTCTTTGTTGTGCAATGTAATTTGGCCAAGGGTGGTGTCTTTTGGGTGATGCCCCTTTGTAACAACTATGACTCTTCACCTCCCTCATTGATACTTCCTTTGGGGGTTTCATCCCATGAGATGAAACTCCAACCTTGTGCCTCTTGGATATGGCTTGTGTAACAACAAACCCTTCACCTCCCTCATTAATGATCCTGTTGGACTTTCATCTCATGAGATGAAACTCCCACCTATCCAACGTGTGTACACCTTAGGTTTGGTCTTTATGGGAAGCAACTCCCCATCTACTCTCCTAACTCACTTAAGATGAAAATCTCATTAACCTCCCATCAACTCACCTTAACTCAAATATTTTTAATTCTTTTTAAACTCAAGATTTGTACTCATTCATTAACTCAAATCCTTCATTCCATTTCCAATTTAATTCAGCCGAACCTTAATTGAGCTTGAACTCATTTGGTGGTCGACCAAGTCAACCATGACCCATTGGGTCCCAATTGGGCATTTGACCCAATTAAATAAATCTTACCCATTTATTTCAATTGAACCTTATCCATAATCCGTTGGGTCTTAATTGGGCAATTGACCCAACTCCTTACCCATCTAAGGTCCATTTCCATTAATTCACAAATTAAATGGACAATTTCCATATATATTCATAACTTGAAAATCCGAGGTGTTACATGATCAAGGGCCATTATTAGTTTTTGAACTTAGATTCCAAGTCTCACAATATTAGGTTCAAATGTGTGAAGGGACGCCACTGTTGGTACCACATTTGAAACATGTTTTGGAATCAACATCTTACATTCATCCCATGTTTTTGTTTGATTGTTCGATTGATCCATTGTAAGATATGTGTTGTACATGTTGGTATGCACTCTTGTACTGGAATGTACTTATCTCATTTCATTTCATATGCCATGTGATTTGTGCATCTTTAGGAAATGAATGTAGTGTGTGCATTACCTCATGTATAGGGTATGTATGTGATTAAAACTAGTTTAATACACAAACACAGTGTCATTTCGTTCCAAGGTCCTAAAACTTGTGTATCTCATATGGAATGAACCATGCTCTATGATGACAAATGGATATTTAGTTTGGTGTGACTTACCAAAAGTAACGATCCATTTAAATACCAACTCTTTTCAATGAATCGAAGCTCCCTTGAAAGAATGGTAAAAGAGTTTATCATGTTTTCGGTAATAACATGATAATAGGCATAAGAGTTGTGTGTGTAGGGTCATACTTCATTCTTTATGCTTGATTACTACTCAAATCAGGAAATGAATGCATGACTAGTGTGCTTTGAGTTTCATTCCAATATACAAATACATTATGTGGAATGAATCATGTTCATATATGTCTTGCCTTGCTAAAGCCTGGAAATGGCACATCTTATGACATCACACACTTGGGCAATATACTTAAATTGGTGAATTGAATGTGTCCAAGAATATTGGATAGTTTTGGATCGAGGAAAAGAGATCCGAAATCCATGGTCTGTGCCTATCTTCAGAATGATGAACTTAATCTTCAAATGGCACGGATACAGTGTGAATGTTTGTATCATCACTGGCATTAAAAGGTATATAAATAATGCTCAATGAACTATGAACATCGTAAGCACACACACAGACACATACCCAGTCTTCCTTCATTATAAAACCCACGTCGAAGAATAGACTAGTCGGAGGTACAGACAAGTCGATATTCCTGGAATTCAGAACACTGTTCGAAAGGGGGGAAAATTACAAAGGGAGACATGTCGATATATATTGACATATCGACACAGACAGGTCGTTGGTCACGACTGGTCTGTGTATCAGAAAGAGTAAGTTAAAAAGGACTCTACTCTTTTTGCGAAAACAATTGATCATTTCAAAATCATCTATTTCTTCTCCCACTGAGCTCTGTGATTTTCCTCTTCTCCTCTAGTGCCCTAGGTCAGTCGATAGGACCTCCAGGGGCAAAATCTCACAGGAAAAACAAAGGGTTTTCTGCCCCTTCCATCTCCAGTAGTTGAAAATGATAAGTAACAAGCCCACTGTCATTATCGTGTCCTTTGATTCTGAGAATGATCGTGTCACCCAGTCTACGAAACCAGAATCTAAGCGGCTTCAAGGAGAATCATAGTATCTCCTGAATGAATAGGACGTCAGGAGTTAGAAAAAAAGATTGGAAACTTTGCAATTTCATGAATGAATCCATTCAAAAACTCTCCATATTCATGGAAGGACTCAAAAATAGTACCTGACGAAAATCGTCTTCCCCTTTTGCATCTCCTCCTCCGAATGGATCGGCTTAGAATAGTTTTTCATAAATTATGCTTTATGTTGTGGAAAAACTATGTTTATATTCTGACTAAGCCTCCATTTGCCTCCTCTCTTAACCATATGTACCAATGTTTCATAAATGAAATGATATGGTTTAGTTTGTTGTGTGTATTGTTGTCTACCTTCTATCTCATGCCTATCGTTTACATGGATTTTGTACAAATAGACTAACATGTACGTTTGGATGAGTTGGTTTTGCATTGACATGTTAAGGAGACAAGGATCGGAATGAGATGTTACACATCCTTGTAGGTCGGGGGAGCACAAAATATGTACTGATTAAGCCCTATCACTAGTCATGACAGTGTGAGGAGAAGAATGACACAAGCTTGATAAACTTAGAGGCATCTAAGTTTATGGGGGAGTTGGGTCAAAAAAAACTATAGAATATGGCTTGAAGAATGGGGGGAGGAAAACCCCAAAGAGGGAAGCCTGGAAAAATGGATTGACCCCACGGGAAGGAAGGAGAAAAACAGTAGTGCATGAGATACGCATTGGATTGTCGGGAAGAATAAAAATGAGGTGGAAGAAAAACTCACGAAGCACTGAACAATTGCAAGATGCATGGGGGAGTGCTTAAAACTCGATGTCAATTTAGTAATCTTTGTCAATTGAATGAAAAAATGGGAAAGAAATTAGTAGAAGCTAGAAGACATCAAAGTCTATAGACATAGGGAGAATGTTTATGCTTGGAGTTTGGGAAATCAAATTCAATAAGATTGGGGGAGAAATCTTCTCAACACTAATAACTTGGATAAACTATGGGTAGTGTTAGTCACGTGGAAATTAGGAGTATGGAGGAGCTTGAACACAAATCTTGTGTAGTCCATGAATGCATTTTTATGTTTTGGGACTAACCCCTCTAATGATTTTCTAGTGTTACTTCTTTATGTACTTGAATAGGAAAATGAAATGAACCAAGCTGAATAAGAATATGGGAAGATCATAGTCTTGTTTTTCATTTGAATATGTACATGTAATCAACGTAATATTTTATGTATTCAAATATGTTATAATAAGGATGGGATTGTAATTGGATTAGCTTCAAGGTTTTATCATGAAATTCACAAAGGAAGAGATTGTTAGTGCCTCGGTTTGGCTAATACCCTATGTTTGTCAATTCCATGACTCGGAAAGAAGCACTTGTTGGAAGCTTGAAGACCCAAGATGATCAAGAGTAAAGTTCATGCTCCACCGGATTAAAGCTCATCGTTATGGCAATCACAAAACATGTATTATGGCCAAAGATGACTTTAGGTGGTACCCACACCTCAGAGAGGACTATCCTTAGGCTTAGAGAAACAAATGGTTAAATCATAAAAAGCTTAGATCCCATATGTGCTTAGCCAATACACTTTCAGTCAACTGAATCACAGATTCAGTCAACTGAAATACAACCAGATATTATACATGCTTGGCCAATATAATTTCAGTCGACTGAATCACAAGATTCAGTTGGCTGAAACACCACCACATCACATATGTGCTTAGCCAGTATACTTTCAGTCGACTGGAACATAAGATTCAGTCAGCTGACTTTGGGACAGATCATTTGTGTGCTCGGCCAGTACACTTTCAGTCGACTGAATCAAAAGATTCAGTCGACTGACTTTGTGATAGATCCTTGTGTTTGCATGCATTGTAAGGCCCTTCTACTTGAAATCCATCCTTCATCATATTTAAACAAGGTGGGAGAGAGAGAGGAAAGGAGTAGAGAGGAACTCTTGTTCAAGAGAGGAGTCGGCCAAGGGGTTTGGAATACCCTTTGGTTTGGGTTTTTATGTTAAAGACTTAAACTCTTCCCTCTCACTCATTATGGCTTGGTCTAACCAAGGAGACCCTTGGTTTAACCAAAGAGTCCCTTGGCTTCCCAAGGGTGGCTTCATGGCTCTTGAGATGAAGACCCTTGGGTTCCCAAGTGTCTAAGTACAATGTACTTAGACAAGTACCCCATCTTTTAATCTCTACCCTTTATCTTCCCTTAGATGAGATCCTAGCTCTCCATCTCATCCCTTCATCTTCTCATCTTAAGCTAAACCCTAACTTCAAGACTTAACTTAAAAATGGTTGACCAAGTCAGCCCATGTCATGGTCGACCATGCATGTGGTGACATGGTCACCACATGGCACTTGGGTCCCACTTTGGCCATGTCACTTGATGACGTGGCATCCTTGCTTAGTTGGCTTCCATGTGATGACTTGTATGCCACATGACAATACCACATCACCCATGCCACCTCATTTGATGAGGTGGACTTTAATGCATTAATTGCACTAATTTATCCAACTCAACTAACTTAACTAAATTTACCCAATTATTTTAAATCAAGGTCACCATGACCCATTGGATCTTAATTGGGTAATTGACCCATTTCTTTACCCATCTAATGTCCATTTCAACTTTTTAATCTCAAATTCAATTAAATTGCAATCCAAGTGAGCCAATTCACTAAATTTATTAACTAAGGAAAATCCGGGGTGTTACACTTAAAACAATCAAGAACTTTGTAAACACTATGGAAACTGGGATTGACCTATTCAGCCCCCCTCTGGGGTCAATCATATTGTACTAGCACCGTGAGAAAGGGGCTTTCAATTGGTATCAGAGCGCCGTGCCCCTTGTAAAGGATCTAACCATCCGAGTTGATCCATGCTAGAACAATGGCTATGAGAGAAAACCATGATATTTCCAAACCTCTATTTGTGATGAAAAATGGAATGAATATCTTTGAATGTTTTCATCAATAAATATGTTCGAAAATAGGTGAATAGAGAGTGGTCTATGCCTATGGAGAATGTATTGGATAAACCTTCAACGTCCATGGCCACTCAGCCCAAAGACCAAATTACTTGGACTTGTAAGGGCCCGGAATTTTTAAAATTAATATAAATGGGAATATTATTTATTTTAAGGATGAAAATTGGAAAATTTATGGAATAAAGGGGTAAATGGGCCAAAATTTTGACAAAGGCCCAATTATGGCCCAATAGACCATGGAGTGGATTTTAAAATTATGTAAGTGGTTAATGATGGCCAATTGGACCATGGGAGGTCAAATTGGGTCAAATACCCATTTGGGACCCAATGGATCAAGATGGTTAAGCTCTAAGGTAAATGGGTAAGATGGAAATGTAATTGGGCCATGGGCCCAAATGGTGATCCATTTAGAATGAATTCAATGGAATTTAAATCACATAAGTTAAGTTAAAATTTAACCAAGGTTTGGTGGGGCCAACCACCATGGTTGATTTGGTCAACCATGGGTGGAATAATGGAATTAGGTTAAGTACAATGAATTAACCTAAGGTGATTTAAATAAATAAATGGGAACTAAAGTAACCAAAATATCTAAATATTGAATGATTAAAATTATCCAAATGAGGTGGTCAAAGTGGGGTCAAAAGGTGAAAACCAAATCACCTCATTCCAACTCAAAGTAAAACACGTTGGAACTTGGTGGTGGGTATCTAAACCACCACCATAAAGTAAGAAAATATCTCATAAGGTTGGTGGGCTAATTAATGTAAAGTGTAAAAAAATGGGGATAAGCCTTGATTTCTTTTCCCATCCTCTCTTCATTTTTACTCTCTCCATTTTTCATTCTCCATTGCCGTCCCATGCTCTAAGTGAAGGAGAGGAAGAGAGCTAAGGAGAAGGGAAGAGAAGGAGGGAAGAAAGAAGTGGAAATTTAAGAAGACTTACTCCAAGGTCAAGGTTACCACCTCCCCTCTCATCATCTTTCCCTCTCCCTCTCTCAATACAAACCCTACCTTGGCCGATCCTAAGGTTAGGGGTTGCCACCATGGATCAAGCATCTTGACCTATCAAAGATCAAGAGGAAAGAGAGAGGAGGCTAAGGAGACCGACGGGAGTGGCGGAAATCGGAGGAGACGTCGGATTGTGAGTATTTTTTAAACAAGAATTTTTGGATTTAGGGTTTAAGAATTGGAATTTATTTTATATGAATGAAATGGTGGATAGATAATTTTATGCTATGGAGTTTAAACCCATCAAATGAGAGGGTGGAAGATGGAGAAAACCCTAAATGGGTAAATTAGGGTTAGGGAAAAGAAATAAATAAATGGATTATGTGCATTGGATAAATTATGAAATTAAGCATGAAATTGGATGACTGCAAGAAAATCATGGGCCATAGGGTTCGGCCATGTAGCATGACCGAACCCCATGGTGGGTGATTAGCTAGTTGATGTAAATAATTAGGGTTTTGAAGAATGGAAGACAATGAGGGTTTTTAGCTAATGAAATTTAGGGTTGTAAATGAATGCATGTGGGTAAGTTTTTTTTAAAATTGTTTTATGATGAAAAATGCAAATGGATTTTATGGCATTGGAAGGTATAAAAGAGAATGAATTATGAACCATGGGTTCGGCCATGGTGTATGGCCGAACCCTAGGTTGTTGTGTGAAGTTAATTAGGGTTTTAGGGTATGAAGCCATGGAAAAGAAAAAAATGGGAAGATTGATGAAATTAATATTTTGGTGAATGTAGGTATTTTGGAGCAATGAATGGTGGATCATGAACCCTATGGTGATGTAATGGTGATCAAATGATGGATTTAAAGGATGGAAAAGATGGATTAATGTGTTAATGAGTTAGGGTTTCAAATGAACAAATGTAGTGATCCAGTTTGGTGGGTTAGATTGGATGATGGATGGTGTTTGTGGCCTCCAAAGGGAATGAATGAGTGATGCACTCATTGAAGTTAAATGCATAAGGTAAACCCCATGGGAGGATTTGATGAATTATGTATTTTGAATCCATGACCCAAATGGTGGATCATTTTTAGGTCTAAGGTTAATGTGTATGTATGTGATTAAGTAATGGGAATTGGATTAATTAGATGGCAAGTTTTAATAGTTTGGTGGGTCATAAACGAACCTAAGTTAGGGATCTAAGTTTAAAAATCAATTTTGGACTTAATCATGCATGGATAAATGGGTGATTAATCATGGAAAATGAGGTAGTGGCAAAACTGTAATTAAATGCCAAATTCAAGAATTCTATGGAGATTGATCATGGAATGAGGGGATCTAATGTGATAACCTTATAAGTGGTTAATAAAGCCTAGGGTGGCTGATTTTAGACATATGTACTTAAAAGTATATAATGGATTAGGTGGGACCCACAAAACCTAAATGGTGACCAGTTTTTCATAAGGGCTTATAAATGGTTGAAACATGGACTAATGATTAATGTGTAATAAGGTACTGGACATCGCAGGCGGTGCGCGATGGGCGACCGGGCTTATCGAGCGGAAAATGTAAAAGGACGCAAGTCGGTATTGGGTAGGATTCTAACCTTTTTGTAAGCCATGGATTGAGTGATGGTTTCCTTGAATTATTTTGGAAATAATATGGTATGTTTTAAGATTGGTTTTGAATTATGTATTATGTAGGGGTTTTTACTTGATTCATTCCGGTAAGCATATGATTGGTTTAAAATGGGTTTTAATGCTATGATGTGATTATTGAGGCTTTGCTTGATCTATTTTGGGTAATCAAGTTATATGTTTTATTGATGGGATTTTCTTTAAATGTCATGGTTTGTTATTATATTCATTACATGGCATACGGCATCTACATCTCATGCATGGCATGGGAGGGATATGACAGGGGAAGGATGAAATGAAACCGGAGTCCATGCTCCGTCGGGGCGACCGATAAACAGACATGGAGATATTTTGATGTGTTTGATGTATCAGGGATGTTGTATGTAATTATGATACCTTGATGATGATTCTTCCATCAAGGGGGAGGATTTGTGATTGTTTTACATCTAGACGAGGTTTTGCCGTCCAGGGGAATGATTTGTGATTGTTTTATATCTGGACGAGGTTTTGCCGTCCAGGGGGATGATTTGTGATTGTTTGTATCTTGACGAGGTTTTGCCGTCAAGGGGGATATGACAGCATGATGGTATGGATGACGGGTGGGATTCATAACATCGAAACCCATGGCATAGCATTCATTTTATGATCTCCGTTATGTATTATCTATATGCTTTGTTATCACTAATCCATGTGTTAGCCCTACTCGGAGTCCTACTGGGCGTGTGTTCTAACGCCCTACTTCTACCCTAGCTGACGATGCAGGAGATGGCGGAACGGAAGGACAGGACGGGAGTCAAGCTTAGGAGCTTGGGAAGGCGGACTAATTATTTTGTTTAAGTTTATTTTGGGAAAATGTGTATTTGCATAATTTAGCTTGTCGGAAATGTAATAACTTAGATGTCTTGCTATGTTTTATAAATTATTTTGGACAGTACAGTATGAGGGTATTTTAGTAATTTAATGGATATCTCTTCCCTGCTATCTGAAGATTGGTAGGATAGTGTCTATTATCGTCTGCACTTATTTTTATGTTCCGTGAGCTTACTTGCTACGCGTGAACCGTACTCGTGGACTTATGTTCCACGCACGCGTAGGATTGGCCAGTTAAGGGCCGGGCTTTAGAAGCTCGGAACTTAACTCGCGTCGTGACGTCCGCGCCCTTTGTCACTTTAATCTAAAAAAAAAAAAAATGTACTCTGATTTTACGGTGAAAAGGGGCGGGTGTTACAGGACTAGTGATGAATTACCTATACACCTTAATCATACACTTATAGCGTTTTTAAAATATTTAAAAGATATGAGACAACAAAAGAGGCTGAAAGAATCCACAAAAAATTGCCTCTTCTAGCCCAATGGATGACACCACCTATCATGACCAATATGTGTACTAAGAATATAGGTGAATTGTTCATCCATTAAAAAAGTCCAAGCTAAATCCTCTAATATAAGAAGAGGATAGAATAAAGGAACTTGATGAAGGTAGTGCCCTCCAAGTAACCTATGTGGCCATGTACCAAAATGATTGCCTCTCATGATTAGGTCAACATCGTGGTAGAAAATTTGGATGCTTTGATATGCAAAGTCAAATGGGAAGGCACCCAAGATTAAAACCAGATTTAATAAAGGGCCACCATTGGATTGTGGACTTAGATTCCAAGTCTCCCAATGTTATATTCAAATGTGTAAAGGGTTACCATTGTTGGTATTGTAACACCCCAATTTCTCAATGAAATGGAAAATTATGAAAATACCCCTGAGTTGTTAAATTAATTATTTTGTGATGTCAAATAAGGAATTGGTGGGGCCTATTGCTCAAATTAAGGTCATATGAGCACATTATAAATATCAAATTTGATTGGATGGGTAATGAACTTCAATTGGGTCGAAAATAGCTAAATGGGTCAAATGGCTCAATTGGACCCAATGGGTCAAAATGGATGATTTGACCATTGTGTAAGCTCAAATTAAATGAGGTCAAGCTGAACTGATAGGAAATCAGTTATAGCAAAAATGGGTAGGCCTGATCCACGTGTAAAAACCAATTACAAGTGACCAAAATACCCATAATTGGGTCATGGAGTCAAAAACGGGTCAAGGAGCTAAAGGGGGATCCCAACGGGTCGGGTTGACTTGTTTGACCACGGATGACCGTGTGGGCCCTCAATTGAACTCAAGTGTGAGTTAATTCAGCTTGAGTTAGACTGATTGGAAATGAGTTTGATTTAAGAAAAGAGTTGACTCAAATATGGAGCATTAAATGTGATGAGTTGGATGAGTTGGTTTAGAATAAAAATATTCCGAGTTAAGTGAGTCAAGAGGAGATGGAAATGAGTTGTAATCTCACCCAACACTTGATCAGAATTAATCTCAGCCGTTCGTTTGAAGGGGTGCTTTGGCAAGGCCAAAAGACACCAAGGTTGGGGCGGCATCTATTCATGAAGGGATGCAATGGTTCATTCCCAAGTGATGCAATGTTTGCACCAAGGGGTGTCTTGGTTAACACCCAATGCCCATCGGTTTTAACAGAATTAATTGAGGGAGGATGAATGGGAGTTGAGGGCTGAAACTACAAAAGAAAAACCTTACCATACATGGCCGTTTTTCACACAAAGGAAACCAAGAATTCCCATCGCTCTCTCCCTCTCTCCAATTCGTTTTCTTGGCTGAACAGCAGAGGTTTTTGGCACCAGTTAGTCAAGTATAAACCAGCAAGGAATTAAGGAAAGAAAGAAGAAATGAAAGGGAGAAAACAAGGATCAAAGACAAGGAGGAAGTTTGGAAAATTTGGTAAGTATCTATATGTTATTTTGGTGTAATAACATGAAACAAGTGGGGTATGTATTGGGCCATGGTCATGGCCGAATACACCAATGTTTAACTTTGATTATGGAGGATTTAAAATGGTAAAAATAACCATTGGGTTCGGCCACCATGGAGGGCCGAATCCCATGAAAAAGATGGGTGGTTTTTCATGTTTTGAAACATGAAAACCATGGAGGTTTATGGACTGATTTTTGGGTTTTATTTAAGAATCAAATACATGTTATAGAAAGGATTATAAACATGGATCTGAATGACAAAAAGGCTGAAGTTAACATGGTCTAAAACAATGGTCTAAAAGATGGAAAACATGGACCATAGGGTTCGGCCACTTTGGGTGGCCGAACCCCAAGAAATTTATTTGTTTAAAGTGATGGTTTTTGTAAAATCAGGGACCGTTTTTGTATGATCTAAGATACAAGGTGAAAGGCTTTTTAAATCATGAAATTGGATGTCATGTTTTGGGCCATGGAATGGCCGAATGCATCAAGGAATAAAACCTTGGATTAAGATTGATTAAAATGGTATAAATGTATCACTGGGTTCGGCCACATGGGATGGCCGAACCCCATGATCTTGTTTGGGTAATTGGATGGTTTTTGAAGTGTAAAAACCATACAATATTATGCTGATTTTTATATGATTTAATGGACATGTGATGTAAGTTAAAAAGGGTCCAAAACATGGGCATAGGGTTCGGCCACCTTGGATGGCCGAACCCCATAAAAGTGTTTGATAAGTTGGTATGGTTTTTGGTGAGATAAAAACCATACAATTGGTGGAGTTGTTTATGTAATTTAATGGAGTTAAGGTTAAGGTGAAGGATCGGCCAATGTATGGCTGAATCTTATTAATTTTTATGGCTAAGATGCATGATAAATGATGAAAGATTATTAGAAGAATTGAATCCAAAGAACCTGAGGTTCGGCCATGTGAATGGCCGAACCCCATGGGTTGCTTTATGGTTTTTATGTGGTTTACTTAGGGTTATGGTTACTAATTTGGGTCAGCCTTTGGATGGCTGAACCATGTAGTGATCATGGTTGAATTAGCATGATTAAACCACGAGTGATCATGGTGATGATTGGATCAAGTGGACCTTAGGGTTCGGCTATGAGTATGGCCGAACCCCATGGGGCTGTTTTGGAAATAAATGGGATGGTTGTTTTAATTAAGGAAACATACATGATAATTGTGGACTATGTAATCAACCATGATAGATAAGGGAGTATGGGATAAAAATACATAGGGTGAGATTCGGCCATGTAGTATGGCCGAACCCCACCAATGATTATTGATGGACTTTGGGCTAATTCATAATGAATGGGAGATGTAAGTATGTATGATGTAAAGGACCAAAGAAAGATGGTGAGGTTCGGCCAAGTAGTATGGCCGAACCCCACTAAGTTGGAATAGTTATGGATGTTAGTTTCAATATGGTTTAAGGTCAATGGCAAAACCGTAAATACTAGTCAAAGTTCAATATGAAAGGATTGAACAAAGGAATTAATTTATGGGATCTAGACTTGATTAGAAGTCAAGAATATTGAGTGTTAACTTGCTGTTATATGGATAAGGTAACGGAACTCGAAAGGCGCACGAGTCGTGACCGAGTGAAGCTCAAAAAGGAACGGACATTTAAGCAAAGTTTCAGTAGGTTTCCTACCTACTTGTAACCACAGTTTTACCCCAGTTTTTCTTATGAGACTCTTGTTTATTTTATGTGTTTCAAATGATATATTATGCATTAACAAATGGCATACAGGCATTGGCATCTCATGCATAGACATGGGATGATGAATGAGGTTCTACAGTATTGCAATTTATGGGTTACGTCCTCCTTAGGTGATGAGAGTCCCGCCAGGAGGAGTAACATGATGGCCATAGTCACTTTGGTCTCCTTAGGCGATGAGAGTCCCGCTAGGAGGACTAATACGTGATATGAACCAAGTCAATGATGAAGAGATGAAAGTGTATTGTGATTTACCTTGTCGGTGCAAGGCACATCAAGTGATGGCTATGAATGTACATGATGGGGGAGGCTCATTGCATGTGCATACTTCATAGCATTGTTTTACCTGTTTTTACTAATCAGGTACTATGATATATATGCATGTTTTATATGCTAATGATGTGGTAGCCCTGATTCGGGAACCTACTGGGCGCGTTGATCTAACGCCCTAATTCTATCCTCAGAGGAGAATGCAGGTACAAGTAAAAGGAAAGGAAAGGTCGTTGACCGGGAGGGGAGCCAAGCCTAAGCGCTTGAATGTTGGAGTGGATTTCTTATATTACTGTCATTTGAACTATATTTTGTTGGACATGTAATAAGTCATTACTTGCTATGGTTTGATTAGGTTAATAACTTTGGATGGTTGATTTATGTTAAATAATGTTTGAGACTGCTATTTGCTATCTAGTCTTTCTATTTCGCAGTTAATCTATGTTATTCCGCATGTTGATGTTAGTTCCATGTGTGGTTCATTATCATGGTCTAGTCCATGTACACATGGGTGGCCAGTTAAGGTTCAGACTTGGGTAGTCTGAACTTAACTCGCGTCGTGACGCCGCCCGCTCTCTTTCGATGTTTTATTATTACCTTTTAAAAAACAAATTAGACTCTGAAATTCTCAGAAAGGGCGGGGCATTACAGTTGGTATCAGAGCGAAACGTGAAGTTGAATCATCGAAGTAAGATTAAGACGGTTTCATGTCTCACTGACGGATAAGAATCCCAACTGACCGACTCTTCGGAGTCCGCTGACTGGGGGCCAAATTAATTTACTTCGAGTGATTCAGACTGAACAATCAATCTGAGAACGACAATGAAAGATAGCAAAGTAAAGTACAGTCATCATAACTGGATATATCAAACATAGCAAAGTAGGATGTACTCCCCTGAAATCCCCACACTGAGAAACAAACAACAGGAAAATTAGAGATTTCCTTAGAAACAAAAGAACACAAAGAGTGATGATTTGGTAATTTTCCCAATCAAAGTACATGATAGTATGCATGATCAAAATCCCCTGGAAACCAAGAGTGGTTTATTTAGAATTGTTGTTGAATATTCTTGTGTTTTAAATGTTGTGTCACAGATATGTCAAGCAACGAGGAATACACCGAGTTATGGGATAAAGGGACACCTGATTGTCCAGTAGATTTGGTATCGACTTCCAACAGTGTCAGCCTGGAAGTCAATGTGGACATTCAAGAAGGGCCTCCCGAGGAGGAGGAATGGAACTTAGCACCATTGAATGAGGTGAACCTAGCACCATTACCGGAGTATTTTATGGAAGATATTCCTTGGTTAGTGGGACCTCCTGAGGAAGGAGAAGATGATCTAGCACATTTTCTGGAGGATCCCATTGTTGATGTGCCTATTATATTGGAATCGCTTGGGGAGATAGATCCCTATGACACTTGTGAGTTGTGCAATCAAGATGGGCACAACTGCCGGTATTGTCCTCACCCTTTAGGCATTGTTTGCCCGTTCTGTGGACTACATGGATATGGTGAGGCGAGGACTAATTGTCCATATATCGGAGGACCTGGATTAATACCCTGCACGACTTGTGAGGTATTAGGGCACACGGCGATGACGTGTCTTGATAACCGTTTCAAGTTCGCTGATGATGTGAAATCTTCTACGGAAGACTAGTCTAGGAAGTAATATGGAAGGGTATTAAAAAGAGATTTATTTTGTAAGGGTGCATATTTTGTTATACATAGGGTTTTGTTTCACCCTACCCACCTTTGTACAAAGATGAAGTTTGAATTTATATAAAATATGTGATTTTATGATTTTATGAGGATTTATGGCATTTGATACATATTGTTAATGGAAACTAAGTCTATGATGTTTCCATGAATTAGGAGTAAATGGCGCCACAGAAAAAGGTGGTAAAAGATCTGAAGGGTAAAGAAAAAGTTTTACAAATCGGATTAGGTGAGGGGGCATCAAAGAGAAGGACCCGGCAGGACAGTAAAAAGAAAGATGAGGTGTTAATAGTCACACCCTAAGGGAAAGTAGTACCTCAACGCAAAAAGGTCGTACATGAGAAGGAGCCATCGGTACATGACGAAGAGCGGTCAATTCATGACGAGGACAGGTCAGATCATGAACGATCACGCGATAAAGAAGAATCTCAACATTCTCGGTATGAAGAGGAAGGTAATGACTCTTCATATCGATCGGACGACGAGGAGGAATATGACTCATCATATCGACAAGAGGAGGAAGAGAACAGCAATGTAACAGTACCCTATGTACCACCTGAACTACGGAGCTTAGTACAGGCTGTAGTTACCTCTGTCCTCCAGCAACATTTGAACGGAGGGGGAAGCACGAGTGAAAATAATGACCGTAATATGGTCAGAGATTTTCAACAACAGCGCCCACCTTACTTCAAGGGCAGAGAAGGGCCAGTCGGAGCCGAAAACTGGTTGGAAAAGATCTCCCACATACTGACTCTTTTGAATATCAAGAGTCATGCACACAAAATCCTATTGGCCACATCACAGCTGGTAGATGACGCTGCCAAATGGTGGAAAGTAGTGGAGAAACAGCAGGCACTTGTGCCAAGAAGAGAAAGAATTGTTATGACCTGGGAGCAATTCTCAGCGACATTTTTAGAGCGCTACTTTCCGGAGGAAGAGAGAGAACGTCAAATACAGGCCTTTATGACACTAGTGCAAGGCTCAATGATGGTGGCTGAGTATCACCAAGAGTTTCTCAGCCTGTCAATCTATGCATTTTATGTGGTGGATACGGAATATCGGAGGGCTCGCAAGTTCGAGCGTGGGTTACGACCAAACATAAGGGCCAGGGTAACCGTGTTCAAAGCAGCCACGCTGGCGGAGGTGGTCAGCAGGGCAACCATTGTGGAACAGGAAATGGCGGAGTTCGCGAAAGTGGACAACCGCCGAGCTCCGAGTGGGAGGGGTGCATACCAACCCAACAAGAGGTTCAGATCGAACTTTAGCAGACCCTTGCCGTCTGTTGGATCTAGTGGGGGCTTTCTCCCCAACCAACTCACTCAATCTGTGGCAGTCACTCAAGCACCTAGAGGAGTGAACACCTGCTTTCACTGTGATCAACCAGGTCACTACAAAAAGGACTGCCCAAAGCTCAGCAGGCTGTCACACTCCAGAGGATCATTTCGTCCGCCAGCTAGACCGAGAAACTCCAGAGGAGGCAGAATGCAAGGTCGGGGTGGTCGAAGGTCTGACCCTGCTGGTTCAGGACGATTATTTACCTTAACTTCTCAAGAAGAAGAAAAACATGCGGTGATACAAGGTATGGCGGTAGTAAATAGTTCTTATGCATATGCACTATTTGATTCTGGAGCATCACACTCCTTCATAGCTGCATCATTTATTACTGCTACCGGTACATTAGTTCAAAGATTAGCCACAGCACTTACTATTGTATCCCCTGTCGGAGATTTGGCATTGGGACTTATATGTACGGCGATTAACACTGAGTTAGCTCGACTCAGATTTGAGTTCAACTACCTAGTTCTGGACATGTCTGAATATGATATTATATTCGGTATGGATTGGTTGGCTAAGTTTCATGCCAGCATCGACTGTTACCGTCGAAGAGTGACATTTAAGTCACACGAGGGAAAGCAATATGTAGTCCGTGCAGATAAACAAAGTGGATTGCAGGAAGGGTTAAACCACGTGGTATTGAATAATATCACCATAAATAAAGCTCCAGTTACTGAACTTCCGGCAATCGTACAAGAATTTGTGGATGTATTTCCAAAGGAACTCCCGGGTTTACCACCTATGAGGGAGATTAACTTTGAAATCAAGTTGTACCCTGGCACAGCACCAGTGTCGTTACCACACTATCGGATGGCACCAGCAGAGATGTCGGAGCTAAAGAAGCAGATTGATGAACTGCTTAGGCTGGGTTGCATCCGGAACAGTACATCATCATGGGGAGCACCAGTATTGTTTGTGAAGAAGAAGGATGGTTCACTTCGGATGTACGTGGACTACCGGAAGCTGAATCAGCTAACAGTCTGGAACAAGTACCCTCTACCCAGGATCGATAATTTATTCGATCAATTGAAGGGTTCCAGCCATTTTTCAAAGATTGATTTGATGTCTGGTTATCACCAAATACGGGTTAGGGAGGAAGATATAGAAAAGACGGCCTTCCGGACGCGGTATGGACTATACGAGTTTGTAGTCATGCCATTTCGACTTACAAATGCGCCGGCGGTGTTCATGGATTTGATGAACAGAATCTTCCGTCCCTATTTGGATCAATTTGTAATCGTATTCATTGATGATATTCTGATATATTCCAAGAGTCAGGAAGAACATGCAGAGCACTTACGGATAGTTTTGAATACCCTGAGGCAGAATAAGCTATATGCCAAGGCCAGTAAATGTGAATTCTGGCTATCCAAGGTCAATTTCTTGGGGCATGTGATATCTGAGGAAGGTATAGCCGTGGATCTGGCTAAGGTGGCAGCAGTGAAAGATTGGAAAGCGCCCAAGAATGTAACTGAAATTCGTAGCTTCTTGGGATTGGCTGGTTATTATAGAAGATTTATTATGGATTTTTCCAAAATTGCATCTCCATTGACTCAACTCACTCAGAAGGGAGTCAAGTACGAGTGGAGAGATCTATGTAATCAAAGGTTTGAAGAGCTGAAGACAAAACTTACCACTGCCCCTATTTTAATTTTGCCAGTAAGTGGCAAGTGTTACGAGGTATATTGCGATGCCTCGGGAGAGGGACTAGGTTGTACACTCAGTCAGAGTAATTGTGTGGTGGCGTATGGTTCAAGGCAGTTAAAAATACATGAACGTCTTTATCCCACCCACGATTTGGAATTAGCTGCAGTGGTTTTTGCCCTCAAAAGTTGGAGACACTACCTCTACGGTGAGAAATTTGAGGTATTTTCTGATCATAAGAGCTTAAAATATCTTTTTGATCAGAAGGAGCTCAACCTCAGGCAAAGAAGATGGATGGAGTATCTGGCGGATTATGAGTTTGCGTTTAGATATCATCCAGGCAAGGCAAACAAGGTAGCGGATGCCCTCAGCCGTATACCACATGCATTCGTGGCATGTTTGATCAGATCGGAATGGGAGATGTTGAATACCATCCGAGAGTTTAAACTCTACTACAACAACTGTGGGACCATATACAATCTGGTCATACAATCTAACATGGTCACCAGGATTGAGCAAGAACAAAGAGCAGACCCGGAAGTGGAGGACATATGGGCACACTGGCGTAGACGTACCGGAATGGGAATTAAGACCGGGTTAAGGTCTTTTATTCCGAGGAAGAACATATGTGCCAAAGAGTTGCAGGAAAGAGCTACTGATTGAGGCATATCAATCCAAGCTTTCTATCCATCCGGGCAGCACCAAAATGCACCATGATCTAAAGAGACATTATTGGTGGCATGGACTAAAAAGGGATGTAGCGGAATTTGTGGCACATTGTCTAACTTGTCAGCAAGTTAAGACTGAACACCAAAAGCCACCAGGGTTACTCAAACCCTTAGCAGTGCCAGAATGGAAATGGGAACACATTTCCATGGACTTTGTATCGGGGTTGCCGAGGTCTTCAAAGGGCACTGACGCCATATGGATCGTAGTCGACCGGCTGACCAAGTCCGCACATTTCATTCCTATCAAGATGACAGATTTATCCGAGACGTTAGGTCGGCGGTATATTAAAGAAATCATTCGGCTACATGGCATCCCTCGAACGATAGTATCAGACAGAGATGGTCGTTTTACCGGCAGAGTATGGCAAAGCATGCAGTCAGCCATGGGGACAAACTTATTGACTAGCACCGCTTTCCATCCACAGAATGATGGACAGTCTGAAAGGACAATACAGACCTTGGAAGACATGCTGAGAGCATGTATGTTAGATTTCAAAGGAGGATGGGAGGACCATTTGCCATTGGTAGAATTCTCCTATAATAACAGCTATCAGGCAAGCCTTCAGATGGCTCCATACGAGGCATTATATGGTACACCGTGTAGGTCGCCGGTATGTTGGATAGAAGCTGGAGAGCCTGCATTGATCGGACCGAAACTAGTCGCAGAGACTACCGCACAAATTAAGTTGATACGTCAACATTTATTGACTGCACAGAGTCGGCAAAAGAGCTATGCTGATAAAAGGAGACGGTTTCTGGAATTTGAAGTGGGAGACATGGTATTTCTAAAGGTCTCACCACGGAAAGGACACATGAGGTTTGGCAAGAAGGGAACTGTCACCAAGATATGTGGGACCGTTTTCCATCATAAGAAGGATGGGGGATGTAGCTTACCAGTTAGCACTTCCTTCGCAGTTAGCAGCTCTACATGATGTGTTTCATGTGCCAATGATAAGAAAGTATAATCCGGATCCGTCCCATGTTTTGAATGTTTAGGTTATTGAAGTGCAAAGCGACGTGACGTACGTCGAGAAGCCGGTCAGGATAGTGGAGACCGAACAAAAGGTGTTGCCAAACAGAGCGATTCAGTTCGTAAAAGTGGTATGGGACCAACATGGTGATGAAGAGGCCACATGGGAACTTGAATCGGAGATGAGAACAGCTCACACCGAGTTATTTGTGTAATTTAATTTGAGAACCCTACTTCACTCGATTTTCGGGACGAAAATTTTAGAAAGAGGGTTACATTGTAACACCCCAATTTTTCAATGAAATGGAAAATTATGAAAATACCCCTGAGTTGTTAAATTAATTATTTTGTGATGTCAAATAAGGAATTGGTGGGGCCCATTGCTCAAATTAAGGTCATATGAGCACATTATAAATATCAAATTTGATTGGATGGGTAATGAACATCAATTGGGTCGAAAATAGCTAAATGGGTCAAATGGCTCAATTGGACCCAATGGGTCAAAATGGATGATTTGACCATTGTGTAAGCTCAAATTAAATGAGGTCAAGCTGAACTAATAGGAAATTAGTTATAGCAAAAATGGGTAGGCCTGATCCACGTATAAAAACCAATTACAAGTGACCAAAATACCCATAATTGGGTCATGGAGTCAAAAACGGGTCAAGGAGCTAAAGGGGGACCCAACGGGTCGGGTTGACTAGTTTGACCACGGATGACCATGTGGGCCCTCAATTGAACTCAAGTGTGAGTTAATTCAGCTTGAGTTAGACTGATTGGAAATGAGTTTGAGTTAAGAAAAGAGTTGACTCAAATATGGAGCATTAAATGTGATGAGTTGGATGAGTTGGTTTAGAATAAAAATATTCCGAGTTAAGTGAGTCAAGAGGAGATGGAAATGAGTTGTAATCTCACCCAACACTTGATCAGAATTAATCTCAGCTGTTGGTTTGAAGGGGTGCTTTGGAAAGGCCAAAAGACACCAAGGTTGGGGCGGCATCTATTCCTGAAGGGATGCAATGGTTCATTCCCAAGTGATGCAATGTTTGGCACCAAGGGGTGTCTTGGTTAACACCCAATGCCCCATCGGTTTTAACAGAATTAATTGAGGGAGGATGAATGGGAGTTGAGGGCTGAAACTACAAAAGAAAAACATTACCATACATGGCCGTTTTTCACACAAAGGAAACCAAGAATTCCCATCTCTCTCTCCCTCTCTCCAATTCGTTTTCTTGGCTGAACAGCAGAGGTTTTTGGCACCAGTTAGTCAAGTATAAACCAGCAAGGAATTAAGGAAAGAAAGAAGAAATAAAAGGGAGAAAACAAGGATCAAAGACAAGGAGCAAGTTTGGAAACTTTGGTAAGTATCTATATGTTATTTTGGTGTAATAACATGAAACAAGTGGGGTATGTATTGGGCCATGGTCATGGACGAATACACCAATGTTTAACTTTGATTATGGAGGATTTAAAATGGTAAAAATAACCATTGGGTTCAGCCACCATGGAGGGCCGAATCCCATGAAAAAGATGGGTGGTTTTTCATGTTTTGAAACATGAAAACCATGGAGGTTTATTGACTGATTTTTGGGTTTTATTTAAGAATCAAATACATGTTATAGAAAGGATTATAAACATGGATCTGAATGACAAAAAGGCTGAAGTTAACATGGTCTAAAACAATGGTCTAAAAGATGGAAAACATGGACCATAGGGTTCGGCCACTTTGGGTGGCCGAACCCCATGAAATTTATTTGTTTAAAGTGATGGTTTTTGTAAAATCAGGGACCGTTTTTGTATGATCTAAGATACAAGGTGAAAGGCTTTTTAAATCATGAAATTGGACGTCATGTTTTGGGCCATGGAATGGCCGAATGCATCAAGGAATAAAACCTTGGATTAAGATTGATTAAAATGGTATAAATGTATCACTGGGTTCGGCCACATGGGATGGCCGAACCCCATGATCTTGTTTGGGTAATTGGATGGTTTTTGAAGTGTAAAAACCATACAATATTATGCTGATTTTTATATGATTTAATGGACATGTGATGTAAGTTAAAAAGGGTCCAAAACATGGGCATAGGGTTCGGCCACCTTGGATGGCCGAACCCCATAAAAGTGTTTGATAAGTTGGTATGGTTTTTGGTGAGATAAAAACCATACAATTGGTGGAGTTGTTTATGTAATTTAATGGAGTTAAGGTTAAGGTGAAGGATCGGCCAATGTATGGCTGAATCTTATTAATTTTTATGGCTAAGATGCATGATAAATGATGAAAGATTATTAGAAGAATTGAATCCAAAGAACCTGAGGTTCGGCCATGTGAATGGCCGAACCCCATGGGTTGCTTTATGGTTTTTATGTGGTTTACTTAGGGTTATGGTTACTAATTTGGGTCAGCCTTTGGATGGCTGAACCATGTAGTGATCATGGTTGAATTAGCATGATTAAACCACGAGTGATCATGGTGATGATTGGATCAAGTGGACCTTAGGGTTCGGCTATGAGTATGGCCGAACCCCATGGGGCTGTTTTGGAAATAAATGGGATGGTTGTTTTAATTAAGGAAACATACATGATAATTGTGGACTATGTAATCAACCATGATAGATAAGGGAGTATGGGATAAAAATACATAGGGTGAGATTCGGCCATGTAGTATGGCCGAACCCCACCAATGATTGTTGATGGACTTTGGGCTAATTCATGATGAATGGGAGATGTAAGTATGTATGATGTAAAGGACCAAAGAAATGTGGTGAGGTTCGGCCAAGTAGTATGGCCGAACCCCACTAAGTTGGAATAGTTATTGATGTTAGTTTCAATATGGTTTAAGGTCAATGGCAAAACCATAAATACTAGTCAAAGTTCAATATGAAAGGATTGAACAAAGGAATTGATTTATGGGATCTAGACTTGATTAGAAGTCAAGAATATTGAGTGTTAACTTGCTGTTATATGGATAAGGTAACGGAACTCGAAAGGCCCACGAGTCGTGACCGGGTGAAGCTAAAAAAGGAACGGACATTTAAGCAAAGTTTCAGTAGGTTTCCTACCTACTTGTAACCACAGTTTTACCCCAGTTTTTCTTATGAGACTCTTGTTTATTTTATGTGTTTCAAATGATATATTATGCATTAACAAATGGCATATAGGCATTGGCATCTCATGTATAGACATGGGATGATGAATGAGGTTCTACAGTGTTGCAATTTATGGGTTACGTCCTCCTTAGGCGATGAGAGTCCCGCCAGGAGAAGTAACATGATGGTCATAGTCACTTTAGTCTCCTTAGGCGATGAGAGTCCCGCCAGGAGGACTAATACGTGATATGAACCAAGTCAATGATGAAGAGATGAAAGTGTATTGTGATTTACCTTGTCGGTGCAAGGCACGTCAAGTGATGGCTATGAATGTACATGATGGGGGAGGCTCATTGCATGTGCATACTTCATAGCATTGTTTTACCTATTGTTACTAATCATGTACTATGATATATATGCATGTTTTATATGTTAATGATGTGGTAGCCCTGATTCGGGAACCTACTAGGCGCGTTGATCTAACGCCCTAATTCTATCCTCAGAGGAGAATGCAGGTACAAGTAAAAGGAAAGGAAAGGTCGTTGACCGGGAGGGGAGCCAAGCCTAAGCGCTTGAATGTTGGAGTGGATTTCTTATATTACTATCATTTGAACTATATTTTGTTGGACATGTAATAAGTCATTACTTGCTATGGTTTGATTAGGTTAATAACTTTGGATGGTTGATTTATGTTAAATAATGTTTGAGATTGTTACTTGCTATCTAGTCTTTCTATTCCGCAGTTAATCTAGGTTATTCCGCATGTTGATGTTAGTTCCATGTGTGGTTCATTATCATGGTCTAGTCCACGTACACATGGGTGGCCAGTTAAGGTTCAGACTTGGGTAGTCTGAACTTAACTCGCGTCGTGCCGCCGCCCGCTCTCTTTCGATGTTTTATTATTACCTTTTAAAAAAAAAATTAGACTCTGAAATTCTCGGAAAGGGCGGGGCATTACAGGTGTCACATTTGAAACATGTTTTTGGAATCATTTGTATATCTTACAATCAATCCATGTTCTTGTTTGATTGTTGGGTTGATCTAATATAATATATTCGTTATACATGTAGGTTTTCACTTTAGTATTGAAATATACTTATCTCATTTCATTTCATATGCATTGTAATTTATGCATCTTTAGGGAATGAATGTAGTATGTGCATTACCTCATATATAGGGTGTGTATGGTACTCATACAGAGTTTCGTTTCATTCCAAGTTCCGAAACTTGTGAATCCATTTGAGAATGAAACAAGCTCTATGTGAACTAAATGGATTTTGCGTTTGGTAGTATTTACAAAAAATGTTGATCAAAATGATCAAATATGCTTAACTATAATCCATTTATGTGCCAACTTTTTCAAGGAATTGGAGTATACTCGAAAGAATGGTAAAAATGTTTATCATGTTTGGGTAATAACATGATAAACAATAATTAGAGCTGTGTGTGTAGCATCATACTTCATTTCTATGTGCATGATTAATGTAATCAAAACGGGAAATGCATGTATGATTAGTGTGATTTGTGTCTCATTCCAATATTCGCTACTTTATACATTATATGGAATAACTCTTGTCCATAGACACCTTGTCTTTGCTAAAGCTTAAAAATGCCGCATCACATGACATCACACACCTGAGAAATATGTTTGAATTGGTAAATTAAATGTGCCCAAGGTACTTGGATTGGTTTGGATCCAGGAGAGATCTATAATCCATGTTTTGTGCCTACTTTCAGCACTTTCTGAAAGTGGAAAATAAAAAGAAGCGACAGGTCGGTATTTATCAACATATCGACATAGACCAGTCGTTGGTTACGACCCGTCGGTGCGTCAGAAAGAATAAGTTAAAAGGTCTCTTTCTGCGAAAATGATAGATTAGTTTAAAATCATAGTTCCTCCTCCCGCTGAGTTTTGGCGATTTCTCTCCTCTCCTCTTGTGCCCTAGACCTATCAATAAGACATTTCGGAGTGCTTCCTCTCCTGAAAAATGGAGGGCTTCTAGCTCTCCCTCCTTCATTAGCTTGAAAATCACAGATTTTGTGATTCTCATTGGTTGGGTAAGCCCTATACATTCTTCTCTCCTCCAATTCGAAAATGACAAAGAACAAGTCTCCAGTCATCAATGTGTCCTCTCCTGATTACTATAGGTCGTCGAGTCAAGACCCTCTCGAGGACATCTCACAAGAAGCAATCACCACCACCATATCCAGAAGGCTAAGTGGAGTGACCATTAAGGAGGCTACGTTTCCAGTTGGAGCCAGTGTAGAAGAAGTGAGTAGAAAAGGGAAAGGTCGAAAGGATCTCACACCTCCAGTAGAATCAAGCAGTGATCAGGATACACCTATTAGGAGATCTGCTACTGGTAAGGTAAAAGAGTTGAAAGGAAAAGAGCAGATGGAAGACACTAAAGCCGATTCTGACAGAGCTCTTATAAGAAGAGTCCATTTCTTACTTGAAAAACATCGGAAGTTGGAAAGTAAGATTGGTGTCTTTGCAACGTTCATGAATGAATCAATTCGAAACCTTTCCACATACATGGAGAAACTCAAAGAGAGTTCCCGACGAAAATCCCCTTCTCCTCCAACATCAACTCCTCCGGATGGCTCTGCTTAGGGTAGCTTTTCATGTTTTATGCCTTATAAAAACTATAGTTTCAGTATTAAAACTAAACATCCATGTTGCCCCTCTCCCAAACCATATGTACTAATTTGTGTATCAATGAAATGATATGGTTTGATTTAGTGTGTGTAATTTAATGGAATGTCTTCTATCTCATGTCTGTTATTAACATGGATTTTGATAATAACACTAACATATAGGTTGTTAGGGAGATGGGGATCGAGCTAAGCTTACACACATCCTTGGAGTTTGGGGGAGCACAAAATATGTGCTGATTAGCCACTATCACTGGCCATGATAGTATAAGGAGGATGGCTAATGCAAGCTTGAAAGAAATCTTGGAAAAAAATAAAGTCAGAGATAGCTAATTTTATGGGGGAGATGGGTCGAAGAAGCTAAAGAAAATAGCTTGGAGAATGAGGGAGAAGACTTCAAAAAGGAAAGCTAGGGAAGCTAGCATAACCCCATTGGGAGAACACCTTTAAGACAACATAGATCTTAAAGGGAAGGAAGGAGAAAACAACAATGAATGAGTTGTGCATTGGATTGTAGGGAAGAGCTAATTGAGTTGGAAGACAAACTCATGGAAGCACTAAATGCAAGAAGTATGGGGGAGGGCTTGAAGATCGATGTCCGCCTACTAATCTTTGTCAATTATATGATAAAATGGGGGAGAAATTAGTAGAAGCTATAAAACATCAAAACCAATTATGGGAAGTAATTGGTAAAGCCGAAACACTTATGCCTCTAGGAAGAGAGATCCATACAAGGGGAAGAAACTAATGGACATAGGGAGAATGTCTATGCTTGGAGTTTAGGAGATCAAACTCAAACAAGATTGGGGGAGCAAATCTTCTCAACACTGATAGCTTGGATAAGCTTGGTGATCAGCTTATGATAGGGGTAGTGTTGGTCACTAAGAAATCAGAGTGTATGGGGGAGCTTGAATACAAATCTTGTTTAGTCCATGAATGCATATTTATGTTTTGGGACTAACCCCTCTAATGAATTTCTAGTGTTACTTGCTTATGTACTTGGACAAGAAAAATGAAATGAAGCAAGCTGAACAAGAATACGAAGATCACAGTCTTGTTGTTCATTTGAATATGTACATGTAAATCAATGTAATATTTTTGTATTCAAATGAGATGTAATAAAGGTGGGATTATAACTAGGTATCTTCAAGGTTTTTGTCATGAAATTAACAAAGGGGGAGATTGTTAGTGCCCCGGCTTGATAAAATCCCTAGTTTGTTAATTCCATGATTCAGGAAGAAGCACTTGCTAGAAGCTTGAAGACCCAAAGTGATCAAGAATGAAGATCTTTCTTCACTGGATTGAAGCTCATCGTTATGGCAATCACAAAACATGTATTACAGCCATAGATGACTTTAGGTGGTACCCACACCTTAGAGAAGACCATTCCTAGGCTTAATTGAACAAATGGTAAAATCATTAAAAGCCTTAAGAGGAAGCTTGACAGCGAATTGAAACGCAACTTTGAAACATATATTTGGATATATTGTCAGTTGAACCAGTCATTCTCACCGACCCCTCGATGAAGACAAGATCAACCCATCGTGGTAAAAAACTGATCGACTAGATTGACATACGTTCTATATCATAGAAATGTCATTCTGGAAAAGCCTTTGATCGAGAGTCTCTAGTGCACGACCCATCGGTGAAAGGCTGAAACGACCTCTCATGGTTAACGACTCTTCGATAAGATTTATGAGTTCTAGAACATAGAACTCAAGTGGACTCTTGAGAAAATAGACATATCGGTAATTCAAGACCGACCGAGAGTATCATGATCGACCCCTCGGTAAAGGGCAACAGGTTGTTTTGGGTATGACTGGTTTCTGGACTTGAAACTTTGTCAGTATGGTGTTTCCCCAAACCGAACCTCTCGTATGGACCGACCTCTCGGTGCCATAACTGTCTATCCATTGGCGACATCGACATGTCGATCGGGAAAGATTATTACTGTTGGGAGTGCATTAATGCGCAACGGTCGGGTTGTTGATTGGTAACATTTCTATTCGCCGACCCCTCGGTGCACCCGACCTGTCGATACATTATTGTTATAGCAATTAGTTACCTTTTCTATATAAACCAATCTTTATGCAACCAGTTCATATCCTTTGAAAAAATCAGTTGGAAGCTCATCATTATTAGTGAGCTTAAACAAAGGCCAACGGAATGGTCACTCTCTCTCTCTCGTGCTTACACTTGGGGAATCTAGTACAACCATTCATATGGATTGAGTTTGTGAGAGAGAGAAGAAATGATAGTAAACTAGGAAAACTGGGGTATAGGCAGTTTCCTTGTTACCCTGGATTGTGATTGCTTTACGAAGGCTACAAGGCAGAACATCGGCACACATTGGGTGGATCTTGAAGAAGCACACATCAAGAGATAGACCTACAAAGGCAAGTGCTTCTTCATTTTTATTTTATTTTAAAACCTTGTCCCGAATGTAGATCAAGGGGGGATTTACTCCGGAACCAGTATAAAAAACTCTAGAGCGTCGTCTCTGGCACAGTGGTGGGTGGAATTCCAGACCAAATGGATAGGTGGAATTCCTATTCTACAATGGTGGGTGAAATTCTCAGACAATTGAGTGAGATGTAATTCCTACTCTAATTATGTTGGTGGAGGTCCCCACTTAATGGATTTGGGGATAACTCAAGGTTGAATTAGTCCTAACAGTGGATGTAGGTTGGCTAACCGAACCACTTTAAATTGGTCTTATGGTGTTTGATCTTTGTGAGTTTGTTTTTACTATTTAAGCACTCTTCTCAACACACATCACTTTGTATGTTGATTATCTTATTTTACACATTGTACACAAGCATCGATAATTAAGCCAAATGTAAAGGGTCATAATTTTAGTTTGATCGCTTAAAGAAAGTAGAAACAATGTTTCACACTAAACAAATCTCTTGATTAATGTTCCGTTGCACTTAAAACAATCAAGAATTTTGTAAACACCATGAAAATTGGGATAAACTTATTCACAATGGTGGGTGAAATTCTCAGCCGATTGAGGGAGATATAATTCCTACTCTAATTATGTCGGTGGAGGTCCCCACTTAATGGATTTGGGAATAACTCAAGGTTGAATTAGTCCTAACAGTGGATGTAGGTTGGCTAACCGAACCACTTTAAATTGGTCTTATGGTGTTTGATCTTTGTGTGTTTGTTTTTACTATTTAAGTACTTTTCTCAACACACATCACTTTGCATGTTGATTACCTTATTTTACACATTGTGCACAAGCATCGATAATTAAGCAAAATGTAAAGGGTCATAATCTTAGTTTGATCGCTTAAAGAAAGTAGAAACAATGTTTCACACTAAACAAATCTCTTGATTAATGTTCCGTTGCACTTAAAATAATCAAGAATTTTGTAAACACCATGAAAATTGGGATAGACTTATTCAACCCACCCCCCCCCCCCCCCCCCCCTCTCTCCGTCTAGGGTCAATCATGTTGTACTAGCACCGTGAGAAAGGGACTTTCAATAACCTTCGAAAATCATTGTGCAAATGAATTTCGTTCGTTAATTACAGTCGGTAGGAGTCTGTAGTGTCGGTCGGATTTACCTTAAGTTTTTATTTTTCAAAAATTGGTTAAAAAAGTTTAACTTTTCTTCCTCTTTCCAACCACTTAAAATTGGGTATAGTTAGGGGATGATTTGATAAAATCCGACACAGCTATTGCATTGAGAACGCAGGTTTTAACAAGGGTGGTAAAATCAGATTTTTATTTTGTCAACTAAAAATCCTTTATTTTACAAAAATAATGTTTCATCCAAAATCGGTGGTCTAAGCCTTCCTAAATTTTGAAACTCATTTTCAAGTGTTTCAAACCCTTAAATCAATTTTCTAAAAATGCCAAAAGTTTACTTAAAATATTGATTGACTATGATCTAAGTTTACCAATTTTTGGAATACGGGGAATTTACCAAACTGGGGTATTTAGATAAATCACGACTAAGCATTGTACATCGGGTGAATATTTGAAAATTTTGAAAATACCATTGAGTAGCTTAGTATGTGTGTGAATTTCAAGGTCTGAATATATTAGAAGAGTGGTCTTTCACACTCAAGAAGTTTTCAAAATATTATTCATGATTTTCATCTAAAACAAAAGATATTTCTGAAATGTCCAAAATACTCTCCGATCTTCGTCGTGTAAAATCACTGAGCAGATGAACTGTGATTGGGTCAGATAATACCTTTTCGGGAAGCTCTTTCCGTACTGTACCTTGTTGACCGGTCACAAAGCCGAGTTAACGGTTCTAATTTTTTTTTTTTTCATTTTTCTAATTAAGTGTCAGGTTATTACACTTCACAGATGGACCAGGCCAATGTGCACTCCAAAGTCCAACAAAGGCCCAAGTCCTCAAGCTCAAGTCCAAGGTCCACTGGAGGCCCAAGTGCTCATTTATAAGTCCATAAGACAGTCACACACCAAAGCCTTGTCCATTTCTTTTTCAATCCACACCATCCAATATCCTCTCCAATGCAATCTTAACCACTCATCTTCATCCCTTAATCCAGATCATTCATCTCATGCATCAAAATTAGGTAAACCTTTGAGCCACCTATCAAATACAACCCAAACATTCATAACATTAGATCTAGGCCATCCAACCTATCCATCATATAGATTAACCTTAGGATCACATCTACTCATGCATCACTTATTCATCCATGCAATTTGATCATCCATCAACCATCTAAACCATTAGATCTTAGGATATTTCATCACAGCGATTCATTTCATTCATAAACTAAGGAAAACCCTAGAGCAACCTTACTTATCCATTGCATACATTCATCATCTTAGATTTAGGCCATGCATTTTATCATCCTTGTTGATCAACCTTTGAATCTCAACCCTCCATTAGGAAACTGACCATTTATATAATCTATTTTAATCAACTTGCCTTAGAGCCATTAGATCTAGTTCCCATTCAATCATAGCTATTCATTCATAAAAACCCTAGATATCGAACAACTTGAAACCCAAGCAACTAAAATCTTTCCATGCACTTGACCCAAAATCCCACCTAGATTCATGCCACATCACCTACACCTCATCACCCCTCCTCCAAGCAATCCAAATTCGCCCAAGACAAGGAGTGCACTTGTCAATTTCAGTGAAGCCTTGTGGAGGAAAAAATGGAGAACAAAATGGGATTTGGAAGACAAGTTTTGACATATCTTTGGTATTTTGACCATAACTTACCACTCTGATATCCGATTGTGTTTATTCTTGTTGCATTTGAATGAAGACTTCAAGGGATACAACTTTATAGTTTAAAAAATTCCAAGATTAGGAAGTTTACTAGGTCAAAATGGAGCTGCAAGATGATACATGTGTAGAAAAATGGGATTTGCAATCTACTTTCCAAACTAATCCTAAATCCCAATTTTTTTCCATCATGTCTTAGCCACAAAGCCAAGCCACCCAAATTTCGTGTATGCCTTGTAACCCTAACCTTTTCAACTTAAAATCTCCTCCATCCACTTCTAAATGAGATCCAATTCAAGCCATGAATTCACAACTTAACCCAGATTAAATCTCAGCCGTCCATTCCAACTCTTAGCCTATAAATAGAGCACTAAGCCAACAGTAAATTTCGAATTAGACCTGGAGCTCAAAAGGACCAAAGGCTGAGGAGAAAAGATTAGGAGACAAGAAGACAAGAGGTCCCTTACGATTTTACAAGTGAGAGTTGTAAATTTAAGTCTCCATTTTTTTTTATCTTGTTCTCAATTTATGTATGCCAGTACTTGAATTTTTCCATTAAATAAATTAGAGAAAACTTCTTTTAAAATCCTGGAAAGTCCGATTATTCAAACTCATTTTCATGCTCACTTTTTGGTATTCATTGTTTAATTAAAAGATTTATGGAACTAAACTTTAATTAGATTGAAGATTACGGATTTTTAATTAAATGATGTGAATTGATTTTTGAATTCTATGTGTTTAATTTTAGATTTAGGTTTCTTATTTTGGGCGATAAGAGAAGAATTCCTCAACCACCCTTTAAATTCTACACTTTTAAATTTTGTTAGTTACTTTACTTACAAATTTATTTCCGGTCTTTTAGCTATGTCATTTATTTTGTCTGCATGTTGTATTTTAAATGTTCAATATATTTTCATGTTTTTATTCTTGTATGCTTATGTATTTTATTATTTAATTCTTTGTATTCAAATTCATCTTTCTCTCCAAAAGAGTTTTTAACTAGGGCTGGAGTATGATATTTTGATATTAAAACATGTGATTTTAAATTAAGATGAACCACATATTCTTGTTTCACTAATTTAATAAAAGGAAGATGGAATTGATTCTCGACTTGTTAAATTCATAAGTTAGATAATAATGGTGTTAACAATGGTTTTCTAAAATCTAAATTAAAATTTCATGGATTAGATTTCTTAAGATTTCATCTTTTTAAAGGTACTAACTTAATTTTAAGCATATATTTTGTGATTTCCTTTGGGTTCGAACTCGCACTCAATCGTTATACTATTTAAATGATTCGTATGCTTACGAGATTATAAATGTAAAATTTGCGCATCAACACTATGCTTCTTGGAAAGCAAAGATGAAAAGTTTTTTTTATCTCCATCGATGCATCCATATGGGATTCTGTGTGTACTAGTTGGTCACATCCCTTGATTGCTAAAACGGGGAAGACAATTACGTCCGCATCCGTTGAGCTAAAAGCTTTCTCTCACTGGACTAAAGATGAAAAGGCCTCATGTACGGCAAATGGTAGAGTACTCAATCTTTGAATTGTGCACTCTCACCCACTGAACATAGAAGGATAATGATGTGTGAAACCGCACAAGAGGCATGGGAAATTCTCAAGAGAACCCACGAAGGCACATCGGTTGTAAAAAGATCAAGCTTCAATTATTGGAAGATGCCTTCAAAATGAAAAAAAAGAAACCTACATCGACTTCTATTCTAGAGTTAGTGACATTGCCAACTCTATGTGGGCTCTTGGAGAAAGAATTCCCGATGCCAAAGTGTGCAAAAAAATTCAAAGAACTCTTGCCAAGAGGTTTGAATCGAAAAATGTGGCAATTGAAGAATACCATAATGTTGTCTTAATGAAAATTGATGATTTGGTGGCATCATTGCAAACTTTTGAGCTCAACTTGAACCAACAAATGAGAAGCCTATTGCCTTAAAATCTTCCTTCAAACTTCCAATGGTTAAAGAAAAGGAACCAGAATTGGTAGAAGAAGACCCTAGTGAAGAAATGGCCATGATAGCTAAAAAATATTTAAAAAACTTTAAAAGGTTCAATAAGATGATAAAATTTAAGAAAGGAGAATCAAGTGAAGAATTCGCTAAAAGACGTGAACCTCAAAAAGATAAAGATAAGAAAAAGGCCAAGGAACAAGAATGCTTCAATTGTGGTGGGAGAGGACATTATTCAAATGTATGTCCATTGGAAAAACCCAAGAATGCTATGAATGCCACAGATGAGGACACCTCAGAATCTGAGAGTGATTAAGATGAGGAAACTCAAGTGAATAATGAAACATAGAAGAATTTCATCACTTCCATTGTTGAAAATGAGGAAGCACCTATAATTGAAACAATGACAGAAATTGAAAATGATAGTGATGAAGCTAATGATCTTCAATCCTCTTTCAATGCCTTATACTTGGATAGTGAATAATTGGCTAAGAAACTAGATAAACCTCTAATGAAGAAATCATTAAGTTAAAGAAGAGTGAGAAAGCCCTTCAAGATGAAATGGTCCATTGCGAAAGTTCCCATATTCAATGTGCTAGAACATCCTGATTGACCCGAGAGAGGGGGGGGAGGGGGAGGAGGGGGGGGGGGGGGGGGGTGATTAGGTCAATCCTATTTTTCATGGTGTTTACAAATTTCTTGATTTAAAGTGCAGTGGAATGTTTATCAAGAGAATTGTTTAGTGTGATAATTTCATTTAAGTGATCACACTAAGATTATGACCCTTTACATAAACTTTGATTATCGATGCTTGTGCGCAATGTGTATAATGAAATAATCAATATGCAAAGTAATGTGTGTTAAGAAAAGTACTTCAATACTAAATACAAATACACATAGATCAAACACTAGAAGGCCATTTTAAAGTGGTTTGGTTAGCCAACCTACATCCACTGTTAGGACTCGCTCAACCTTGAGCTATCCCCAAAATCCAATAAGTGGAGACTTACACCCTCACAATTAGAGTTGGAATTCCACCTCACTCAATCTGCTGGGAATTTCACCTGCCACTGTCGAATAGGAACTCCACCTATCCATTTGGCTGGGAGTTCCACCCACCTATTTGCCGGAGATGCCGCTCCAGAATTTTTTATAGTGGTTCCGAGGTACCTCCCTTTAATCCATTACGGAACAAAGGTTTTAAAGAAAATTAAAATGAAGAAGCACTTGCCTTTGAAGCTCTCTCTTTTGATGTGTACTTCTTCGAGATCCCACCCATGTATACCGATGCTCTGCCTCGTAGCCGTCGTTTAGCAATCACAGTCCAGGGTATAAAGGAAACTGGTTCTACCAAAGATTTCCTAGTTTATGGTTCTCTCCTTCTCACTTTCAAACTCAATCCTCAGATTAGTTGTTTATGAGTTTTCATCATTCCTCTCTCTCTTACTGTAAGGTCTCAGAATTTTGGAATTAATAGAAATGTGAATATTATTTATTTTAATGATGGAAATTAGAAAATTGGTGGAGTAAATGGTAAATGGGCCAAAATTGGATAAAGGCCCAAGTGTGGCCCAATAGACTATGATTTGGATTTAAATTTATTTAAATGGGTCAAGAATGGTCAAATTAGGTCAAATACCCATTTGGGACCCAATGGGTCAAGATGGTTATGCTCTAAGGTAAATGGGCTAGATGGAAATGTAATTGGGCCATAGGCCCAATGGTAATCCACTTAGAGTGAATTCAATGATGTTAAATCACCTAAGTTATTTGGAATTAAACAATGGTGATGTGGCCAAGTGTTGACCCAAGGTTTGGTGGGGCCGACCACCATGGTTGATTTGGTCAACCATGGGTGGAATAATGGAAATAGGTTAAGTATAATGAATTAACCTAAGGTGATTTAAATAAGTAAATGGGAATTAAAGTAACTAAGTAATTAAATAATTAAATTATTTAAAATGGCAGTTAAGAGTGGTCAAAGGGGGCCCATGAGGTGAAGACTCACCTCATCCCAAACTCAAAAAAATAGAACACGTTGGACTTAGAGGGGTGGAGTAAGCCATAAAGCAACTTAAAAATCTCAAAAATATCTTAAGGTTGGTGAAGGTAATTAATGTAAAGTAAAAAAAAAAAAAATGGGGATAAGCCTTGATGTCTCTTCCCATTCTCTTTTCATTCAACTCTCTCCATTTTCACTCTCCCATGGTCGTCCCCTACATCCAAGTGAAGGAGAGAAAGAGAGTTAAGGAAAAGAGAAGAGAAGGAGAGAAGAAAGAAGTGGAATTTTGAGAGAAATCACTCTAAGGTAAAGGGTTATTATCTTCCCTCTTATAATTTTCCCCTCTCTCTCTCACACACAAAACTTACCTTGGCCAATTCTAGGGTTGGGGATTGCCACCATTAATCAAGAATCTTGACCTATCAAAGATCAAGAGGAAGGAGAGAGGAGGCTACGGAGACCGACGGGAGCGGCGGAAATCGGAGGAGACGTCGGATGGTGAGTATTTCTTAAACAAGAAATTTTGGATTTTAGGGTTTAAGATTTGGGTTTTATTTTGTGAATTTAATGGTAGTCAAGTAAATTTATGCTATGGATTTTAAATCCATCAAATGGAATGAATGGAAAAGTGGGCAAAAACCCTAATGGAGAAAAATTAGGGTTAGGGAAAATAAATAAATACTTGGATTATGTGCATTGGGTAATTTATGAAATTAAGCATAGAATTGGATGATTGGAAGAAAATCATGGGCCATAGGGTTCGGCCATGTGGTATGGCCGAACCCCATGGTGGGTGATTTGGTATTGGATTTAAATAATTAGGGTTTCAAAAAGATGGAAGACAATAAGGGTTTTAGCTAATGAAAATTAGGGTTGTAGATGAATGAATGGGAGTAAGTTGTAAAATGGTTTTATGATGAAAATGCAAAGGGGTTTATGGCATTGAAATGCATGGAGGAAGTGAACCTTGAGCCATGGGTTCGGCCATGGTGTATGGCCGAACCCTATGGTGATCAAATGGTGGAATGAAGGGTTGTGAATAATGGAAAGTAAATGGGAATGTTGGTGGTGTTGATGGACCCGAAAATGGTTTTAGCATTGATATTTGTAATGGACTCTAATGTAGCTAAGGATGATGGTTTTCAGTGTATGAATTAAACCCTTCATGGAGGGATTTGTGATAAACCCAAATGTGTAACAATGGACCCAAGAAAAATGGGGAAAGGACACCATGGGTTCGGCCATGGTGTATGGCCGAACCCATGGCCCAATTGTGATCCATTTTGGTGGGTTAAATTGGAGGATGAGTGATGTTCATGGTCTCCAAAGAGTATGAATGGGTAATGGATTCATTGTAGTTTAAATGTATGAGCTAAATCCCATGGGAAGAGTTGATGAATGAGGTATTTTGAAAACATGATTCATTACCCATCTAAAGGGTTAAGTGTGGGATTTTGTATGGGTTTAAATGAATGAGGGTTAGGTTAATAAAATGGTTAATTTTAATGGCTATGTGACATGGGTCAATGGGTAATTAATGGACCTAAGTTGGGGATCTAAGTTTATGATCAATTATGGACTTAATCATGCATGGATAAATGAGTGATTAAGCATGAAAGATGAGGTACTGGCAAAACCGTAATTAGTGGTCAAATTCAAGAGTTCCATGGAAATTGATCATGAACTTAGGGGATCTAATGTAATAACCCTATGGTAATGTGTTACAAATTTTAAATGGGTTTAAAAAGCCATGGAAAATGGGAAGATTGATGGGTTTAATAGATGACGTGGGACCCACAAAACTAGTTAGTGAAGTTCGGTCATGATGTATGGCTGAGCCCCACTAAGGTATGATTAATGGACTTAATAATGGTTAAAAAACATGGACTAATTGATAATGTATAATAAGGTACCGGACATCGCAAGAGGTGCGTGATCGGTGACCGGATTATCGGACGGAAGCAAAAAAGGACGCTAGTCGGTATTCGGTAGGATTCCTACCTATTTGTAAGCCATGGATGTGTGATGGTATTTTTGTCATATTTTATTGATTTTAGTATTTATCTTATGATGGGTTTTTACGATTATGGATGCTATGTTTAAGATGGATTTTATTTAATGGCTATGAACTATGATTAAGGTTATGCATTATAAATTAAGGCTATGCATGATATCTTAAGGTTATGAATTATAAATATTACATAGCATAATGCATTACATCTCATGCATGGCATGGGCGGAAAAAAATAAACAAACCGGAGTCCATGCTCCGTCGGGGCGACCGAAAACAGGCATGGGGATATTTTGATAACCGGAGTCCATGCTCCGTCGGGGCGACCGAAAACAGGCATGGGGATACCTTGACGAGGTTTGTTCCGTCAAGAGGGATATTATACTATATGGTTTGGATGATGGGTGGGATGCATAACATAGACACCCATGACATGGCATTTACTTTATAGTTTCATTATATGATGGTTTATCAGCTTCCATTGGGTTATTATCTGTATGCTGTTATTACTAATCCATATGCTAGCCCTACTCGGAGTCCTACTGGGCGCGTGGTCTAACGCCCTACTTCTACCCTAGCTGACAATGCAGGAGATGGAGGACCGGTAGGGCGAGACGGAAGCCAAGCTTAGGAGCTTGGGAAGGCAGACTAGTTATTTTGCTTAAGTTGAACTATTTCATTTTGGAAATGTAAATTGAGTAAACTAGCTTGTCGGAATGTAACAACTTAGATGGCTTGCTATGTTCAGATTTTATTTTGGACAATACAGTTTAATGGCATTTTAGTAACTATACTGATGTTTCTTCCCTGTTATCTGAAAATTGGTAGGATAGTCTCTATTATCATTCCGCATGTAATTTTATATTCCGCGAGCTTACTTTCTACGCATGAACCGTACTCGTGGACTTAGTTCCACGCACGCGTAGGGTTGGCCAGTTAAGGGCCGGGCTTTAGAAGCTCGGAACTCAACTCGCGTCGTGATGTCCGCGCCTTTTGTCACTTTTATTTAAAAAAAAAATGTACTCTGATTTTACGGTGAAAAGGGGCGGGCGTTACACTTACAACTCAATCCATTTGATTGGTTATATTTGATTCCCCTAGTGTAAGCAAGAGAGAGAGTGATCCTTTTGTTGGCCCTTGTTAAGCTCACTGATAAAGATGAGGATCCAGCTGATCATTCCGTAGGATACCAACTGGTTGCATAAAGATTGGTTTATATAGCGAAGGCAACCAATTGAAGTAACGGTAATGTACCGAAAGGCCGGTGACTAGAAATGTTACCCTTACATTTTCGACCGTTGTGCATTCAGTACACTCCCAACGATAATATTCTTTCTCAGTCGACATGTCATTGTTGCTGATGGTTAACACTTATGGTACCGAGAGGTCGGTCCATACGAGAAGCTCGTTCTGGTGCAAAACATGCTTGACAGTAGTTTCAACTTTTGAAACTTTTTACCCAAATGACTTGTCGTCCTTTACCGATGGGTCAGTCCTGGTACTCTCGATCGGTCTTTGATTGCCGATATGTTTGTTTCTTCGAGAGTCCACATGAGTTCAAGGATTCCAGAACTCAAGATCTTGATCGAGGAGTCATTGACCACGAAGGGTCGTTTCAGCCTTTCACCGAGGGGTTGGTGAATACGAGACACTCGATCTGTAACACCCCGGATTTTTCCTTACTTATGAATATATTGGAATAGTCCATTTGAATTGCGAATTAATGGAATTTGAGATTTAAAATGTAACGCCCCGCCCATTTTCACTCGCCGAAAATCAATGTCTATTTTTTTTTTTAAATAAAGAGTGAGAGAGAGCGGGACACCACGACGTGAGCTAAATCCGAGCTTCCAAAGCTCAACCCTTAACAGACCACCAATGCGTGTGCGTGGACAAGTCCACTAAAACATTTCACACGCATTACTAATGTTTGCGGAATTATTATATGATTACAATTACCATCCAAACATTAATTAGCAAGGAAGTCAATCACCATTAAATTAACTAAACTTTAAATCCAAAAGTAACATCAAACCATAGCAAGATAAATCTACGTTATTACAGTCCCCAAAGTGCAATTATCTAAAAATATATTGTCCAAAATAAAACTTAAATAAAGTAAGCATAAGCTATCCAAGCTCCTAAGTTGGCTTCTTTCACGTACATCGCCCATTCCATTTCCTGTACCATCATCTAAAGGTAGAAGTAGGGCGTTAGTCTACGCGCCTAGTAGGAATTCCAAGTAGAGTCATATGCATAGGATTAGTATAAAAATCAAGATATAAAACATCATACCGTACTTGTAAAACAAATACCCAAAAACAGTGCATGATAATAGAGATCTTAATCATGCTGATAAAACCAAAAACAGTGCATGATAATAGAGATCATAATCATGTTGTTTTAATGTCATGCCATGGGTGTCATATGCCAATGATCTCTCACCCAACAACCATATCACAAATCAAATTGTTAATCTTATTGATGAACAAGCCACATCAAAGTATTCACTGTTATGCCTCCCCGCGTATGCCTTATCGGTCCCACCGAATGGAGTGTGGACTCCTCTTACATTTCAAACATCATAAATCTCTTCCCGTATGTCAATCGGAATCAGTGTGGATTCCTCCCCACGTTTGTTTATCGAAAACCCCGAATGGAGCGTGGACTCCTCCCTTATGTTCCCTCCCATGCCATGCAAGAGAAAATGAGTGCAATGATGCATTTCATATAAAATACATAATAGCATTGAAATTCAAGTCTTAAAACATAATCATTTGATACCCAAAGTAAATCATCATATATGGAAATAAAACAGTACATGTATATAATCCACAGTGTGTCAACAAGATAGGAATCCTACCAACATCCAAGATGATATCCTTGCTGTTTTCGTGAAGATATCGATCACGTCAAAGTCGATCGTACACCCATTTGTGAAATCCTGTTAGCTTAACGAATTCATCATACACATATGTTAATTTAATTACCCATTCAATTCCCATTATCCTTTACTCATCCAAATAAACTTAAACAATCTGCAAAAATTATATTAAAATTTTCACTTTAAAATTCAGTCGATTACCCGTCCGCTGCCCATCCTGAGGATGATAGAAGCCCATCCGCGGAAGGTAGAAACCCGTCCCACGGACGGCAGAAACCCGTCCTACAGACAGTGCAACCCGTCCGCAGACAGCATAGTCCTTCTGCGCCCACAACACCTGGTCCTCCTCTATTACCCGTGACCCGTTACCCGTGACCCGTGACCTGCTACCCGTGATCCACTACCCAGTACCTTTGACCCGGTACCCATGACCCGGTACCCGCTACCCGGTACCCTTCCTGCTAGCAATCCACACCCATCTCGGGAACGGTAGAAACCCGTTCCTCGGACGGCAGAAACCCGTCCTACAGACATGCAACCCGTCCGCAGACAACATCATATTCATGTCTGTTACCTGTCTGCGGACAGTCAAAAACTCTTCCTGTGGACGATAGACACCCGTTCGCGGACGGTGATACCCGTCCGCAGACAACATACAATCCCTGCCTGTTACCCGTCAACGGACAGTCGAAACCTGTCCCGCGGATGGTAAAAACCCATCCGCGGATGGTTGTACCCGTCTAGCAGACAGTGTAACCCTTGGTTGTTTGTTATCACCCTTATCCATTTTAAACATGTATTAAGTCCCTTATACATAAAATCAGTGGACATAGTTTTCCCACTAACCAAAGTTAGAGGCCTTTTTCATAATCCATTCCTATCTTAAGCCATTAAACATAATCATCAATTAAATCTCTTGATTGTTGTTTTCCAAAACATATTCAATCTTCAAATGGATATCCACCTTCATGGCTTGCAACAGTTTAGTCAATCCTTTCAATCAAATCTGGAACTCATGAGTTTGGCCATACCGAGACCAAAACCACAGTTTCCCTTAATCTTAATCTAACTCTATGAACATAGAACCTTACCTTTTTCCCGTCTCCCTCGTTTCTTTTTAATTTGAACTTGTTCCTCAGTCCTTCTCCTCTTTTCTTGTTCCTCGCTGATTTCTCGAAGTGTAAAGTAGAAAATGTGAGAGAGAGAGATGAGAAGAGGAGGTGTAAATCTCTAGTTCAAAAGAGAGAGAGGATCGGCCAAAGAGTGTAGGTTGAGAGAAGGAGAGAGAGATGAAAATCTCTATGTTACAAGGGGATGCAATCAGCCAAGTGTAGTTGAGAGAGGGAGAGAGAGAGAGAGATGAAAATCTCTTTTGTTTCAAAGAGAGGGATCGGCCCAAGGGGTGAAGTGTACCCCTTAGTAAACCAGCCCTACACCCTCCCAACCACCCTTCTTAATGTTTTCCTCTCACCAAGGTGTCTCTTGCCCTACCCAAGACACCCCTTGTCTAACACCAAGACATTATTGAGCTCCCAATCGTGTGCCCTTTGGGTTTCCATCATGAGATGGAAACCCTCCATCTTCCACTTGACTCACTCAAGTCTCCTCCACTTCCATGCAACTCGGTTCAACTCACTTATCTCAACTCAACTCTATTTAACTTATTTAAATCAACAAAACTTAACTCAATCCACCTTGACTCATTTCCCACTTAACTCCAGTGATTTTAATTTCCAACTCAACATAATTTAACTCAACCTTTGAGCTCACCCATGGTTGACCAAGTCAACCACGGTTAGCCGACCATGCATGTTACATTAACCACTTGCCACCTCACTTGATGAGGTGGATTTGGGTCCCATTTGGCCATGTCACTCACATACCACTCATATACATAGCACCTCATTTTTTTGAGGTGGATCCCATGCCTTGGATCTTAATTGGGTATTTGACCCAATTAAATTAATCTTTTACCCATTTACTTTCAAAATCCATTCACTTTGACCCATTAGGTCCCAATTGGGTAGTTGACCCATTTAATCACACTTACCCAATTATTTCAAACTCAGATTCTATCCTTGATCCATTTGATCATAATTGGGTATTGACCAAATTCTTTCCCATCTAAAGTCCATTCTATCGATAATCTTAAATTTAACTAATTTAACAATTTAAATAGACAAATCTAATATTTTTATGTATTGAAAACTCTGGGTGTTACATAAAAAGTGGGAATTGACATTAGGTGGACAAGAAATGGATCAATTACCCAATTAATACCCAATGGATCATAGGTAAGCCTGATTTTAAAGTAATTAGGTAAGTTTAAATTAAATAGGTCAATTACTCAATTAAGACCCAATGCATTAAAGTCCACCTCATCAAGTAAGGTGGCATGTGAGTGATGTAGCATTGCCATGTGGCATGCATGTCATCACATGGAAGCCTGGTAGACAAGGAGGCCACATCATCGAGTGACATGGTCAATGTAACACTTCGGAATTTCATGTTATCAATATTTACGGAATTTGCCATTTTAATTATGAATTAACGGATATGAACCTTAGATGGGTAAGGTGTTGGGTCAATGGCCCAATTAGGACCCAACGGTTATGATTTAGGGTTCAATGTAAAGTAAATGGGTAAGGAACATTTAATTGGGTCAAAGTTGCTATTTGGGTCAAAATGCTCAATTGGGACCCAATGGGTCATGGTTAACTTGGTTGACCACCAAGTGAGTCTAAGCCTAATTAAATGGGGCTGAATTAAAATGTTAATGCAATATCTATAAACAAGGATGACACACGCATACACAAATCAAGGAGGGATCACAATAAGATTTTAGGATTGTCCTAAGATGACACACACGCATGGATGGGTTGGGATTAGGCAATGACATTTGATTGCCTAATCCAAATAAAGAAGATGTCTAAGATTAAATAAAAGATCTTTGGCCGTGCATAGGAGATATACGCATGTGTTAGAGTATCTCTAAAAGGGGTCCTTTCCTTGTTTAGAGCAACACTAAGGCAATTGCTAAATCAAAGGGGTGCACGGCACCTTTCAAATACGGAACCGATTGGAAGTTTTATAAAGGAGAGACACAAGGGGCGCATGGCATATCAAAAGAAGGAGAGGGCAGGCAGCAAGTGTGGAAGATCAAGAAGAAGGAGGAAAAGGCTAAGGAAGAAAAGGATCGGAAGAACAAGTCGGAGCGAAGGAAAACTGGAGGAGTCGCAGAACCGATAAGTAATTTCGATAATTTTGTTTAAAGAAAAGAACCATAGGGTTCGGCCATGGTGTATGGCCGAACCCCAAGGAAGAAAATTAAAGGAATGATATAGAAATTTAATGGAATGATGAACCATACGGTTCGGCCATGTGGTATAGCCGAACCCCATAGAAAGAACATTGGTTAATTTATATGGGATTAAATGATGTTCAAGAGGAAGCAAGGAACCGTAGGGTTCGGCCATGTGGTATGGCCGAACCCCATGGAAAGGATATTAATGAATTATAATGGATTTAAAGAATGGAAAATCATAGATGAATGCTTATGATTTTAAAAGGTTTAAAATGGATAAGAATCATAGATCATGGGTTCGGCCATGGTGTACGGCCAAACCCCATGGAAAAATATAGATGGACTTAATATGGTGATTGATTAAATGGAAGATGGTTATCAATTTAGAAAAAATTTAATGATGGAGTTTTGGATCAAAAGGGAAAGAACCTTGATTTATGGATTCAAGGATAGTAATTGATATAATGAAGAAATTGGAAAGTTAGACATCATAGGGTTCGGCCATGGTGTATGGCCGAACCCTATGAACCAATTTTTATGGATCAATTATGGATCTAATATGTCTATGTATATTTTAAATGAATGGAAGATTAATTGGAGGATACAAGTATAGACTCATTTTATGGACCAAAGATGGTGAACTATTTAAAGGAGAAGTTAGAAATGAAACATCAAGGGTTCAGCCATGGTGTCTGGCCCCGAACCCCATGAATTTGTTAGTGGGCCTTTTTTGGGTCTTTGTATAATTTAAATGAATGGTTTACCAAACCAAGGGATGAAGAGAATGATTAGGGTTTTATTTTATGAATTATGAATCAATCATGAATCTATGTAATGGATCAATTTTGGACCTAAACATGAGGTGATGGAAACCATGGCAAAATTGTAAATAAGAGTGAAAATGATAGACCATGGGTTCGGCCATGGTGTATGGCCGAACCCCATGAGAATGATTTATGGTTTTAATGTATGAAGGTTTAGAATAATGGAATGATAGCCATGTGTAACACCCGCCCCTTTTCACCATAAATCAGAGTTAAATTTTTTTTTTTTTTTTTAAAGTGACAAAGGGCGCGGACGTCACGACGCGAGTTAAGTCCGAGCTTCTAAAGCCCGGCCCTTAACTGGCCAACCCTACGCGTGCGTGGAGCCAAGTCCACGAGTACGGTTCACGCGTAGATGTAAGCTCAAGGAATATTACTTCTCAGTGCGGAATTAACAACAAAGACTATCCTACAGATTTGAGATAGCAAGGAAGATAACATTCATTTAAATTTCTATAATACCTCAAAACCATAATGTCCATAATAAAATCCCAAAACATAACCAGTAATCTAATTTATTACATTCCGACAAGCTAAGTTACTCAAATTACATTTTTCCCACATAAACTTAAACAACATAATGAATCTGCCTTCCCAAGCTACTAAGCATGACTCCCGTCCCGTCCTTCCGTTTCGCCACCTCCTGCGTCATCAGCTAGGGTAGAAGTAGGGCGTTAAAACACGCGCCCAGTAGGACTCCGAGTAGGGCTAGCACATGGATTAGTAATAACAAAGCATATAGAAAATATTATCTCAAAATTATGCCATTTGGTACAATGTAATGCAATGGGTGTTTTATGTCATGAATCCCACCCATCAATCTCATCCTCAACTCTACAATGTCCCTTTTCCAACCATCCATAGTATTCCAAATAGAATCCATACCATCATCGTACCATGACCCTCTTGATGCAAAAGCCTCATCAAGATGCGATCCACACTAGGCATCCCCCCCTTGATGGAAGAACCATCATCAAGGTACAATAATAAATACAACATCCCCCTTGATGGAAAAGCATCATCAAGGTATCATAATACATATGTGAAATGTCCCCATGCTGTTTATCGGTCGCCCCGACGGAGCATGGACTCCGGTTTCATTTCATCATTTCCCTGTCATATCCCTCCCATGCCATGCATGAGATGTAGATGCCATGTGCCATGTAAATATATGTAGTTCAATAGTAACACAAAAACCCATCTTAAAACAATTACTTGATTATCAAATAAATCAAAGGGAAAAACATCCCATAATATTTAATCCAAAATCCATCTTAAGGCATTCACATGATTTCCAAAATAATTTAAAGGAAAACATCACAAGATACATAATCCAAAACTCATCTTAAAGGCAACCACATGCTTTCCAAAATAAATTAAAGAAAACATCACCCAATCCATGGCTTACAAAAATGTAGGAATCCTACCTAATACCGACTTGCGACCTTTTACATTTTTCCGCTCGACAAACACGGTCGCCGATCGCGCACCGCCTGCGATGTCAAGTACCTTGTTGCACACTAATCATTAGTCCATGTTTCAACCATTTATAAGCCCTTATGAAAAACCGGTCACCATTTAGGTTTTGTGGGTCCCACCTAATCCATTATATATTTTTAAGTACATATGTCTAAAATCAGCCACCCTAGGCTTTATTAACCACTTATAAGGTTATCACATTAGATCCCCTCATTCCATGATCAATCTCCATGGAATTCTTGAATTTGGCATTTAATTACGGTTTTGCCACTACCTCATTTTCCATGGTTAATCACCCATTTATGCATGCATGATTAAGTCCAAAATTGATTTTTAAACTTAGATCCCTAACTTAGGTTCATTTATGACCCACCAAACTATTAAAACTTGTCATCTAATTAATCCAATTCCCATTACTTAATCACATACATACACATTAACCTTAGACCTAAAAATGATCCACCATTTGGGTCATGGATTCAAAATACCTAATTCATCAAATCCTCCGATGGGGTTTACCTTATGCATTTAACTTCAATGAGTGCATCACTCATTCATTCCCTTTGGAGGCCACAAACACCATCCATCATCCAATTTAACCCACTACAATGGGTTACAATTGGGCCATGGGTTCGGCCATACACCATGGCCGAACCCATGGTGTCCTTTCCCCATTTTCCATCCTTTTAACCCCATTTAAAATTTGTAAAACATTACCATAGGGTTCGGCCATACACCATGGCCGAACCCATGGTTCATATTCCACTATTTTTCTATGTCTCTTGGGGCCACACCATTACTCATTTAAAACCCTAAACTCATCCATACATTAATCCCTCTTTTCCATCCTCTAAACCCATCAATTGATCCCTATTACATCACCATAGGGTTCGGCCATTCTCCATGGCCGAACCCATGGTTCATGGTCCAATATTTCTTTATGCCATTTTAGACCATTAACTTAGCCACATTTGCATTGATTTAAACACATGCATAATTCTACATTTTAGCCCTTCAAGCATCCTAATTTGTGAGACTAAAATGCATCAACCCCAAGCTTAATTTAATCACTCATAAGGTCATCTTAATTTAATCAAACTTTCCATCATCTAAACGCAACATGGACTCAACCTTAGCTCATACAATGACCTACAAAATGGGTCATGGGTTCGGCCACACACCATGGCCGAACCCATGATGTCTTGTTCCCCATTTTCCTTGGATCCTTTGGCACATTTTAGATCTATCACAAGTCCTTTCATGAGAGATTTACATCATGCATTTAAATCACCATTTTAGGGTATCATTTCATACTTTGGGTCCATCAACATTATCAACATTTTCCCATTTATTTCTCCATAAATCATAACCATTAAATCCACCATTATCACCATAGGGTTCGGCCATACACCATGGCCGAACCCATGGTTCACAATCCATCACTTTCTATGCCCTCCAATGCCATAAAATCCCTTTACATTTCCATCATAAAAAGCATTTTGAAACATTTCCCACATTCACTCATTTACTACAATTCATTAACTTAACACCCTCATTGCTTTCCATTCTTAAAACCTTAACCAATTACATCAAAGACCAAATCACCCACCATGGGGTTCGGCCATACTACATGGCCGAACCCTATGGCCCATAATTTTATTCCAATTACCCCATTCCATGCTTAATTTCATAACTTACATAATGCACATAACCCATTTAGTCATTTTCTTACCCTAACCCTAATTCACCCATTTAGGGTTTTCTCCATCTTCCACCCTCTCATTTGATGGGTTTAAACTCCATAGCATAAAATTATCTATCCACCATTACATTAATACAAAATAAATTCCAATTCTTAAACCCTAAAATCCAAAATTTCTTGTTTAAGAAATACTCACAATCCGACGTCTCCTCCGATTTCCGCCGCTCCCGTCGGTCTCCTTAGCCTCCTCTCTCCTTCCTCTTGATCTTTGATAGGTCAAGATGCTTGATCCATGGTGGCAACCCCTAACCTTAGGATCGGCCAAGGTAGGGTTCAAAATTGAGAGAGGGAAAGGGAAAAATCATGAGAGCAAAGATGTTAGCCCTCACCTTAGAGTAATTTCCCTCCAATTTCTACTCCTTTCTTCTCTCCTTCTCTTCTCTTTTCCTTAGCTCTTTTTCTCTCCTTCACTTGGATGTAGGGGACGACCATGGGAGAGTGGAAGAGGTGGAGTTTGTGAAAAGACAATGAGAATGGGAGGACCAACAAAACTTATCTCATTTGGTGACTTAAAGACTTTTACTTTACATTAATTGGTTTCACCAACCTTATGAGATATTTTTAAGATCTTTTCTTTGCTTTATGGTGGTGGTCATCTAAACCACCACCAAGACCAACGTGTGTAAATTTTGAGGTGGGGTAGCTTGGTCTCCATTTGACCAATTTTAACCCCATTTGGCCTACCAATTTAATAAATTAATTACTTAATTAATTTGATAATTACCTTAGGTTAATTCATTTGTATTTAACCTAATTCCCATTATTCCACCCATGGTTGACTAAGTCAACCATAGTGGCCGGCCCCACCAATCATTGGCCCACACGCCACCTCACTTGATGAGGTGAAGGTGGGTCCCACTTGGCCACATTACCTTGGTTTACTTCCAAATAACTTAAATGATTAAATTTCATTCCATTCATTCTAAATGGATCCCCATTGGGCCCATGGCCCAATCACATTTCCATCTAGCCCATTTACCTTAGAGCACAACCATCTTGACCCATTGGGTCTCCAAATGGGTATTTGACCCAATTTGACCTCCCATGGCCCAATTGGCCATCATTAACCACTTACATAATTTTAAAATCCACTCCATGGTCTATTGGGCCATAATTGGGCCTTTGTCCAAATTTTGGCCCATTTACCCCTTTATTTCATAAATTTTCCAATTTTCATCCTTAAAATAAATAATATTCCCATTTATATTAATTTTAAAAATTCCGGGCCCTTACAATACAATCCTCTTTTAAAATTTTCGTCTCGAAAATTCGAGCGAAGTAGAGGTTCAAAACATCCACACAAGGAGTTTCGCAATACCCTTTGTTCTCTCCCGATCACTCTGATCGGCTTCTCCACACCCATCACGTCGCTTTGTACATCGACGTCTGGTACATTCAAGACATGTGAAGGGTCGAGGTTGTATTTTCCTCAACCCCGACACATGAAACACATCACGTAAAAATGATTACTGTGGAGGAAGTGCTAACTAATAGGCCACCTCCCCCACCCTCTTTAGGATTGGAAACGGCCCCACAATCTAGGCGACAGTTTCCCCTTCTTTCTGAGTCTCATGTGTCCCTCCCGTGGTGAGACTTCCAAAAGCACCAAATCTCCCCCTCAAACTCGGGGAAACTTCTCCTCTTGTCGGCGTAATACTTATAACGGCTCTGCGCAGTGAGTAAAGGTTACCGTATAAATTTAATCTACGCCGTAGTCTCCGCAACCAACTTCGGTCCAACCAGCGCAGGCTCACCGACCTCTATCTAACGCACTGGAGATCTACACGGTCCACCATATAAGGCCTCAAATGGAGCCATCTGGAGGTACTGTTATTGTAGGAGAACTCCACCAGTGGCAGGCGATTCTCCCATCCACCCTTGAAATCCCGCATACCTGCTCTCAGCATATCCTCCAATATCTGTATTGTTCTCTCCGATTGTCCATCAGTGTGTGGGTGGAATACTGTGCTGATCAACACGTCGGTCCCCATAGCCGACTACACGCTCTGCCATACTCTGTCGGACACAATAGTCCGAGGTACACCAGGTAGTCTGATAACATTTCGGATGTACCGTCGACTCATATTGCATCGTTGTGCCTTGATGACCTTAGTAGCCCTGTCACCAAATCCATGGCTACATGTTCCCATCTCCACTCCAGCACTGGTAAGGGTTTGAGTAAAACCGGTGGTTTCCGATGTTCCGCCTTAACCTACCGACAAGTTAGTGCAACGAGCACAAACTCAGCCACATCTCTCTTGAGTCCATGCCACCCATAGTGCCTCTTAAGATCATGGTATATCTTGGTGCTGTCCGGATGGGTAGAGAGCTTGGCTTGGTGTACCTCAACCAATAACTCCCTTCTGCAGCTCTCAGGTACATATGTCCTACCTCAGAATAAAAGACCTTGTTCCGATAGTAATTCTTATTCCGGTACTACCTCGCCTGCAAAAATCTTGATTCATACCTCCTCCATTTCTGGGTTTATTCGCCATTCCCGTTTAATTGTGCCAAGTACCTCTTAATTACATCAACACCACTAATATCAACCTATGAGTTTCATTCTTGCAGAATTTACTTTGCCTCGTATTATCTCTTTTCCCCATGATCCATTTGCGGTTTTATGTAGATTACGTATTCTATTTCACTTTATCTGTTATCAAAACATTTCCCATACGTACTCCTTCAATACGTTCTTTTGTTTACTCTCCGTGTGAGTTAGTCTGCCAATACGAGCCTATGCTCAAGTCCATTGTTGATTCCATTTTAACTAGGTTTCTAGCTTCACCCTCCTGGAACTCCATCGGCCAACTACAGAGTCAGGTGATCAGTCTCACTCGGCAGTCGCCCATAGCTTCCCATTCAAGTTTCACTAGACTCTTAACCTTTCCCTTAAGTCCATCTCTCAACAGCAATCATACCTTTTATTTGCAAATAAGTCACTATGGGACTAACCATTTTTTGTTCATAACTCCTCCAATACCAATACCCGACATCAATCCCAATCACATAAATACTAATTTCCTACCCTTCTGGATTATTCCACATATTTTCATAGATTCCATAAAAACAATGATATATCTAAGCTTACTTAGACTATGTCAAATAATGTCCATTCATCACAAAAAAATATTCATAGGTATTACCAATTCCACTACCACCAAATTCCACCCTACATGCCTACGTTATCAATGGTTACCACATCATACTATTCATATGCCTTCATTAGCAGGCCACGTAGAATTGAAATCACACACCATCTTCGAATAACACAACTCATGTGTAACTAGATCTTTCATCTCCATTCACATCAAACAACAACTTGGGGTATCATAAGAAATAACACATTAATAAGATGGTGATTCAACCTAATTATGATTAGGTTACCCTACACCATTTACAACACACACCTAGAGATTTTTAAAAATAATAATGCTACTCATCCAGAGCAAATCATCCCAATACATTCGAAGACCACCCATGACCATCCATAAATTCCTAAACTTTGGAATTACTCATGAGCTCCACCTAGGTTTCCAACCAAACGCATTGGCATATCACAGCCTTCTCATGCATACTACATATTCACAACTCCCGGCACTTTATCAACTCATCATCATACACATAGTCTATAACACATCCTTGTTCCTCAATGATTACTCATTGAATACCACCAATTATCAAAGTACATCATATAAACTCATTGCACAATTGATAATTCACAACTTAATAACCTCATAAGGAATCCTCATACAATCACTAAATAAAATGCTTTCATAAATTCATGGTCCATCATTCATTCATGCTTTTTAAGGCCATAAATCCATTTCAAGGCCTATCATTACTTATTCATAATCTATATTACACATTGGGAGAATGCACTTGCATTATACATAGAAGAATTTTTTTTTTTTTTTTTCATACAATATATTTGTCTTTGCAAGCTAGACCCTTCACATTCTCCTCATAATATCATCTTCTCACGAGTTTCATGTGGCAAGTTAACCCATGCATTCCGGTCTCTTTCAAGTACACTGTTTATCCAACATGTCTCAAATGGCACTTTGGTCACATGAGAACCTCTTATAACCCTTCACAAAGCGTTTACATCATCACCCATTATGTGTCATAATATAAATCTCTTCACTTGATCATGACAATTATCAAGCCATGGGTCATCACCAATATAAAAGCCATTGTACCATCCCCCAAGTATACCCATATATCACATTAACAAATACTCCCCACTCTTTTCATTCACATTTACCTCACTCATAAACATATGCAACACATACCCCACATCAAAAGTTCATGCCTCTTATCCTCATTTGATGCATGTAGTTCACAAATCGAGCATACCCCTTCAAGAGGGTAGGGTAGTATGTGCAGTTGTGCCCAACCTAGTTGCACAATTCGCGCATATAATCGGGTTCCATTTCCCTTACGACTCTCTTATCATTGGAGAGTCTTCCTCATTCTCCTTAGGAAGAGATGTTAAATCCTATTCATCTTCCTTGAGAGGTCCCTCCTAAATGTCCATGCTAACTTCTATACTGGAAGTAGACACTAAGTCTATGAACCAGTTAGGGGTTCCCTTACCACATAATTCTGTACACTCCCCTTCATTTGACATACCTGTATTCATAGAATACAATTACAACCCAAAAATCATCAACTACAATTTCCAATAAAAACAATCTAGGTTTTTTGGGGAATTTCTTATGTATATCACAATGTACTTTGTTTGGGGAAAGTTGCCAAATAAGCACACTTGTTTTTCCTTTGTTTCTGGGGGAATCTCTAAATTGCTATTGTCTGTTGTTCAAATTGAGAATACCGGGGAAATACATCCTACTTTGCTATGTCTGATAAATCTAGTACTGTTTCATCAATTTGGGGGAAAAAAACCTAGATGTTTTCTCATTTATGGGGAAGTAAACCCTATCCTGCTATGTTTCAATAAATCTCTCCTAGAATGAATCTTTCTTCCCTTGCTATAATTCCTTTCCGTCAATTGTTGTTCTCAGATTAACCACTTCAGTTTGAGTCAATCGAAGTAAATTAACCCGGCCCCCGTGCAGCGGACTCTGAAGAGTCGGTCGGTTGGGATTCTTAGCCGTCAGTGAGACGTGCAACCGTCTTAATCTTACTTCGAGAAATTCATTCTTCCGAATTCGCTCTGATACCAACTGTAACACCCGCCCCTTTTCACCATAAATCAGAGTTAAATTTTTTTTTTTTTTTTTAAAGTGACAAAGGGCGCGGACGTCACGACGCGAGTTAAGTCCGAGCTTCTAAAGCCCGGCCCTTAACTGGCCAACCCTACGCGTGCGTGGAGCCAAGTCCACGAGTACGGTTCACGCGTAGATGTAAACTCAAGGAATATTACTTCTCAGTGCGGAATTAACAACAAAGACTATCCTACAGATTTGAGATAGCAAGGAAGATAACATTCATTTAAATTTCTATAATACCTCAAAACCATAATGTCCATAATAAAATCCCAAAACATAACCAGTAATCTAATTTATTACATTCCGACAAGCTAAGTTACTCAAATTACATTTTTCCCACATAAACTTAAACAACATAATGAATCTGCCTTCCCAAGCTACTAAGCATGACTCCCGTCCCGTCCTTCCGTTTCGCCACCTCCTGCGTCATCAGCTAGGGTAGAAGTAGGGCGTTAAAACACGCGCCCAGTAGGACTCCGAGTAGGGCTAGCACATGGATTAGTAATAACAAAGCATATAGAAAATATTATCTCAAAATTATGCCATTTGGTACAATGTAATGCAATGGGTGTTTTATGTCATGAATCCCACCCATCAATCTCATCCTCAACTCTACAATGTCCCTTTTCCAACCATCCATAGTATTCCAAATAGAATCCATACCATCATCGTACCATGACCCTCTTGATGCAAAAGCCTCATCAAGATGCGATCCACACTAGGCATCCCCCCCTTGATGGAAGAACCATCATCAAGGTACAATAATAAATACAACATCCCCCTTGATGGAAAAGCATCATCAAGGTATCATAATACATATGTGAAATGTCCCCATGCTGTTTATCGGTCGCCCCGACGGAGCATGGACTCCGGTTTCATTTCATCATTTCCCTGTCATATCCCTCCCATGCCATGCATGAGATGTAGATGCCATGTGCCATGTAAATATATGTAGTTCAATAGTAACACAAAAACCCATCTTAAAACAATTACTTGATTATCAAATAAATCAAAGGGAAAAACATCCCATAATATTTAATCCAAAATCCATCTTAAGGCATTCACATGATTTCCAAAATAATTTAAAGGAAAACATCACAAGATACATAATCCAAAACTCATCTTAAAGGCAACCACATGCTTTCCAAAATAAATTAAAGAAAACATCACCCAATCCATGGCTTACAAAAATGTAGGAATCCTACCTAATACCGACTTGCGACCTTTTACATTTTTCCGCTCGACAAACACGGTCGCCGATCGCGCACCGCCTGCGATGTCAAGTACCTTGTTGCACACTAATCATTAGTCCATGTTTCAACCATTTATAAGCCCTTATGAAAAACCGGTCACCATTTAGGTTTTGTGGGTCCCACCTAATCCATTATATATTTTTAAGTACATATGTCTAAAATCAGCCACCCTAGGCTTTATTAACCACTTATAAGGTTATCACATTAGATCCCCTCATTCCATGATCAATCTCCATGGAATTCTTGAATTTGGCATTTAATTACGGTTTTGCCACTACCTCATTTTCCATGGTTAATCACCCATTTATGCATGCATGATTAAGTCCAAAATTGATTTTTAAACTTAGATCCCTAACTTAGGTTCATTTATGACCCACCAAACTATTAAAACTTGTCATCTAATTAATCCAATTCCCATTACTTAATCACATACATACACATTAACCTTAGACCTAAAAATGATCCACCATTTGGGTCATGGATTCAAAATACCTAATTCATCAAATCCTCCGATGGGGTTTACCTTATGCATTTAACTTCAATGAGTGCATCACTCATTCATTCCCTTTGGAGGCCACAAACACCATCCATCATCCAATTTAACCCACTACAATGGGTTACAATTGGGCCATGGGTTCGGCCATACACCATGGCCGAACCCATGGTGTCCTTTCCCCATTTTCCATCCTTTTAACCCCATTTAAAATTTGTAAAACATTACCATAGGGTTCGGCCATACACCATGGCCGAACCCATGGTTCATATTCCACTATTTTTCTATGTCTCTTGGGGCCACACCATTACTCATTTAAAACCCTAAACTCATCCATACATTAATCCCTCTTTTCCATCCTCTAAACCCATCAATTGATCCCTATTACATCACCATAGGGTTCGGCCATTCTCCATGGCCGAACCCATGGTTCATGGTCCAATATTTCTTTATGCCATTTTAGACCATTAACTTAGCCACATTTGCATTGATTTAAACACATGCATAATTCTACATTTTAGCCCTTCAAGCATCCTAATTTGTGAGACTAAAATGCATCAACCCCAAGCTTAATTTAATCACTCATAAGGTCATCTTAATTTAATCAAACTTTCCATCATCTAAACGCAACATGGACTCAACCTTAGCTCATACAATGACCTACAAAATGGGTCATGGGTTCGGGCACACACCATGGCCGAACCCATGATGTCTTGTTCCCCATTTTCCTTGGATCCTTTGGCACATTTTAGATCTATCACAAGTCCTTTCATGAGAGATTTACATCATGCATTTAAATCACCATTTTAGGGTATCATTTCATACTTTGGGTCCATCAACATTATCAACATTTTCCCATTTATTTCTCCATAAATCATAACCATTAAATCCACCATTATCACCATAGGGTTCGGCCATACACCATGGCCGAACCCATGGTTCACAATCCATCACTTTCTATGCCCTCCAATGCCATAAAATCCCTTTACATTTCCATCATAAAAAGCATTTTGAAACATTTCCCACATTCACTCATTTACTACAATTCATTAACTTAACACCCTCATTGCTTTCCATTCTTAAAACCTTAACCAATTACATCAAAGACCAAATCACCCACCATGGGGTTCGGCCATACTACATGGCCGAACCCTATGGCCCATAATTTTATTCCAATTACCCCATTCCATGCTTAATTTCATAACTTACATAATGCACATAACCCATTTAGTCATTTTCTTACCCTAACCCTAATTCACCCATTTAGGGTTTTCTCCATCTTCCACCCTCTCATTTGATGGGTTTAAACTCCATAGCATAAAATTATCTATCCACCATTACATTAATACAAAATAAATTCCAATTCTTAAACCCTAAAATCCAAAATTTCTTGTTTAAGAAATACTCACAATCCGACGTCTCCTCCGATTTCCGCCGCTCCCGTCGGTCTCCTTAGCCTCCTCTCTCCTTCCTCTTGATCTTTGATAGGTCAAGATGCTTGATCCATGGTGGCAACCCCTAACCTTAGGATCGGCCAAGGTAGGGTTCAAAATTGAGAGAGGGAAAGGGAAAAATCATGAGAGCAAAGATGTTAGCCCTCACCTTAGAGTAATTTCCCTCCAATTTCTACTCCTTTCTTCTCTCCTTCTCTTCTCTTTTCCTTAGCTCTTTTTCTCTCCTTCACTTGGATGTAGGGGACGACCATGGGAGAGTGGAAGAGGTGGAGTTTGTGAAAAGACAATGAGAATGGGAGGACCAACAAAACTTATCTCATTTGGTGACTTAAAGACTTTTACTTTACATTAATTGGTTTCACCAACCTTATGAGATATTTTTAAGATCTTTTCTTTGCTTTATGGTGGTGGTCATCTAAACCACCACCAAGACCAACGTGTGTAAATTTTGAGGTGGGGTAGCTTGGTCTCCATTTGACCAATTTTAACCCCATTTGGCTACCAATTTAATAAATTAATTACTTAATTAATTTGATAATTACCTTAGGTTAATTCATTTGTATTTAACCTAATTCCCATTATTCCACCCATGGTTGACTAAGTCAACCATAGTGGCCGGCCCCACCAATCATTGGCCCACACGCCACCTCACTTGATGAGGTGAAGGTGGGTCCCACTTGGCCACATTACCTTGGTTTACTTTCAAATAACTTAAATGATTAAATTTCATTCCATTCATTCTAAATGGATCCCCATTGGGCCCATGGCCCAATCACATTTCCATCTAGCCCATTTACCTTAGAGCACAACCATCTTGACCCATTGGGTCTCCAAATGGGTATTTGACCCAATTTGACCTCCCATGGCCCAATTGGCCATCATTAACCACTTACATAATTTTAAAATCCACTCCATGGTCTATTGGGCCATAATTGGGCCTTTGTCCAAATTTTGGCCCATTTACCCCTTTATTTCATAAATTTTCCAATTTTCATCCTTAAAATAAATAATATTCCCATTTATATTAATTTTAAAAATTCCGGGCCCTTACACCATGGATGGCAATATGGTAATTAAGTAGAATTAATGGACCATGGGTTTGGCCATGGTGTATGGCCGAACCCCATGAGGAATGATTTGGTGGACTTAAGTTGTTTCCAAGAATAGATTATTATTGTATAAGTGATTAAATGATTACTTTAGTGGTGTTTGATTCATAAATCAAAGGAGAGACTAAAATCTAGTAAGTGAGGTTCGGCCATGGGGTATGGCCGAACCCCACAAGTTGGGTTTATGGACTTGGACATTATTGTAAATCAAATGGGACATGGTTTTAATTGATTGATATATTATAAGGTAACGGGACCTCACAAGGTGTGTACGATCGTGAGCGGTTACCGGACGAAAGCGCAAGAACACGTTAATGGTCTTTGGTAGGATTCCACCTCTTTGAAACCATGCGTTTAATGTACAATGTTTTTTTGTTATTTTGATGAATTATGTTGTAAAAGATATTGTTTCAAAATACGAGTTTTAATGCTATGTTTATATGATAAAATAGCATGTGATTCATTAGCATCTCATGCATGGCATGGGGTGAAGGATATATAACCGGAGGGTCCACACTCCGTCGTGGCGTCGAAAAAACCTATGTGGGATACCTTGATGTGCATTTCCATCAAGAAGAAACCGGAACGGCCACACTTCATCGGGGCGTCCGAGAGACCTATGTGGGGGTACTTATATGTACTTGTGATGGGTGGGACTCATTGCATTTGACATCATGACATGGCATGGTTTATATGGCTTTTGACATTATGATATTATTATATATGCTTTGTACTAACCATGTGTTAGCCCTAAATGGAATACCTACTGGGCGCGTTGTTCTAACGTCCTACTTCTACCCTAATGGATGATATAGGAAACGATAAAAGCAAAAAGAACCAAGCATAGGAGCTTGGATATGTGATTGGATGATATTTTATTTATGTTACTCATGGACTTATAAATTGAGTAACTAGACTTCGGGCATGTAATAATTTAGATAATTTGCTATGGTTGGATGTTTATTTGGATAATTATGTTATGTTAATTATGATTAAAGACTTGACGTACTTTGCTAACTGAAATGGAATAGAACTAGGTTCTATTATAATTCCACAGTTATGATTTTAATCCGCATGTTTATATTGTTATGTGTGAACCGTTTACATGACTTAGTCCATGCACACATAGGGTTGTCTAGTTAAGGGTCGTATTTTAGAAGTTCGAACTTAGCTCGTTTCGTGACGTCCCGCTCTTACTCACTCTGTTATTTAAAAAAAAAAAAGTAGACTCTGATTATAGGAAAGCGAGTGAAAAAGGGCGGGGCGTTACAGCCAAGGTGGGATCTGAATGCCATGTGGTGACCAAGTCACCACATGCATGGCCGACCATGTCATGGGTTGACTTGCTCAACCACAAGTGAGTTCAAGTCTTGACTTGAGTTGGGAAGGTGAAGAGTTTTCATCTCAAAGGGCTGAAACCAAAAGACTCAATGGGAAACCAAGGGTCTCCTTGGTTAAGCCAAAGGACTCATTGGGAAACCAAGGGTCTCCTTGGTTAAGCCAAGGGACTCATTGGTTAAAGGCTAAGCTATAAGGAATGAAGGGACTAGCTGTTATACAAAAAGACACAAACCAAGGGGCACTCCACACCCCTTGGCCGATTCCTCCACTTGTGAGCAAAGGATTTTCCTCTCCTCTCTCTCCCTTCTACACCTCTATACTTGGAGAATCTTTGAAGAGCAAGGAAGGAAGAAGAAAGATTAAGGAAGGAGATACAGATCAAAAAGAAAAGAAGGAGACCGGAAGAAGGTATGTTTAAGGTTTAACAATATGGGAATAAGTCTAAAGAAACCATAGGTTTGGCCATGGTGTGGCCAAACCCATGGTTTTCATGATTGGTTGGAATGGATGGCCAAATTGATATAAGGCAATGGAGTTGGAAATCCATTTAAGGAATGGTTATGGGTTGAAACAAACAACCAAAGGATTGAATCCAAAACCATGTTATAATGATACAAAGATTAAATGAATTCTGGAAAAGATCCTAGCCTTGGCTAATGCGTAAAGTAAGTTCACAACGAATAAGTATGGAAAATGAAATCCATGTTTAAAAATATAAGGATGGATTTCATGAAGAAAGGCCTAACCATGCATGCAAACAGAGAGAACTGACAAAAAGTCAGTCGACTGAATCCTAAGATTCAGTCGACTGAAAGGGTGCTAGCCAAGACAATAAGAGTAATCTGGGAGTTTCAGCCGACTGAATCTAATAATTCAGTCGCCTGAAAGTGGGCTGGCCGAGCACATAAGGGATATCTGGGTGATTCAGCCGACTGAAAGTACACTGGCTAAGCACAGATGAGGTCTATTGGTATTTCAGCTTACTGAATCTAGGATTCAGTCGACTGAATGTAGACGTACCAAACAAGGAAGTGATCTGGTGTGTTTTAGCCGACTGAATCTTATGATTCAGTCGATTGAAGGTATTTTTACCAAACAAGTAAACGGTTTGTTGATAATTCAGCCGACTGAATCTGACTGAATGTAGACTGGCTGAACACACAAATGATCTGATCCAAAGTCAGCCGATTGAATCTGTGATTCAGTCGACTAAAAGTGCACTGACCGTGAACACAGAGGATCTGACCCAAAGTCAGCAGACTGAATCTATGATTCAGTCAGTTGAAAGTTTGCGGGTAAGGCAGAGATAGTAATTGGGTATGATTCAGTAGACTGAATTTAGAATGTTTCATTTTTAAATTGTTTTCCAGATGCCTCTGTCTATCTAGAAGGATGTAAGGGATGATGAAATTTAAATGGGAAATCAAATTAATATATGTGATTGAATTTGATAAGGTAAAGAGATTCGCAAAAGGATCGTAATTCATTTTACGCGATTGTAAGCATTGTCCTCACAAGACTGCAAGGGTAATGTACTAGACATTGGTAGGATTCCTAACTTATTGAGACACTATGGATAATATATGACACTGATTTTTATTCCAAATATGATGTTTACTTTGGTTAAACAAAATGGTATATGTTTATGAACTGATTTTCAATGATATTATGTAATTTGAAATGAAATGGCATTTTTGCATACATTACCTCATGCATGGCATGGGAGGGAATACATGTGACTAGTAAGCCAAGTTATGGGCAATCTGGACATGACTTGGGCTTGAGACTAGCTTGTATGAAGCTATGTGAACTGTTTAGATTTTGGCCTTGTTCGGGTTGCTAGAAATGGGTACGGCGTAATTTGGGCCAAAGAGCTCCTTGGTAGGCAGTCTTGAAACCTTGCGCAGAGGGAAGAGACCACACTCCATCGGTAATTCCGATTAATTTGTGGGAAGGTATACAGTGACCTGGTGGTGCCGTCACAAAACATTACGGACGTAATTGGCCAAGGAAACACCTTGATATGGCGATTTATCAAGAAAACTATTTATATATGACGTGATCAGAAATGGAAATTGGGTGAGAGATCATTTGGCATTGACACCTATGACATGACACATATTTACGCATGATTATGATATGGACATCATGCATTGTTTTTACTACTTATGAGATGTTTTACAAATATGATATGACGTATCTATCTTGATTTATATTACTCCTATGTGTACCATAACCCTACTTGGAATACCTACTGGGCATGTTCACTGATGCCTTACTTCGACCTATAGATGACGGAATATGGAATGACAAGGAAACGGACATGAGACATGAAAGGAGCCAAGCATAGGAGCTTGGAATGAATAAAGTTTAATTTACTTGGTTTTGATGTTTATGATGTATTGGGAGGACTGATATTTTGGATTGTAGTAACTTAAAAACTATTTGCTATGGTTTGATTATCTTTAAGTTTTAATTAGAATTGGATGGTGAATTATTTTCCCTACTTAATGATGACATGATTATGGATAGCATCTTAAGGTAAAAAGATTCCACAACCGGGGGCGCGATCGGTGAGCGGTTTTTGGACGAAAATGTAAGGACACGATATTTGGTCGTTGGTAGGATTCCTACCTTATTGAAAACCATGAAATATGTATATGTGATGATTTTACTTCATATTTTGATGATTTATTTTGGTATCAAATGATATGTTTCAACTATGGGATTTTAATGCTATGATGTTTATTATTACGTAGCATGTTGGCACTTGCATATCGTGCATGGCATGGGAAGGATCAAATGAGGGGAGTCCACGCTCCATTGGGATTTCCGATAAGCAATCGTGGGGAGGAATCCACACTGATTCCAATGGATGTATGATTGAATTGTAACCGGGGTCCACGCTCCGTTCGGGGCGACCGATAAAGCATTCGTGGGGAGAGATATACTGTGTTTGAAATGTAACCGAAGTCCACGCTCTGTTCGGTGGGACCGATAAGGCATTCGTGGGGAGAGATATACTGTGTTTGAAATGTAACCGGAGTCCACACTCCGTTCGGTGGGACCGATAAGGCATTCATGGGGAGTCATGACAATACCTTGATGTGGATTATCCATCGAGAGGATTTACTACGTGATTGTGATATGGATTATGGGTGGGATTCATGGCATATGACACCCATGGCATTGACTTGCATGGGTTTGATATTATATGCATCTATGTGATTTTTCTACTAACCCATGTGTTTGACCCTACTCGGAGTACCTACTGGGCGCGTTGTCTAACGCCATACTTCTACCTTAGATGATGACACAGGAAATGGACGGAGCGGAGGACGCGATCACTATAAGGGAAGGACAGTCACTATAAAATGGATTTACCAAACATAGCAAATTAGGACATATTTTCCTGAAAAAGAGAAACATCTGGATTTTTCCCCAAAATTGAGAAACACCACTTGATACATAGGAAAATTTCCCCGAAAATGAGAAACAACAGGATTTTCCCAAATGGAGAAATAGTGATGGATTTATCAAATATAACAAAATAGGAGATATTTCCCCGATTTCCCCAAATTGAGAAACAATGATGGACTTATCAAACATAGCAAAATAGGAGATATTTCCCCGATTTCCCCAAATTGAGAAACAACTTGATACTTAGAAAGTTTCCCCAAAAACAAAGAAATACAAAGATGTTTATTTGGCAATTTCCCCAAAATACGTAAACACGAAACTTTACGAAGGAGCTAAGTCAACGATGTTTCATTGACTTAGGAAAATGTCTCCGAGAACAAGACATACACAACAGGAGTAGCAACAGGAAGAAGAACATAACGGAGAGGGTCAGGACAGTGCAAACATTCCTGTAGTACCTCCTGAACTACAGAACCTAGTACAAGCATTAGTCACTTCCGTTCTACAGCAGCAACTCTTGAGCGGAAATGGAGACACAACCTCCAATGGAACACAGGATCGAAAAGGTCGGGGTGGGGGAAATACTTTTCGCCTCACAAGAGATTCAAACCCTACTTTGGGAGACCTTCAGCCTCTACTGGTTTCACTGGAAGTTCCTGTTTCCAGTGTGGTCAGCAGGGCCACTTCAAAAGAGAGTGTCCACAGAACAATAGATCTTCTCACTTCAGGGGTTTTTTCTGTCGTCCAGCTCGACCAGCTCATTCACAAGGATCTAGAGCACATGACCAGACAGGACGGGCACTTACTCTGACTGGATTTGGACGACTGAATACTTTCGTTTCTCCTCCAGAGACAGTGGATCATTCGGTGATTCAAGGTATGGAAGTAGTTGTAGTTCATATACGTATGCATTATTTGATTTGGGAGCATCCCACTATATTGTATCTACTGCCTTCACATATGTTATTAGCACTTTAATGCAACAAATGTCCACTGCACTTATTATAGTATCCCTATTGGTAGACGATGACGACAATTGGTGGGTATATCGATCCCACAATAGCTACAGTGGTCCCATGGTAAATGTGACGATTCTATGAATAGATATCATCTTCCCATGGATGAGGGTTTCCATGGTGGTTTGGATTGATGCCGGATATTGGCATTAGGGTAGACGTATTGGTAGCATGAAGGACATTTTGGTCCCATAAGTTGACATATTGGTCTTATGATAGACATTTTAATCCCATAGTCGATGCATTGGCCGTATGTTAGACCTGTTAGTCCTATGATAGACATATTAGTCCTACGAAGGTATTAGTTATGACCATGGATGGATTATACCCATGGAGGGGTTATATTCATGGATCTGATGAACAAAATCTTTCGTCCTTATTTGGACAAGTTTGTAATTGTTTTCATCAACAATATCCCGATTTATTCCAACCATCGAGAGGAACATGCAGAACATCTAAGGATAGCCTTGGACACCCTGAAAAAAAAAATTAATTATATGCCAAAGCAAACAAGTGCGAGTTTTGGCTATCTGAGGTCAATTTCTTAGGACATGTCACATCAACAGAAGGAATAGCCATGGACCCGGCTAAAGTGGCAGCAGTTAAAGAATGGAAAGCACCGAAGAATGTGACCGAAATTCGCAGCTTTCTGGGATTGGCAAGTTACTATAGGAAGTTTGTCATGGACTTCTCCAAGATTACATCTCCACTTACCCAACTCACTTAGAAAGGAGTCAAATTTGAATGGTCGGATGTATGCAACTGGAGATTTGAGGAACCGAAGGAGGAGGTTCCTTGAGTTTGAGGTGGGAGACTTAGTGTTCTTAAAAGTCTCGCCATGAAAGGGACACATGCGATTTGGGAAGAAAGGGAAACTGTCGCCTAGATTTGTGGGGCCGTTTCCAATCCTAAAGAGGGTGGGAGAGGTGGTTTATCAATTGGCACTTCCTCCACAGTTGTCATCTTTGGATGATGTGTTCCATGTGTCCATGTTGAGGAAATACAACCCTGATCCTTCACACGTGTTGAAAGTGCAAGATGTTGATGTGCAAAATGACATAACTTATGTGGAGAACCCGGTCAGAGTGATCGGGAAAGAACAAAGAGTACTACGGAACCGCGCCATTCAGTTCGTCAAGGTGGTATGGGATCGATATGGTAATGAGAAAGCCACCTGGGAACTTGAATAAAAAATGAGAGCAGCTCATCCTGAACTTTTTGTGTAAGTTATTTGAAACCCTACTTCGCTCGATTTTCGGGATGAAAATTTCAAAAGAGGATACTATTATAATATCCTGGATTTTCAATGCAATAAATATATTGGTTATTATCTATTTTAATTGTTAAAAATTAAGATTTATAGATGGAATGGATGTTAGATGGATAAAAGTTGGGGCAATGGCCAAAGTATGCTTCAATGGATCATGGACGGGATTAATTCTATTTAATTGGGTTAATGTGGTCAATTGGGTCAAATGTCCAATTGGGCCAATGGGTCAAGATGAATTGATGATTAGGGTAAATGGGTAAGGAATGGATTTAATCAGGTCATGGACCCGATTAAGATCAAAGGCATGGGGTCCACCTCATCAAATGAGGTGGCAAGTGTATGAGGTACTATCAAAGTTCCATAGCCAAGTGGGACCCAACTCCAACCCATCAAGTGAGGTGGTGTGTGGACCAAGACACATGTGGGGCCGGCCACCATGGTTGACTTGGTCAACCATGGGTGAGTTCAAAGGTGAGTCCAAGAGGATTAAGTAAAATGAGTGGAGTTAAGGAATTAATTAATTAAAAAATAAATTCAAGTGCTTGAGTTAGGAGAATGAGTTTTATTTAAGTGAGTTGAATGGGTGGTGAGTCACATGGAAGATAAAAAGATGGAGTGAGTCAAAGGGGAGGTGGAGGGTTTCCATCTCAATGGAAACCCTAGACCAAAAACGTTGGAGAGGGTGTGTGTGCCATGTGTAGGGCATGCATCCTCATGGTTAGTCAAAGGGGAGGTGGAGGGTTTCCATCTCAATGGAAACCCTAGACCAAAAATGTTGGAGAGGGTGTGTGCGCCATGTGTAGGGCATGCATCCTCTTGGTTAGTCAAGGGACTCATGGGGAAGACTCCACATTGAATGAGGGTGATTGGGAGGTGAGGTCTTGTCTAAGAAACCCTTGACAAGATGGAAAGGGCTAACTCTTCATCTCATTCACTCTCTCCCTCTCTCAAGCTCTCCCTTGGCCGACCCCTCTAAGACAAAAGAAAAGACTTAGAGTGTTTTCCATCTCAGCTCCTCTCCCTCTCACCAAAAAACCCTAGGGCCGACCTCTCTCCAAGACAAGAAAGCACTTAGGGTTTTTCCATTCTCTGCTCCTCTCCCTCTCTCAAACCTTCTCCTTGGCTGAACCCTCTCTTTTGGTTTTCATCTCAAACCCTCTCCCTCTCAAGCAGCACTCTTTGGCCAAAGATTAAGGAGGAGAAAGAAAAGACTAAGGAAGGAGAAGAACGAAGGAGCAAGACGGAAAGAAAGAAAACGAAGGAGTCGCGGAATCGGTATGTATGGTTTAACAAAGTTTGTTAATTAAAAGGAGGTTAAGGGAACATTCCATTTTGGATTGAAAATAGCAGGCCAAAATGTTATGGGCCATGGATTCAAAATCCATCAAAGGAATGAGATGGAAGAATGGACAAAACCCTAATGGGTATGATGGATTATTAAGGACAATATGTATATATGGCTTATGACAACATGCATGGTTAAAATGATCAAAGAATATGGTTCGGCCCTTGCATGTCCGAACCCTAATCTTGTTATGCATAAGGACCTCATGCATGTTCAATATAAGGAAGGGAGAATGATCAAAGATCATTGTTTGGCCCTTGCATTGCCAAACCTGTAACGCCCCACCCTTTTTCACTTATTTTTCGAAAATCTGTGTCTAATTTTTTTTTAAAACTGATAGAGAGTGGCACGTCACGACGTGAGTTAAGTCAGAACTTCTAAAGCCCGACCCTTAACTGGCCAACCATACGTGTGCGTGGACTAAGTCCACTGAGATGGTTCACACGTATTAAGTTTATAATTACAAAATATAACATAAACTGATTGCGGATTATAATAGAACCTAAGGCTACTCCATTTTAGATAGCAAAGTACTTAGTCACTTAACCAAATTAACTGAAATTAGATATCCATACCAAACCATTCACAAACCATAGCAAATATCTAATTATTACATGCCGAAGTCTAACTACTCAAATTACATGTCCTTGAGTAACTTAATAAAATAACAAAGAACATTCCAAAGTCCCTATACTTGACTCCGTTCACGATCATCATTTTCTTCATTTCCTATTTCATTCACTAGGGTAGAAGTAGGGCGTTAAAACAACGCGCCCAGTAGGAATTCTAAATAGGGCTAACACATGGGTTAGTAACAAAATCATATATAATAACATATCATCAAAATCATATGAAATCATGCCATGCCATATGACTTATGCAATGAGTCCCACCCATCACAATACTTGTAACCTCTTGATGGAATTCTCCTCATCAAGGAATCCCCACAGTGGTCTTTCGGACACTTCGACGGAGTGTGGCCTCTGGGTTCTTCTTGATGGGATTATACACATCAAGGTCTTCCCACGATTGCCTTACGGACGCCCCGACGAAGCGTGGCCTCCGGTTACAAACTTCCCTCCCATGCCATGCATGGAATGTACATGTCCATATGCTATGTAATTTAAATAACCAGAGCATTAAAAACTCCACATTTGAAACATAACATATTTACAACATAAATCAGCAAGATAAAGATAAAACCATATTACATAACCATACTCCAATGAGGTAGAATCCTACCCAAGACTACTAAGGTGTCCTTGAGCTTTAAACTGGCAACCGTTCACGATCGTGCCACTTTTGTGAAGTCCTGTTACCTTATAACATATCCATGAATTAAACCAACAACAAACCCATTTGATTTGTAATGGTATCTAAGTCAAACAACACAACTTGTGGGGTTCGGCCATACACCATGGGTGATATGTAAAAGAGGAGCACGAAAACCAAGGGGTGAGGTTCGGCCATGGTGTATGGCCGAACCCCACCAAGTGCTATGTATGGTTATCAAGTTATGGAATGGAGACTTTTGTTAAGGAATTGTTACGGTTGTATGACATGATTAGTGGACCATCTATGGATTTAAGTTTATGGGTCAATTATGGACCTAGATATGTAAAAATGATAGGAGAGTTTAGTCATAGAAAGAATAATGGCAAAAAGGTAAATAGTTAAAGTTGAAGGACCATGGTGTATGGCCGAACCCCATGGGTGGTGGTATTAGATATGGATTTATACAAGTGGCCTAGATGTATGAATGAATCATGGAAATGAAAGACCATGGGTTCGTCCATGGTATATGGCCGAACCCCATGGGGAATGTTTTGTGGATTCAAGGTGTTATTCATATTAAATGATTAACTTAAATATGTTTGGACTAATGAATCAAAGAATGCATGACCTGGGACCCACATCGATTAGAATGGTCAAGGATCAAAAAAAGGGACCAAAATCAAGATGGAGGTTCGGCCATGTTGTATGGCCGAACCCTACTAAGGTGGATATTGATGGATTAAGGGTTAAAATCAAAGTAAGTGAGGTTCGGCCAGGGTGTATGGCCGAACCCCACAAGTTGTGTTGTTTGACTTAGATACCATTACAAATCAAATGGGTTGTTGGTTTAATTCATGGATATGTTATAAGGTAACGGGACTTCACAAAAGGGGCACGATCGTGAACGGTTGCCAGTTTAAAGCTCAAGGACACCTTAGTTGTCTTGGGTAGGATTCTACCTCATTGGAACATGGTTATGTAATATGGTTTTATCTTTTTTTTGCTGATTTATGTTGTAAATATTTCATGTTTCAAATGTAGAGTTTTTAATGCTATGGTTATTTAAGTTACATAGCATATGGACATGTACATTCCATGCATGGCATGGGAGGGAAGTTTGTAACCGGAGACCATGCTCCGTCGGGGCGTCCGTAAGGCAATCGTGGGAAGACCTTGATGTGTATAATCTCATCAAGAAGAATCTGGAGGCCACACTCCGTCGGGGTGTCTGAAAGACCACTGTGGGGATTCTTTGATGAGGAGAATTCTATCAAGAGGTTACAAGTATTGTGATGGGTGGGACTAATTGCATAGGTCATATGGCATGGCATGATTTCATATGATTTTGATGATATGATATGATATATGATTTTGTTACTAACCCATGTGTTAGCCCTATTTAGAATTCCTACTGGGCGCGTTGTTCTAATGCCCTACTTCTATCCTAGTGAATGAAACAGGAAATGAAGAAAATAATGATCGTGAACGGAGTCAAGCATAAGGACTTTGGAATGCTATTTGTTATTTTATTAAGTTACTCAATGGCATGTAATTTGAGTAGTTAGACTTCGGCATGTAATAATTAGATATTTGCTATGGTTTGTGAATGGTTTGGTATGGATATCTAATTTCAGTTAATTTGGTTAAGTGACTAAGTACTTTGCTATCTAAAATGGAGTAGTCTTAGGTTCTATTATAATCCGCAATCAGTTTATGTTATATTTTGTAATTATAAACTTAATACGTGTGAACCATCTCAGTGGACTTAGTCCACGCACACGTATGGTTGGCCAGTTAAGGGTCGGGCTTTAGAAGCTCGGACTTAACTCGCGTCATGACGTCCCGCTCTCTATCACTTTTAAAAAAAATTAGACTCTGATTTTCGGAAAGTAAGTGAAAAAGGGCGGGGCGTTACAGTTGGTGTCAGAGCGAAACGGGAAGATTGAATATTTCGAAGTAAGATTAAGACGGTTTCATGTCTCACTGACAGATAAGAATCCCAACTGACCGACTCTTCGGAGTCCGCTGCATGAGGACCGGATTAATTTACTTCGTGAGACTCATACTGAACATTCAATCTGAGAACAACAATGAATGATAACAAAGGAAGTACAGTCAAAATAATTGGATGTACCAAACATAGCAAATTAGGATATATTTCCCCGATATCCCCAAATAGAGAAACAAACAATAGATACTTAGGTAATTTCCCCGAAAACAAAGAAAAACCAAGAGTGCTTATTTGGAAATTTCCCCAAAATTGTGAAAATACAAACTGTACAAGGAAACTAAGTCAATGATGTTTTCATGATGTAGGAAAAATGTAACACCCCGATTTTTCAAAGATATGAATATTTACAAAAATGCCATTGGAATGATAAATTAGAAGGTTATGATTGTATATGAGAAAATGGTGGGGTCCATTGTTCAAATTAAGACCCAATGTGTATATTATAAGGATCAAATTAAAATAGATGGGTAATGTACATCTAATTGGGTCGAGATGGTTATTTGGGTCAAAGGACCCAATTGGGACCCAATGGGTCATGATGGACTTATTTGACAATTGGGTGAGCCCAATTTTAATTGGGTTAGGCTGAATTGATTTGGAATTAAATAAAGGATAAATGGGTAGGCTTGATGCAAGTGTGTAAACCACATTCAAATGGCTAAACCACCCATAAATGGGTCACGGCGCCAATTGGGTCAATGAGCTAAATGGGGACCCAATGGGTCGAGTTGACCATGTTGACCAGGATTGACCGTGTGGACCCTCATGTGAGTTCAAAGGATGAGTCAAATCAGGCTGAGTTAGGGCTGAAGTGAGTTGGATTTGGATAAAGCAATGGAGTTGACTCAAGTGCATTAAATGAATGGTATTAAATGTGGTGAGTTGAGCTAATGAGTTGGATGAGTTAAGTTGGAAACCAAAGAGACCTTGAAATCCATTGTAACGCCCGCCCCTTTTCACCGAAATATGAGAGTCTATTTTTTTTTTAAATTAAAAATGACAAAGGGCGCGGACGTCACGACGCGAGTTAAGTTTGAGCTTCTAAATCCCGGCCCTTAACTGGCCAACCCTACGTGTGCGTGGAACGAAGTCCACGGAGAATGGTTCACACGTAGAAGTAAGCTCGAGGAATATTACATTAAATGAGGCATGATAATAGAGACTAACCTACACATTTTAGATAGCAGGAAAGAACATTCATTTGATTACTAAGATACCTCAAAATTACAACGTCCAAAACTGAAAACCAAAACATAACAAGTAATCTAAATTATTACATTTCCGACAAGCTAGGCTACTCAAAATACATTTCCAAAACAATATAAATAAACTAAGTAGCCGCTTCCCCAAGCTCCTAAGCTTGGCTTCTGTCTCGTCCTTCTACTCCGCCGTTTCCTACGTCATCAGTTAGGGTAGAAGTAGGGCGTTAGACAACACGCCCAGTAGGACTCCGAATAGGGCTAGCACATGGATTAGTAATAACAAACACATGAAATCATATAGGGAAAACTATAAGATGAATGTCATGCCATGGGTGCATTATGTCATGTGTCCCACCCATCATCCCTACCATCATAATATCATATCCCTCTTGATGGAAAAACCTGGTCAAGATATAACCAATCACAATGTATCCCCCTTGACAGTAAGGCCTCGTCAAGGTGTCCCCATGCTTGCTTCTCGGTCGCCCCGTCGAAGCATGGACTCCGGTTATAGCCTATCAGGCTATCCCCATGAATGCTTCTCGGTCACCCCGACAGAGCATGGACTCCGGTTATAGCCTATCAGGCTATCCCCATGAATGCTTCTCGGTCGCCCCGACGGAGCATGGACTCCGGTTCCTTTATTTTCCTGCCCATGCCATGCATGAGATGTAAATGCATAATGCTATGTTATATATATAAATCATAGCATTAATATAGAATTCATAGCCTTGCAATATACCATGTATATAAATCATAACCATTAAAACCCATCATAAAACATATCATATAATTACCAAAAATAAGTCAAGAACCATCACATAACGACTAATCCACGGCTTACAAAAAGGTAGGAATCCTACCGAATACCGACTAACGTTCTTTCTTTCGTTTCCGTCCGATAGACTCGGTCGCCGATCGCGCACCGTTTGCGATGTCCAATACCTTATTATACATTAATAATTAGTCCATGTTTTTAATCTTTTACTAAGCCCAAACATCATATCTTAGTGAGGTTCTTCATTTTTGCCAATATTTACCATTTTTGCCACTATTCCTTCTATGGTTATTCACCTACTCAACCATGTCATATGATCATAAAAGATTAGCCCTTTAATTAACCTAATCCTTATTCATTTAAACCCATACAAAACCCATACTTAACCCTTTAAATGGTTCACAAAATGGGTCATTAATTATAGTTTTGCCACTACCTCTCCCATGTTTAGACATTCACTTAACCATATACATTTCTTTGTCCAAAATTGATTCATAGATTTGGGTCCATTAATGACCCATCACCCATGTCTTAAAATCATTAAAATCAGCCACTTAATTTAACCTGAACTCCATTAATTTAATCATATACAAACACATTAACCTTAGGCCAAAATGATCTACAATTGGGTCATGGGTTCGGCCATGCACCATAGCCGAACCCATGATGCCTCTTTCTCCATTTTTCTTGGGCCCATTGTTACACATTTGAATCCCTCATAAGCCCTTCCATGAAGGGGTTTAATTCATACACTTAAAGCCATCATCCTTAGCTACATTGGAGTCCATTACAAATATCAACACTAGGTTCATTTTGGTACATCAAAACCACCAACATTCATCACCATAGAGTTCCACAACATTCTTTCCATAGTTTTTATTTTTAAAACCTTATTTACAATGCTTAAAGTCCATTTAAAAATTGTTAATCCTCTCCATCATTTCTATGCCTCTTGAGGCCACAAAAATCACTCACATACCCCATGAATTTCCTCATTTAAACCCCTTTAAAAATCACTCACATTTATTCATTTAAAACCCTAAAATCATTAGCCACCCTCATTGTCTTCCATTCTTTAAAACCCTAAAAATCATACCTCACTTACCATGGGGTTCGCCATCCTACATGGCCGAACCCTATGGCCCATGATGTCCTTCAAATCTTACATACATCCATGCTTAAAACAAATTCTTAATACCAACGTCCTTAATGCATTTATTTTTTTCTCAACCCTAATTTACCCATTTAGGGTTTGCCCATTTTTCCTCCTTTCATTTGATGGATTTGAGATCCAAGGCCATGATGTTTTGGCCACCTCTAAATCCAAGAAATGGATTTCATAACCTCTTAAACCCTAAAAAAAAACTAATCTCTTGTTTAGAAAATACTTACGATCTGACGCCTCCTCCGACTTTCGTTACTCCCGTCGGCTTCCTTGACCTTCTTTCTTCTCCTTCTCCTTTGTTGGTTGGCTAAAATGCTTGATCAATGGTGAAAACCTCCAAGCTTGGGTTCGGCCATGGTAGGGTTAGATTTGAGAGAGGGAGAGGAGAGGATGGAGATGAGAAAGAAAATACTATGGCTTGATCTTGGAGTGATGGCCAAGCTTACACATTTCTCCTCTCTTTTCTTCCAAGCTTTTCTTCTTCTTTCTCTTGGTTTTCTTCCTTTCCTTCTCCTTGGGTGTGGGACGGTTTTTGAGAGGGCAAGAGATGGAGGACGTGTGAAAGAGTTAGATGGAATGGAGAGAATGAGATGAAAAAGTCATCTCATCTCTTGGTTGCTTAAGACATACTCCACATTAACTCCTCCCACCAACCCACACAAGATATTTTCCATGCTTTATGACCCAACCACCACTAACCAACGTTTTAAGTAGTTTGTGTTTCTTTGGGTGGTTTCGACCATTTGACCATGATTAGATTAGCTTAATCATTTAATTAATTAGATTATTAGGTTAATTAATTCACACTTATCTCTTTTAATCTCCTTAATTCTTCTCCATTACTCCACCCATGGTTGACCAATTCAACCATGGTGACCGGCCCCACCAATCCTTGGTCCACATGCCACCTCACTTGGTGAGGTGGAGGTGGAGGTGGGTCCCATTGGACCATGTCACCTTGGTCAATTCATCACCAACTTAGGTGATTTAAATTTAATTAAATCCATTCCTCTTATTGGATCACCATTGGGCCCATGGCCCAATTAAGTTCACCCTTATCCATTTATCTTAGAGGTTAACTATCTTGACCCATTGGGTCCCAAATGGGTATTTGACCCAATTTGACCATTCTTGACCCAATTAATCATTATTGACCCATTAAATGAATTTCATCCAATCCATGATCCAATTGGGCCATAATTGGTCCATTGTCCATATTTTGATCCACTTAACATTTATTCCATTAAAATTCTCAATTTCCATCATTAAAATAAATAATATCCACTTATATATTGATTTACAAATTCCGGGCCATTACATCCATTGACTCAAATGAGGAGTTGCCTTGGTCTTAAACATCACAAAACAAGTCCCACACGTTGGTGGCTTGGGAGTTATGATTCATGCATGGACTTTAAATGGAATGGGATAAGTTTTGAATTGGGAATATGGAGGGTTTCCATCGCATGATAGAAACCCAAAGCCCAACGTTGGGAGTGCCTGTAATGCCCGCCCCATTTTCACCGAAATCAGAGTTTAATTTTTTTTTTTGGAAATAAAAGTGACAACGGGCGTGGACGTCACGTCGCGAGTTAAGCCCGAGCTTCTAAAGCCCGGCCCTTAACTGGCCAAACCTACGTGTGCGTGGAACTAAGTCCACGAAAAAACGGTTCACACGTAGAAGTAAGCTTGCGGAAATATAATTACATGCGGAACATTATAATAGAGACTATCCTACCAGTTTTAGATAGCAAGGAAGTACGGCGCTTAAATTACTAAGATACCCCTATGTTCATAATTATATGTCAAAATGATAACGTCCAGAGTACAGTCCAAACCATAGCAAGAAACAGTAATTATTACAATTCGACAAGCTAAGCTACTTAAATTACATTTCCAAAATAAAGCTTAAATAAAACTAAGTAGCCGCTTTCCCAAGCTCCTAAGCTTGGCTCCCGTCGCGTCCACCGTTTCCGCCGTCTTCTGCGTTATCAGCTAGGGTAGAAGTAGGGCGTTAGAGAATGCGCCCAATAGGACTCCGAGTAGGGCTAGCACATGGATTAGTGATAACAAACATACAGATAACAATATAATAAAAATCCATAAAATGAATGCCATGCCATGGGTGCCTATGTCATGTGTCCCACCCATCATCCATAACATCATACAATATCATATCCCCTTGACGGTAATGCCTCGTCAAGGTGTCCCCATGTTTGCTTCTCGGTCGCCCAGACGGAGCATGGACTCCGGTTATAGCATATCAAGCTATCCCCATGTCTGTTTCTCGGTCGCCCCGACGGAGGATGGACTCCGGTTATAGCACCTCAGGCTATGCCCATGTTTGCTTCTCGGTCGCCCTGACGAAGCATGGACTCCGGTTCCTTTATTTTCCCGCCCATGCCATGCAGTGAGATGTAAGTGCATTATGCTATGTAATGTATATATAATTCAAATCCTTAATATAAAATCCATAGCATTGAAATATAATCCATAACCTTAAAAATATCATCCATAGCATTAAAATATAATCCATAGCATTTAAAATATCATCCATGGCATTAAAGTATAATCCATAGCATTTAAAACCCATATTAAAATAAATCATATAATTACCGAAATAAAACGAGGAAACCATCACATGCACATAATCCACGGCTTACAAAAAGGTAGGAATCCTACCGAATACCGCTTAGTGTCCCTTTACGTTTTCGTTCAATAATCCGGTCTCCGATCGCGTACCGTTTGCGATGTCCCGATACCTTATTATACATTTACCAAATTAGTCCATATTTTATCCATGATTAAGTCCCTAACTGATCACAAACTTAGATCCATTAATGATCCCTAACCATGTTACAAGGTTATCAAAAATCAGCCCTTAACTTAGCCTCATTTCCATTGATTTAAACACATGCAAAATTCCAAATTTTTGCCCATTAAACATTCTAATTTTGTGAGCCTAAAATGCAGCAACCCTACGCTTCATTTAATCACTCATAATGTCATCTTAATGCACCCAAGTTCATGTCCAACCTACATGGGGTTCGGCCATGTACCATGGCCGAACCCATGGTTCTTCATTGTGGCCCATAATTACGGTTTTGACACTACACTTCCATGGTTTAATATTTCCTCCATCCATGTATATTTTTGGTCCATACTTCATCCATATACTTAGCCCCATTAATGATTCATTGACCATGACATAACATCCCTAAAATCAGCCACTTAATTTAATTAAATTTCCAATCATCTAATCCCATACATAATTCCAATTCTTGCCCATAACATGACCTACAAATGGGTCATGGGTTCGGCCATACACCATGGCCGAACCCATGATGCCTTTTTACCATTTTTCTTGGGTCTATTTTATCTCATTTGGTCCTACCATAAATGAATTTAAATCATACATTTAAACCATCCTTCCTTAATCATCATGAGGTACATTTTTGTCCATCAATTCAACCATCATTCCCATTTATTTTTCCATGGTTCCAAAACACCAAATTCCTCAAAATCTCCCCATGGGGTTCGGCCATGGTAGGTCCATAGTTTTTATTTTAAAAACATCATTTCCACTCATTTAAAACCTTGTTTAAAATACTTAAAAAAAATCCACTTAATTACCATTAACCTTCTCCATTAATTTGCATACTTTTATAACCATTAATTACATCATTCCATCACCATAGGGTTCCGCCATACACCATGGCCGAACCCATGGTTCATGATTCATCATTTTCCTATGCCTCTTGAGGCCACAAAATCATTCATACACTCCATGATTTTTCCTCATTTAAACCCCTTTAAATTTTTCCAACATTTAATCATTTACAACCCTAAAAGTCATAATCATTCTTCATGGCTTTAAACTTTAAAACCCTAATTAAAATCATCACCCATTTACCATGGGGTGCGGCCATACTACATGGCCGAACCCTATGGTCCATCAATCCATTCAAAAACCCATATTTCCATGCTTAATCCATTTTTTTTTTCTTAATCTATCTCTCCCATTTCATCCATTTCTCATCTTATCATTGGACGGATCTTAGATCTAAGGCCCATAACATATGTGGCTACCATCCATTCTAAGAAATGGATTCCATAAACACATCTTAACCTTTAAAAAAAATATAAATTCTTGTTTAAGAATTTCTTACCACATAGACGACTCCTCCGGCCTTTCTTTCTCCTTTTGATTTCCTTAGCCCTTTCTCTTCTTCTTCTCCTTGTTGTTCAGCCACTATGTGCTTGATCAAGATGGAGTCTCCAAGGTTAGGGTTCGGCTAAGGTAGGTTTAGATTTTGAGAGAGGGGGAGGGGAGGAGGGGATAGAAAATTATCTCAAGCTTTGTTCTTGGGGTGGTCGGCCAACACTTGGTTTCTTCTTCCCTTTCTTCTAAGTTTCTTCTCCTTCTTTTTCCTTGGATGGGGTCGGCAATGAGAGGGAGGAGGAGAGGAATGAGAGTGGCTTGAGTGGTAAGGTGAAAACCATCCAATCCTTGGTTCCTTAGACCATACACTTCCATGATGGCCTTCACCCACCAAGTATGGGCTCCCTTGTCCTTGGTGGTGGTGGTTGAGACCAAACCACCACCAAGCCAACGGTTTGGCCTCTTTGTGAGGGAGTGGTTTGGTCTTCCTCCCTTTGACCACTTGACCATATGATGAGGGGTATGGGTCCCCATACCTTGAGTGGTGGTGGTTGAGATGAAACCACCACCCTAAGTCCATGGTTTCTTTTATGTTTCCTTGGGTGGTTTCAATGGGATGAAACCACCCTTTGACTTGCCCCTTTGACTTATTCATTTGACCCTAATTTGACCAACCTAATTAATTAAATTAAATCCTTACTTAGGTTAATTAATTCCTATTTAATTTAATTCCATTAAATTCTCTTTCTAAGAAATCCACCCATGGTTGACCAAGTCAACCATGGTGGACGCCCCCCACCAACACCTATCCTACTCGCCACCTCACTTGATGAGGTGGAGGTGGGCCCCATTCGGCCATGTCACCTAAACCCCATTAATCTTAACTTAGATGTTTAAAATAATTTAATCAAACCTAATCTACTTTATTCCTCCTTAGTCCCCTTAACTTATCCATGGTTGACCAAGTCAACCATGATGGTCGACCCCACCTTTTCCTTGGTCCACACGCCACCTCACTTGGTGAGGTGGAGGTGGGCCCCACTTGGTTATGCCATTTTAACTTAGGTGGTTTAATTCTAATTCAACCCATTTCAATCAATTGGGTCACCATTGGGCTCATGGCCCAATTAAATTATTTTCTATCATTTACCTTAGAGCTTGACTCATTTTGACCCATTGGGTCCCAAATGGTTATCGGGCCCACTTTGACCATTATTGACCCCTTAAATGAATTCCATCCAATCCATGGTCCATTGGACCATACTTGGGCCTTTGCCCCAAAATTTGATCCATTTAGCATTCATAACATCAAAATTTCAATTTTTCCATTATTAAAATAAATAAATTCCATATATATGTTGATTTAAAAATTCGGGCTATTACAGTGCCAAGGGGTGCCTTGGTTGGCATCAAATGACTCTTTGGTTAGACCAATATTTATGAGGACAAATGAGAGGTTTAAGGGGCTGATATACAAAAGGGTTGCAATACACCATATGGCCAAATTTTATATCTCAATAAGCTTGGAACTTTCATTTCTCTCCCTCTCTCAAAAACCCATCCTCTTGGCCAAATTATCCTTTGGTGTTTTCACCATTGTTCAAGCTTTCAATCAGCTAGGGACTAAGGGAGCAAGAAGGAAGAAAGCAAGGATCAAAAGGAGAGAAGAGAAGCAAAGGAAATTGGTAAGTGTTTACATAAGAATTTAGTGAAATAAATTGGTAAAAGGGAGCATGATTTGGCCATGGAATGGACGAATCCATCTGTAACGCCCCGCCCTCTCCGAGATTCAGAGTCTAATTTTTGTTTTTTTTATAAATTAAAGTCGGAAAAGGGCGGGCAACGTCACGACACGAGCTAAGTTCGGACTTCCAAAGTTCGACCCTTAACTGGCCACCCATGTGAGCATGGACTAAACCCATGATAACAATCCACACATGGAATTAATCAAGTCATGCGGAATAAACTAGACCAATTGCAGAAATAAACTGAATAGATAGTAAGTACAAGTCTCCCATTAAAACTAGTTAATCCAAATATCCATTATCAAACTATAAACAAACCATAGCAAAGTTACTAGCTATTACATGTCCATAAATTGTAATTCAAATGACAGTAAAATATAAATCCATTCCAACACTCAAGTGCTTAAGCTTGGCTCCCCTCCTGGTCCTCGACCTTCTCTTTCCCTCTTCCTTTTCCTGCGTTATCCTCTAAGGATAGAATTAGGGCGTTAGATCAACGCGCCCAGTAGGTTTTCCGACCAGGGTTACCACAAGGTTAGTATATAAAAACATGCATATATCATAATATATGATAATAAAAAACATATAAAATCAATGCTATGTATGTAAGTGCAAATGTAATGAGTCCCACCCGCCACAAGTATACATAGCCATCAAGTTATTTCATAGTGTTCTTTCTTTGGGACCTCATGACAAGGTAATCCACAGTACTCCTCATTTCCTGTGGATAGGACTCTCATCATTGAGTTATTTCACAGTGTTCTTTCATTGGGACTCTCACGACAAGGTAATCCACAGTACTCCTCATTTCCTATGGATAGGACTCTCATCATTGAGTTATATCACAGTGTTCTCTCATTGGAACTCTCACGTCAAGGTAATCCATAATCATCACCCCATGCCATGCATGAGATGTCAATGAATATATGTCATTTGTAAATATGTCTCATCATTCAAAACCCATTTGAAACATAAAACAATAAAAGCATAACTTATAAAAACCATGATAAAACCAATATAACAGTGGTTACAAGTAGGTAGGAAACCTACAGAAACTTCGCTTAAGTGTCCATTCCTTTTAACCTTCACCCGATCACGACTTGCACGCCGTTCAACTTCCGTTTCCTTGTTTATACAACAGCAAGTTAATACTTAATCTTCTTGATTTCTAGTCAAGTTTAGATCTCATAAACCATCTTGTGGGGTTCGGCCATACCCATGGCCGAACCTCACCCACTATAATTTGATCTCTATTTTTATTTAATCCTCATTAAAACATCTCATATTACAAACATACCTTGGTAGGGTTCGGCCATGTTGATGGCCGAACCATACTACTTTGGTTTGACCCCTCTTTCAAGTCGTTTAATCCTTCTCTATTCATTTTTATCATTTGACTTTTATTTACGGTTTTGCCATTGGCCTTAAACCATATTAAAACCAAGTTCCATAAAAACCACCTTAGTGGGGTTCGGCCATATTACTTGGCCGAACCTCACCAATCCAAATTTGGTCTCTTAATCCTTTATAATTAGGACTAACTACTCATCTATCCATGTGATTAACTAGCCCTTAATTTTCCATCATTTCCTTGGTTCCAATCATCACTTTCATCCACCAACACTACTCCATGGGGTTCGGCCATACATATGGCCGAACCCTATGGTTCTTTTATCCATTATACTTCATCATAAATTCATAACTTAGACCCTTTAAAAAAATTACAAAACAATCAACAACTTTTAATCATATACTTGAATCCAAATACCCATTTAATGGTCCATGGGGTTCGGCCATACACATGGCCGAACCCAATGGTTCCCTTGGTTCAATGATTCCATCATACGTACATAACTTAGGCTCTACTCTTTAACCATAAGAACCATATGGTTCAGCCATCCCATGGCCGACCCTACACATTAATTTTTCATTCCAAATAAAACACTTAAAAAAACTCTCCACCATTGGTATGGTTTTTATCTCTCCAAAAAAAATACCAAATTATCAAATACTTTCATGGGGTTCAGCCATCCAAGGTGGCCGAACCCTATGCCCATGATTTGGACCTTTTTAACTTATATCTTATGTCCATTAAAAGCATATAAAAATCACCATAGTATTGCATGGTTTTTACCCTTCAAAAACCATCCAAATAACCTCATGGGGTTCGGCCATCCAAAGTGGCCGAACCCAATGATCTACTTTTATCATTTAAACCACCTTTACCCAAGGTTTAAACCCTTGATGCATTCGGCCATTCCATGGCCAAATCATGACATTCAAATCCATGATTTAAACCTTTTTAACAACTATTTAGCCTCATCAAAACATGTACCAATCTCCATGGTTTTGCATGGTTTTTAGCCTTCAAAACCATCAACCTAACCAAATTATTTCATGGGGTTCGGCAATCCAAAGTGGCCGAACCCTATGGTCCATGTTTTCCATCTTTTTAAACATCAATATTCATATTCTAAACCTTTGATAGATTCGGCCATCCCACGGCCAAATCATGTTCCATTTAACCCATTTTATTAAACAAAATTCCATGGAAACACGTACCAATTTCCTTTGCTTCTCTTCTCTCCTTTTGATCATTGCTTCCCTCCTTCTTGCTTCCTTAGTCTCTAGCCGATTATGAGCTTGAACAATGGTGAGAACATCAAGGGCTGGTTCGGCCAAAGAGATGGGTTTTGAGAGAGTGAGAAGAGATGGAATTCTAAGCTTTTCTTTGCAATGTGTAATTCGGCCAAATGGGTTGTGTTTCCATTTTGCCAATCAGTCCATAAAACCTCTCATTCACCCTCATAACTTTTGGTTTAACCAAGGAGTCACTTGGCACAACCAAGACATTCCTTGGCACTCCCAAGGTATCCTTTGGCACTCCCATGCAACCTTATCCCATCTCATTAAAATCCATTTAAACCCATGCATGGAGATTACCATTACAAGGTCACCAACGTGTGGGACTTGTTTTGGGTTGTTTAAGATCAAGACAACTCTTCTCCTCCCCTTTGACTCACCTGAACTCAAGACCCCTTTGATTTCCAATTTAACTCACCCAACTCATTAGCTCAACTCACCACATTAAATGCCATTCATTTAATGCAGTTGAGTCAACTCAACCATTTAATTCAAATCCAACTCACTTCAGTCCCAACTCAACCTGATTTAACTCATTTTTGAGCTCACTTGAGGGTCCACACGGTCAACCATGGTCAACCATGGTCAACTCTGTAGCACCCTGGAATTTCAAAGTTATCAGTTTATATGAAAATATTCATATTTACGGAATTGCCATTGTGATAAAAATTGATTTGAATTTAAATGGGTCAATGGCTCAATCAAGACCCAAAGGATGATAGTTGGTTTACAAAACAAATAAATGGGTAAGATAAATTTAAACGGGTCAAGAGTCATATTTGGGTCAAATTTGGATAAATGGGTCAAAATGGCTAGATGGGACCCAATGGGTCGTGTGAATGGCATGATTAACCATGGATTGAGTTCAAGCTTAGTTAATTTAAGTTTTTAATTACTTGAGTTTGGTTTGAGTTGAAATGAATGGTTGGTTAAGTTGAGTTGAATTTATTAGTTAAGTTAAATTAAATGAATGGCTTAGGTTGGGTGAGTTGAATAAATGAGTTGGATGAATATGTATTTTTATTGTGAAGTGTGTGAATGAGAAGGGAAGTGTTTTAAATTACAAGTTTGAGCAAGGAAAAACGTTGGTGCATGGGGAAACATTACCATGCATGTAACCCCCATTTAGGTGATGAATAAAATGGGAGTTACATTTTGAATGGGAGTTACTTCTTGAAGTCACAAGGGTTACTAGGGACGTTGGCTGCATGCATGAGCAATTTCATGCATGTAACGGCTACCATGGAGATATGAGAATGATGGCTTTGAGAGTTACAAATGTATGAATGAAGGAGGATGAAGCACATGGGAGTTTCATTTGGTTGCATGGAAATTATGGCCTACGCATGAAACTCCGAAGATGGAGACAATTGGAGTTGCCGTTTCATGGAGTTACAAAAGGGGTCCTTGACTTTTCAAATTCAAAAAGGTTAGATTACACGTTGGAAAGGGCATGAGGGTTTATTCCATGCTTAAGTATTCAAAGAGACAACCAATGGAGGGAGGATGAAGCACATGGGAGTTTCATTTACATGTGAAACTCCCACATGCAAAATTAATGCAAAATGGATAGTGTGAGGAATGCACACAGCAAAACCGTTGGGAACCCTTGGTGTTTCATTTCATAGATGAAACCCCAAGGAACTTAAAGGATTCTAATTATGGAGAGATGAGTTACACAAGGGCTGAATTAACCTTGGGCTGTTTTTGGTCAAGCAAAGGATTTTCACTCTCTCTATCTCTCTATCTCTCTTGGACGTCCTCTATCTTTCTAAACCAAGAGCAGCAGCTGGTTGTTCATTTTAATTAGTTTTTGGGTAATCCTTTCATCAAGACAAAAATCAGCAAAAGGGTTTTGGCAACAAGGTTAGCAATTTCATTCAAGACCAAAGTTTTTTCTCTCTCACTCTCTTAAGTCCTTGTCACCTGGCTGAATTATCTCAAGGAGCTTGCATCAAGATCAGTCTCAGCCCAAAGAACAGTAAGAGAGAAGGAGAGGTCAAGGAGATAAAGGGTCAAAGAAGGAGTCAAAGGAACCGAAGGAGACGCGGTATTAGTAAGTGCATTTTGAACCCTTGTTTAATAGATTGGTTAAGAAAATGAGATTTGGCCATTGTATGGCCAGATCCATCAATGGTTTAGACCTAGAATTATGATGTTTAAAATGATAAAATATGGACCATAGGGTTCGGCCCCATTGGATGGCCGAACCCCATGGAAAAACTTGGTGGATTCTATGGTATTTGAAAGTCAAAATCCATATTTTGGAGTGAGGATTTTAGAAGATTTTTATGTGGAATTAAGCTTGCTGTTTTGGAGTAGATATGACATGACTGAACCATATTTATCTTATGTTAATTTGTTGATTAATTTCATAGATAAATATGGGTGGATTTCCATTAAGAGAACCATAGGGTTCGGCCATGTGTATGGCCGAACCCCATGGACTGTTTTTAGATGATTTTAAGTATGTGTTTTAAAAAGGTTAAAACATAAATAAGGAAGTTTGTTTTGGACAAAAATGAATGATTAAGAAGTTCAAAACCAAAGGTCATAGGGTTCGGCCACCATGGAGGGCCGAACCCCATGCAAATAATGGTTTGTTTTGATGTGTTTGGAACAAATAAACCATGAAGTTGATGGACTGTTTTGGGTTATTATTTTAAGATGTAAGTACATATTTTACAATGGTTTAAAAACATGGATTTGGGTGCTGGTTTCAGACCTAAGATGAAGGACTAAATGTTCAAAATTAATCTCATGGTGTTCGGCCAATATACATGGCCGAACCCTATGAAATTGGGCTAATTTTGGAGGATTGTTTTGAAGGTTAAAAACCTGATTTAGATATACAGTTATTACCTGGTTAATTAAGGTTTAAAAACAGTAAATGTAATCATTGGGTTCAGCCATGATAGAGGGCCGAACCCCATGTAAAACGGTGTGGGTTTTCATGTTGAGAACCCCATGGAAACCATGGAAACCATGAAAATCCATGGACTGTTTTGTGGAATAATTGGGTTAAGTTTATGATGAACATTAGGTATTATTTATATGCTTTAATTTAAGAATAATATATGTTGTTTATGGAGTTAGTATGGGTAGGTAATCGGCCAACATGAATGATGGAAATTGAGTATAAAATCACATTGGTGAGGTTCGGCCATGTGTATGGCCGAACCCCACTAATGATGATTGTAGGACATAATTGTTGGTTTATATGAGGATATGGAGGGTTAAAGAAGGATCAAATTAGGTGATGAGGTTCAGCCATGTGTATGGCTGAACCCCACTAAAGATGGTTTTTATGTATGGTGATGAAAGTTAGTTAATTTAAAGCAAAGGTTGGTCTCAATGGCACAATTGTAATTATGGCTGAAATGATCAAAAATAAAATGATCATATGATGGGATAAATGGGCTAAAACCAAAGTGGTAAGGTTCAGCCATAATGTATGGCCGAACCCTACTAAGGTTCGTTTAGAAGTTTGGGTAATTGGATAGGTTTTAATTAAATAAATGAATGACCAATGTTTTAATGGATGAGGTTCGGCTATGGCTTTGGCCGAACCCCACTAGGTGATTCTTGGAACATAAAGCTTTGCTGGAAATTAGGTGGATAAATGATTAAGTTGCTGCCATGTGCATAGGGTATTCGGATTTTTAGAACGGTGAGCGAGACGTGATCGGAAGACGGTCCAAAGGAAGGATCGAACAAAGTAAACTACTGTAGGTTTCCTACCTTGTTGTAACCACTTAACTTATTCGCTGTTTTATGTTTATTTGAATAAGTTATTTGAATCAAATGTTATATTTACAAATGGCATGTTTGCATAGACATCTCATGCATAGCATGGGATGATGGGGAAGTAACCGGAGGCCACACTCCGTCGGGACGTCCGAAAGACCATTGTGGGGTACCCTGATGATGAGAATCCCATCAGGAGGAATCCGGAGGCCACACTCCGTCGGGGCGTCCGAAAGACCACTGTGGGTTACCTTGACGATGAGAATCCCGTCAAGTGATGGCTATGTTGAATGGTGATGGGTGGGACTCATTACATGTTCATTTCATACATAGCATATGTTTTACAGAATTTTGTCACACATGTATAATTATTATCCTATTTGCATGTTTTTGACTAACCATGTGGTAGCCCTACTCGGAAACACTACTGGGCGCGTTGATCTAACGCCCTATCTATATCTTTAGTGGATGATGCAGGGAAAGGAAAGAACGTGGTTGGAGAAGAGGACCAAGTACGAAAACTTGGGCGATTTGAATGATTGCAATGGACTATGAATGGATTATTTATGGACTTGTTAGTTGATTTATTTGGAACAATGTAATTTGTTAAATTAGGTGTTGGCATGTAATAAGTAGTTAAGTAGATGCTATGGTTGGATTTATTTGAATGGTTTGGAATGAATAGCAGACTAAGGTTATATAATAATTTTGGAGAATAAATAAGGTACTTTGCTATCTAAAAATGGAAATTGGATTAATCATAGGTTTTATTATAACCTCAGTTAGATCTAGACTAAGTTAATTCCGCTAGATATATTTGTACCATGTGCGGATCAGTTTTATGGACTTAGTTCATACGCACATGGGCTTGGCCAGTTAAGGTTCGGATTTAGAGATACGAACTTAACTCGCGTCGTGACATTCCGCCCCGATCACTTATTGATTATTATTATTTAAAAAAAAAAAAATAAACTTTGAAAATTTACAGTGAAAAGGGCGGGGTGTTACAAACTCGACCCATTGGGTCCCCATTTAGCCCATGGATCCAATTTGACGCCATGACCCATTTATGGGTGTTTTAGCCATTTGCATGTGGCTTACATACTTGCATCATGCCTACCCATTTATCCTTTATTTAATTTCCAATCAATTCAGCTTAATCCCATTAAATTTGGGCTCACCAATGGTCAAACAAGTTCATTATGACCCATTGGGTCCCAATTGGGTCCTTTGACCCAATTAATCATTTTGACCCAATTTGATGTACATTACCCATTTACTTAAATTTGATCGTTATAATATGTTCATAGGGTCTTAATTTGAACAATGGGCCCCACCATTTTCTCATTTACAATAACATCTATTAAATTTACCAATCCAGTGGCATTTTCGTAAATATTCATATCTTTGAGAAATTGGGGTGTTACACCATCAAGGGCTTAAACCTTGGATGGTGCTGTATAAAAAGGATAAAAAAATGGATCATTGGGTTCGGCCACTTTGGATGGCGGAACCCCATGAATTATTTGGGTATTTTGATGGTTTTTGAAGGCTATAAACCATGCAAAACCATGGAGATTTTTACATGTTTTAATGAGACACAAAGTATATGTTAAAGAGATTCAAATCATAGGCCATAGGGTTCGGCCACTTGGGATGGCTGAACCCCATGAAAGGATTTGACAAGCTTATGGTGATTTTTGATGGTTTTGAGAGATAAAAACCATACAAGGTATGGAAGGGTAAAGGTGTTAAAAAAATGGAGATAAGGTGTATGTCTTGGGTCGGCCAATGTATGGCTGAACCATATCTTTCTTATGGTTAAATTATTATGTCAAAACCATGAATAATCATGGGAAGTATTGAACCAAGAGAACCATAGGGTTCGGCCATACACATGGCCGAACCCCATGGATCATTTTATGGGATAAATGGACCCTTGTATGGGTATTTGGATTTAAGTTTATGATTAGTAATTGTTAATGGTTGTTGTGATGTTTTAAAGGTTAACATAGATGAAAGAATAATGGACTTAGATGCTCATTGTTTATCAACAAGGATAGCAAAGAGTAGCACCCAAAACCAAAAGGGGCGAGGTTCGGCCATGGGGTATGGCCGAACCCCACCAAGTGATATGAATGGTGTTTGACTTTAAAAAGGTCTAAAGATGTTCCAATGGATGAGGTCATAAGATCCATTCTTTAGTGAATAAAAAGGAACTATAGGGTTCGGCCATGTGTATGGCCGAACCCCATAGAGTGACAATGATGAACGGTTAAAGGCTAGGTAAATGGATGATTTGAATGGCATTTGAATGTAATTAGAATGGATTAAAGGACCAAGATGGAGATAGTGAGGTTCGGCCAAGTTGTATGGCCGAACCCCACTAAGGTGGATTTGTTTTGATAATAGTGGTTATCAAGATTAATTATTGGTTAGCCTAGTGGTAAAACCGTAAATATAAGTTATAATGGAATAAATGATTAAAGGACTTGAAAGAGGGGTCAAACCAAAGTGGTATGGTTCGGCCATGCTGTATGACCGAACCCTACCAAGTTATATTATGTAATATAAGGTGTTTATATGGATGGTATTGATCAAGTGAAAAGGATGATCAAATCCAAAGTGGGTGAGGTTCGGCCATGGGTATGGCCGAACCCCACAAGATGGTTTTTTGGGACTTAGATGTAAATGGAAATTAAATGATAGCATATTGACTTGCTGTTATATAAATAAGGTGACGAAACTTGAAAGGCGCAGGAGTCATGAACGGGTGACGCGTAAGAAAAAACGGACATTTAAGAGAACTTTCAGTAGGTTCCTACCTACTTGTAACCACTGTTATATTGGGTTTTATCATGGTTTTTATGAGTTATGTTGTTATTGTTTTATGTTTCAAATGGGTTTTGAATGTTGAGATATATTTACAAATGACATATATTCATTGACATCTCATGCATGGCATGGGGTGATGATTATGGAAACCGGAACCCACACTCCATCGGTATGCCCGTGATGCATCTGTGGGGCCTCCTTAAGCGATGAGAGTCCCGCCAGGAGGAATAACTTAATGATGAGAGTCCTATCCATAGGAAATGAGGAGTACTATGGATTACCTTGACGTGAGAGTCCCGTCAAGTGATAGCTATGTATACTTGTGATGGGTGGGACTCATTACATTTGCACATACATACATAGCATTGATTTTATATGTTTTTGATGATCAAATATTATGATATATGCATGTTTTTATATACTAACTATGTGGCAGCCCTGATCGGAAAACCTACTGGGCGCGTTGATCTAACGCCCTAATTCTATCCTTAGAGGATGATGCAGGAAAAGGAAAGGGAAAAGGCAAAGGCTGAGGCTCACGAGGAAAGCTAAGCATAGATGCTTGGGTGTTGGAATAGAGTTTATTTATTGACGTTTTGAATACATTATTATGGACATGTAATAATGTAGATAACTGCTATGGTTTGATTTAGTTTGAATGAAGGATTAGTTTTAAGTAAATATGACTTGTACTTTGCTATCTGAGAATGGAGCAGCCTGAGGACTGATTATAATTCCGCATATTTGATTTATTCCGCAAGTTTTATTTAGTTCCATGTGTGGCTTGGTTTTCATGGACTTGGTCCATGCACACATGGGTGGCCAGTTAAGGGTCGGACTTTGGAAGTCCGAACTTAGCTCGCGTCGTGACGTCGTCCGCCCTCTTCCGGCTTTACTATATTTAAAAAAAAAACAATTAGACTCTGAATCTCGGAAAGGGCAGGGTGTTACAAAAGATGGCTCCAAAGAGAAAGAGTTGACAGAACCAGAAAGGGAAGGAAAAAGTGGCACAAACCTCTCAACATGAGAAGGAGGCAGAAAAATCGCAACATGAAGAGGAGGAACGACACTCACGACTTGAAGAGGAAGAGCAAAATTCTCAACATGATGAACAACCATCCCATCAAGAAGAAAAGGGGCAAAGCAGTTTGAATATACCAGTAGTGCCTCCTGAACTACAAATCTTAGTTCAAGCAGTAGTTACTTTTGTCCTCCAACAGCATTTGAATGGAAGTGGAAGCACTAGTGACGCCAATGACCTGAACATGGTCACGGATTTTTGACCCAATTGATGTACATTACCCATCCAATCAAACTTGACATTCATAATGTGCTCATATGATCTTAATTTGAGCAATGGGCCCCACCATTTCCTTACTTAACATCACAAAATAATTAATTTAACACATCAGGGGCATTTTCGTAATTATCCACTTCATTGAGAAATTGGGGTGTTACAATATAACCCTCTTTTTAAAATTTTCATCCCGAAAATTGAGCGAAGTAGGGTTCTCAAAATAAATTACATAAATAATTCGGGGTGAGCTGTTCTCATCTCCGATTCAAGTTCCCATGTGCCCTCTTCATCACCATGACGGTCCCATACCACTTTTACGAATTGAATTGCTCTGTTTCGCAACACCCTTTGTTCGGTCTCCACTATCCTGACCGGCTTCTTGACGTACGTCACGTCGCTTTGCACTTCAATATCCTGAACATTCAAAACATGGGACGGATCCTGATTATACTTTCTTAGCATTGACACATAAAACACATCATGTAGAGCTGCTAACTGTGAAGGTAGTGCTAACTGGTACGCTACATCCCCCATCCTTCTTATGATGGAAAACGGTCCCACATATCTTGGCGACAGCTTCCCCTTCTTTCCGAACCTCATATGTCCCTTCCGTGGTGAGACCTTTAGAAATACCATGTCTCCCACTTCAAATTCCAGAAACCGTCTCCTTTTATCAGCATAGCTCTTTTGCCGACTCTGTGCAGTCAATAAATGTTGACGTATCAACTTAATTTGTGCGGTAGTCTCTGCGACTAGTTCCGGTCCGATTAATGCAGGCTCTCCAGCCTTTGTCCAACATACCGGCGACCTACACGGTCTACCATATAATGCCTCGTATGGAGCCATCTGAAGGCTTGCCTAATAGCTGTTATTATACGAGAACTCCACCAGTGGTAAGTGGTCCTCCCATCCACCCTTGAAATCTAACATGCATGCTCTCAGCATGTCCTCCAAGGTTTGTATTGTCCTTTCAGACTGTCCATCAGTTTGTGGATGGAAAGTGGTGCTAGTCAATAAATCTGTCCCCATGGCTAACTGCATGCTTTGCCATACTCTGCCCGTAAAACGGCCATCTCTGTCCGATACTATCGTTCCGGGAATGCCATGTAGCCGAATGACCTCTTTAATATACCGCCGACCCAATGTCTCAGGTGAATCTGTCATCTTGATAGGAATGAAATGTGCGGACTTGGTCAGCCGGTCGACTACGACCCATATGGCGTCATTGCCCTTTGAAGACCTCGGCAACCCCGATACAAAGTCCATGGAAATGTGTTCCCATTTCCATTCTGGCACTGCTAAGGGTTTGAGTAACCCTGGTGGCTTTTGGTGTTCAGTCTTAACTTGCTGACAAGTTAGACAATGTGCCACGAATTCTGCCACATCCCTTTTTAGTCCATGCCACCAATAATGCCTCTTTAAATCATGGTACATTTTGGTGCTGCCCAGATGGATAGAGAGCTTGGACTGATGTGCCTCAATCAGTAACTCTTTCCTGCAACTCTTTGGCACATATGTTCTTCCCCTGAATAAAAGACCTTGTCCTGGTCGTAATTCCCATTCCGGTATGTCTACGCCAGACACTTATCTTTTCCGTTGAGTACATCTCCAAATTTTAACACATCTTTCTTTGCACATAAGTCTCTATGTGACTAACAACTTTTGTTCAAAACTTCTACGATATTGAGTACCTTTCAATACCAACTTTTCTGGTGATGCAAGTCGTAATACGACCAACACCCTTTTCTTAAAACGTGGGATGTAAATCGAAACATGTCCCAATCATTAGGTCAATATGTCATTTATCCCTGTTTAACAATCATCCATGAATATAACCCTCCTATGGGTATAATCCATTCATGGAAACCATCCTTCCTTGGTATCACTCTGTCCATGAGTATTATTTATGTATGATTAATAACTATCCATGAAATAACCCACCTATGGGTATAATCCATTCATGGAAACCATCCTTCCTTGGTATCACTCTGTCCATGAGTATCATTTATGTATGATTAATATCCGTAGGAACAACATTCAAATGAATCACTATAAGGTTGTGGTAACCATATCAAATCACAAATATATCCCGACCACTTGCAAGACTTAGGGCTCATGACTTACCAAGCAGAAGACCCACGTCCAACGTGATCCGGTCTACCTCGCCTGCATCCCTTCACCTCATAGGTGATTCACTCAAGCTCTAAGGCGGTCGATCTGCGTCTGATGAGACTAGTACCATCCCCACGGGGTAAAATAGTACCTAGCTCTGCGTATCCAGGCACATCCAGTGTGCAAAATAGCCGTGAGAGTGCCCTCCAGCGCGTAGCATGCGAGGGACCCACTCCTCAACGGTAGCCCTACGGGACCAAGTCTCCGTATTTCATAACAAGGTTCCCACAGTCTCATAGCTATTCTAAGCCATACTCATGAAGTCTATATTCTTATCTCATCAATGCCATGTGAGGGACGCACCCATACCACATCTCAATCATCAACATCATGTGAGGGACGCACCCATACCACGTCTCAATCATCAACATCATGTGAGGGACGCACCCATACCACGTCTCAATGTAAACAAATGACCTCGTCACCTTTACCATGGAACTACTGTATCTTTCATGGGGTCGATATACCCACCAATTGTTGTCATCGACCCATTGATCGACTTAGTTTCACATCAGAATCTATGTTCACATACTTGGGAAATTCCCTGATCATCATCTTATATTTCTTGTTTTGGGGAGTTTTCCTATGTATCACGTAATATCTCCTGTTTGGGAAAATTGCCAAATGAGCATTCTTTGTATTTCTTTGTTTTTGAGAGAACTTCCTAAATATCGAGTATCATTTCTCAATTTGGAGAAATTCTGATGTTCTGCTGTTCTCGGGGAAAAACCTCCCTAAGTATTATGTATCACTTCTCAGTTTGGGGATATTGCCAAATCATCACTCTTTGTTTCTTTTGTTTCTTGAGAAATCTCTAAATTTCTGTTGTTTGTTTCTCAATGGGGGATATCAGGGGAGTGCATCCTACTTTGCTATGTTTGATATGTCCAATTATGATGACTATACTTTACTTTGCTATCTTTTATTGTTGTTCTCAGATTGATTGTTCAGCCTGAGTTACTCGAAGTAAATTAATCTGGCCCCCAGTCAGCGGACTCCGAAGAGTCGGTTAGTTGGGATTCTTATCCGTCAGTGAGACATGAAACCGTCTTAATCTTACTTCGATGATTCAACTTCCCGTTTCGCTCTAATACCAACTGTAACGCCCCGCCCTTTCTCACCCTTCCGAAAATCAGAGTCTGAAAATTTCTTTTTGAAAGAAACACAGAGTGAAAGAGAGCGAGGGCGTCACGATGCGAGTTAAGTTCAGACTACTCAAGTCTGAACCTTAACTGGCCTGTACATGGACTAGACCATGATAATAAATCACACATGGAACTAACAACAACTTGCGGAATAAACTAGACTAATTGCGGAATAGAATGACTAGATAGTAAGTAACAGTCTCAAATATTAATTAACATAAATAACCATCCATAGTTAGTAACCTAATCAAACCATAGCAAATTAATAACTTATTACATGTCTTCAAATTATAAATTCAAATGACAGTAATAAAGAAGTCTAGTGCAATATTCAAGCGCTTAGGCTTGGCTCCCCTCCCGGTCATCGACCTTCTCTTTCCCTTTCCTTGTACCTGCATTATCCTCTGAGGATAGAATTAGGGCGTTAGATCAACGCGCCCAGTAAGTTCCCGAATCAGGGCTACCACATGGTTAGCATATAAAACATGCATATATATATATATATATATATATATATATATATATATATATATATATATATATATATATATATATATATATATATATATATATATATCATAGTACATGATTATCAAAAACATATAAAACCATGCTATGTATGTATGCAAATGTAATGAGCCCCACCCCATCACACATACATAGCCATCACTTGACGGGACTCTCACCGTCAAGGTAAATCATAGTACACTTTCATCTAGGTCTCACATGATAAGTTAATTCACAGTAATCATCGTTACCTGTGGAAAGACACTTCATCATTGAGTTGTTTCATTTCACATATTAGTCCTCTTGGCGGAACTCTCATCGCCTAAGGAGACCAATTGTGACTCTTCTCATCATGTTACTCCTCCTGGCGGGACTCTCATCGCCTAAGGAGGACGGTAACTCATAATTGCAACGCTGTATAACCTCAGTCAACATCCCATGTCCATGCATGAGATGCCAATGCATTGTATGCCATTTGTAAATGCATAACATATCATTCAAAACCACATAAAATAAACAAGAGTCTCATAAAGAAAACTAGGGTAAAACTGTGGTTACAAGTAGGTAGGAAACCTACTGAAGATTCACTTCAGTGTTCGATCTTTCTTAATCGTCACCCGGTCACGACTTGCACGTCGTTCAACTTCCGGTACCTTGTCCATACAATAATCAGTAAATCATATTATCACTTACTTGTTCATTCATATCTAAGACCCAACCACATCATGTGGGGTTCGGCCATACCCATGGCCGAACATCACCAACTTAGAATTTAACCTCCTTTTTTGCTTGGTCAATTCTTAAATACTTAACCCTTTAAACATGTCTTGGTAGGGTTCGGCCATACACCATGGCTGAACCATACCACCTTAATTTAATCCTTCCTTCATGTCCTTTTAACTTTATCTAACCATATTTACATTATCACTCGTATTTACAGCTTTGCCACTAGGCTAAGCTATATCAAAACCATTATCATTTTATGAGGTTCAACCCTATACATGGCCGAACTTGTAATCCCTTTTATCCATCACCAAATGGTTCTCCATTAGGATATTTTAAACCTTTTAAATCAACATGGAACCATTAACAATTACTACTCATAAACTTAGCCTATTTAACCCATGCAATGGTCCATGGGGTTCGGCCCTATACATGGCCAAACCAATGGTTCCCTTGGCTCAATAATCTCCATGATTACTCATGGTTTTAACATGCTATTTCAACCATGATCAATACATGGTTCAGCCATTCAAAGGCTAACCCAAATCAGTAACCATAACCCCAAGTAAATCAAATAAAAACCATAAAGCAACCCATGGGGTTCGGCCATTCACATGGCCGAACCTCATGGTTCTTTGGATACAATTCTTCTAATGATCTTACATAATTTATCATGCATCTTAGCCATAAAAACAGCAAACATATTTCTATTTAAAATCCCATAGAAACCCCATGATATTGCATGGTTTCTAACTCTCCAAATTCATAACAATCATCAATTTCTTTCATGGGGTTCGGCCATTCAAGGTGGCAGAACCCTATGTCCATGACTTGGTCCTCATAAACATGTTTTTGATCTCATTTAAACATGTAATAATCAGTATAATATTACCGGGTTTTTACCTCTCAAAATCATCCAAATAAATTCATCAACTTGTCCAAATGACCATATTACTTCATGGGATTCGGCCATCCAAGATGGCCGATCTCCATGGTCCATTTCATCAATTTTAATCCACTGTTTAGACCCATGCTAACTTCAGTCCTTATGTCATTCAAATCCATGTTTTTAAACCTCTTTAAAAATATGCATTTGAATCTTAAAGAAACCTCAAAAACAGTCCATAAAAACTCCATGGTTTCTATGTTTCAAAACATCAAAACCAACCTATCTTTTACATGGGGTTCGGCCCTCCATGGTGGCCGAACCCAATGATCATCTTTTACCCTTTTAAAACCTCTATTACTCAAGGTTAAAACCTTGGTGCATTCGGCCATAACCATGGCCCAATACATATGTGCATAACACACCATGGTTTGACATGGTTTTCGACCTTTAAGATCATCAAATCAAATCCACATTGTTCATGGGGTTCGGCCAACCAAGATGGCCGAACCCAATGGCATATTTTCTTATCCTTTTAAGCCATTTAATCCAAGGTTTAGACCTATGACAAATTCGGCCATACATGACCAAATTATGTCATCCAAATTTGTGATTTCAAGCTCTTTAATAAACCAAGCACTTATGTAAAAACTTACCAAAGTTCCTTGTTTTTAATCTTTACTTCCAATCCTTCTTTGCCTTCTTTCCTTTGCTGTTTTGTGCTTGATCTACTGGTGCAAACACGTCTGCTGTTCCAGCTAGGAAAAACGAATTGGAAAGAGGGAGAGAGAGATGGAAATTCTTGGATTTACAATGTGAAAAACGGCCAACCTTGGTGGTCATTCCCTTTAGTACTTCAGGCCCCAAGACCCCTCCATTCCCTCATCAATTCTTATAAAAAACGATGGGTCTTGGGTGCTATCCAATGCACCCCTTGGCACCTGCCAATGCAGCCTCCCAACTCCCCAAGCATCACCTCCCATTTCCCATGTATTTCATTTAAAAACCCATCATGAAAATCACCCCAACAAGTCCCCAACGTGTGGGACTTGTTTTGGTGGTTATGACTGAGCCAACCTATTCATATTCCCTCTAAACTCACTGATTTACAGTCCCATTGATTTCCATTTTGACTCACCAACTCACATGTCCAACTCACCTCATTAATTGACAATCATTTAATGAATTTGAGTCAACTCATTTTTAATTCAAATTAAATAAAACCAGTTCCACTTAACCTGATTTAACTCACCATTGAACTCATTTGTGGGCCCACACGGTCGGCTGTGGTCAACAAAGTTAACCCGACCCGTTGGGTCCCCCTTTAGCTCCTTGACCCGTTTTTGACTCCATGACCCAATTATGGGTATTTTGGTCATTTGTAGTTGGTTTTTACATGTGCATCAGGCCTACCCATTTTTACTCCACTTGATTTCCAATCAAATCAGCTTAACACCATTTAATTTAAGTTCACACAACGGTCAAATAATCCATTAAGACCCGTTGGTCCCATTTGGGCCCTTTGACCCATTTAGCCATTTTTGACCCAATTGATGTACATTACCCATCCAATCAAACTTGACATTCATAATGTGCTCATATGATCTTAATTTGAGCAATGGGCCCCACCATTTCCTTACTTATTATCACAAAATAATTAATTTAACACATCAGGGGCATTTTTGTAATTATCCACTTCATTGAGAAATTGGGGTGTTACAAGGTAAATGGATGATTTGAATGGCATTTGAATGTAATTAGAATGGATTAAAGGACCAAGATGGAGATAGTGAGGTTCGGCCAAGTTGTATGGCCGAACCCCACTAAGGTGGATTTGTTTTGATAATAGTGGTTATCAAGATTAATTATTGGTTAGCCTAGCGGCAAAATCATAAATATAAGTTATAATGGAATAAAGGATTAAAGGACTTGAAAGAGGGGTCAAACCAAAGTGGTATGGTTCGGCCATGCTGTATGACCGAACCCTACCAAGTTATATTATGTAATATAAGATGTTTATATGGATGGTATTGATCAAGTGAAAAGGAGGATCAAATCCAAAGTGGGTGAGGTTCGGCCATGGGTATGGCCGAACCCCACAAGATGGTTTTTTGGGACTTAGATGTAAATGGAAATTAAATGATAGCATATTGACTTGTTGTTATATAAACAAGGTGACGGAACTTGAAAGGCGCACGAGTCATGAACGGGTGACGCTTAAGAAAAAACGAACATTTAAGAGAACTTTCAGTAGGTTTCCTACCTACTTGTAACCACTGTTATATTGGGTTTTATCATGGTTTTTATGAGTTATGTTGTTATTGTTTTATGTTTCAAATGGGTTTTGAATGTTGAGATATATTTACAAATGACATATATTCATTGACATCTCATGCATGGCATGGGGTGATGATTATGGAAACCGGAGCCCACACTCTGTCGGTATGCCCGTGATGCATCTGTTGGGCCTCCTTAAGCGATGAGAGTCCCGCTAGGAGGAATAACTTAATGATGAGAGTCCTATCCATAGGAAATGAGGAGTACTATGGATTACCTTGACGTGAGAGTCCCGTCAAGTGATAGCTATGTATACTTGTGATGGGTGACTCTCATTACATTTGCACATACATACATAGCATTGATTTTATATGTTTTTGATGATCAAATATTATGATATATGCATGTTTTTACATACTAACCATGTGGTAGCCCTGATCGGAAAACCTACTGGGCGCGTTGATCTAACGCCCTAATTCTATCCTGAGAGGATGATGCAGGAAAAGAAAAGGGAAAAGGCAAAGGCTGAGGCTCACGAGGAAAGCTAAGCATAGATGCTTGGGTGTTGGAATAGAGTTTATTTATTGACATTTTGAATACATTATTATGGACATGTAATAATGTAGATAATTGCTATGGTTTGATTTAGTTTGAATGAAGGATTAGTTTTAAGTAAATATGACCTGTACTTTGCTATCTGAGAATGGAGCAGTCTGAGGATTGATTATAATTCCACATATTTAATTTATTCCGCAATCAGTTATGTTTATTCCGCAAGTTTTATTTAGTTCCATGTGTGGCTTGGTTTTCATGGACTTGGTCCATGCACACATGGGTGGCCAGTTAAGGGTCGGACTTTGGAAGTCCGAACTTAGCTCGCGTCGTGACGTCGTCTGCCCTCTTCCGGCTTTACTATATTAAAAAAAAAAAAATTAGGCTATGAATCTCGGAAAGGGCAGGGTGTTACAAAAGATGGCTCCAAAGAGAAAGAGTCGACAGAACCAGAAAGGGAAGGAAGAAGTGGTACAAACCTCTCAACATGAGAAGGAGGCAGAAAAATCTCAACATGAGAAGGAGGCAGAAAAATCGCAACATGAAGAGGAGGAACGACACTCACGGCATGAAGAGGAAGAGCAAAACTCTCAACATGATGAACAACCATCCCATCAAGAAGAAAAGGGGCAAAGCAGCGTGAATATACCAGTAGTGCCTCCTGAACTACAAAGCTTAGTTCAAGCAGTAGTTACTTCTGTCCTCCAACAACATTTGAATGGAAGTGGAAGCACTAGTGACGCCAATGACCGAAACATGGTCAGGGATTTCCAATAACAACGCCCTCCCTACTTCAAACGAAAGGAAGGGGTTGTCGGAGCAGAACATTGGCTGAAGAAGATCACACAGATCTTGACCCTACTCAAGATCTCGAGTCATGCTGACAAGATTTGGCTGACTACATCACAATTGATTGATGATGCTGGCAAATGGTGGGAGGTTATAGAAAAACAACAAACACTTGTACCGGAAAGGGAAAATACTACAATGACCTGGGAGCAGTTCTCAACTACATTTCTAGATCATTATTTCCCTGAGGAGGAGAAAGGGCATCACACACAAGCTTTTCTATCTTTGGTACAAGGTACCATGACGGTGGCAGAGTACCACCGGGAGTTTCTTAGTCTATCTTGCTATGCATTTTACATGGTGGATACGGAGTACCGAAGGGCTCGCAAGTTTGAGCGAGGCCTTCGACCGAGCATTAGGGCAAAGTTAACCATCTTCAAGGCAGCGACATTGGCAGAAGTGGTTAGTGTAACGCCCCGCCCTATTTCACCCATTTTACGAAAATCAGAGTCTATTTTTTTTTTTAAATAGAAGAGTGAGAGAGGGCGCGGACGCCACGACGCGAGTTAAGTTCGAGCTTCTAAAGCCCGACCTTTAACTGGCCAACCCCACGCGTGCGCGGAACTAAGTCCACGAGAATGATTCACGCGTGGGAAGTAAGCTCGCGGATTATAGTTATTGCGGAACATGGTAATAGAGTCTATCCTACCGGTTTTTTTAGATAGAAGGGAAGATATAACATTGAATTTACCAAAATGCCCCTACGTTCATGATTGTATCACAAAATGCATCATCCATAAGTAACGTCCAAACCATCGCAGGAAATGTAAGATTATACAACCCGACAAGCTAAGTTACTTTAAAATTACATCACCAAAATGTAGAATATAATATAAACTAAGACTGCGCTTTCCAAGCTCCTAAGCTTGGCCTCCGGTATGTCCACCGCTTCCTGCCTCTCCTGCGTCATCAGCTAGGGTAGAAGTAGGGCGTTAGTCAACGCGCCCAGTAGGACTCCGAGTAGGGCTAGCACATGGATTAGTGATACACACATATCGATAACATAAAATACAACAAAATAAGTATGTGATGAATGCTATGTCATGGGTGCTTATGTCATGTATCCCACCCATTATCCGTATGATCATACAATATCATGTTCCCCATGTTTGCTTCTCGGTCGCCCCGACGGAGCATGGACTCCGGTTATAGCCCTCAGGCTATCCCCATGTCTGATTCTCGGTCGCCCCAACGGAGCATGGACTCCGGTTATAACCCTCAGGCAATCCCCATGTCTGATTCTCGGTCGCCCCGACGGAGCATGGACTCCGGTTTATTTATTTTTTTCTGCCCATGCCATGCATGAGATGTAGTGCATTATGCTATGTAATATATATGTATCCCATATACTTGACATATCATACATAGTCATATAATGCATAATATTAAAATATAAACCATATGCTTCATAATTTAAAATTCATCATAAGATAAATCATACTCATAAATCCATCATAAGCCAAATCAAAATAATTTAAAACACCATCACATATCCATCGCTTACAAAGAGGTAGGAATCCTACCGAATACTGTGTCGCGTTCCGTTATGCTTCCTGTTCGATAATCCGGTCGCCGATCGCGTACCGTTTGCGACGCCCGATACCTTATTACATTTACCGAATTAGTCCATACATCGTCTATGATTAAGTCCCTAACTTAGCCCATTATCCATTGGTTCTAGACTCATACATAGATCCAATTTTGGCTAAATTTAAAATTCCAATTTGCGAGCCTAAAACGCAGCAACTAATCGCTTTACTTAACCATTCATAATATTTCCATTTTCATGTCCAACCCCCATAGGGTTTGGCCATGTACCATGGTCAAACCCATGGTCCTTCAATGTGGCCACAAATTACGGTTTTGCCACTCTCCTTCCATGGTAAATCATCCATTCATTTATGTGCATTCTAAGTCCAAGATTCATTCATACTTAGGTCCATTCAATCATGACCTTACATCATAAAATCAGCCACCTAATATTTAATTTTGAAAAATAATTACTCCCACATCTAATTCCACATTTTGGCCTAAGGTGTGGCCCACACATCATTTTTATAAATCCATCAAAATCTAGTATTCTTCTACATTATTTTCCATTTATTAAAGCCACTAATCACTACCCTAAGGTTCACCTTTATGGATACCATTTTCAAAGACTAAGTTTTGTCCCAAAATAATCCAATTTAAAATCATAAAAACTTAAATCATTTTGGCCCTTTAAATCAAACTCCTAAGCATTGATACTTGCATTTAACCTTAGCCTAAAATTGATCAAAATTTGGGTCATGGGTTCGGCCATACACCATGGCCGAACCCATGATGTTTCTTTCCCCATTTTTCTTGGTTTCAATTACCCATTTAAACATACCTCCAATGAAAATTAAATCATCCCTTTAAATCACCAACATCACATATCATACTTGAACCATCCATACAATCCATCCATTTTTCTTAACCATTTTCAATACTTTTCCATCATAAAAAAATTACCATATACCATACTTACCCATCTATTCAAATTCCCATTCCTCCACATTATTTTCCATGTCTAAAGTTCTCAAACCATTACCATAGGGTTCGGCCATACACCATGGCCGAACCCATGGTTCATGGCCCACCTTTCTTAGAGCCATTTAAGACCAAAGTTCTATGAATATTTGTCCATGATTTTTCTTGTTAAAAATTCCATTTAAAATCATTAATATCATTCATTTGGTCCATTTAAAACTTGTGTCATACATTTTGGAAATCCATTTACAACTATCATTTTCTCCATCATTTTCCATCTTTCTATTCTTATAAAAATAATTAACCATCACCATAGTTCCAAAAAAATTCTAAAACATCATCCATGGATTTCATCATAAAACTTTTTCCAAAAATTTGCCTACATTTAACCCTTGAAACCCTAACCATTCTCCATCATTTTCAAACCTTAACATCTTAATAAATTCATCACCATTTACCATGGGGTTCGGCCATGCTACATGGCCGAACCCTAAGGTCCATCCAATCCATCAAAATTTCCATTTTCCTATGCTTAATAAAGACTTAAAAATTCTATTTAGAAATTCCATTCTTCCATTTCTTAATCCATTCCTCCATTTTTATCCATTTCTTATCTTATCTTTTGATGGATCTTAGATCCATGGCCCACCACGTTTTTGGCCACATTTAGTCTAAGAAATGGATTTTATATTCCTAAAATAAAATCTTTGTTTAAAGAAATCTTACCGCCCGACGACTCCTCCGGTCTTTGTCGCTCCCGTCAACCTCTTTGGCCTCCTTTCTTCTTCGTTTTCCTTAGCCCTTTCTCCTTCTTTCTCTTCTTGATGATCGGCTAGATGAGCTTGATCAATGGTGGGACATGCTTGGATTGGCTAAGATAGTGTTAGGTTTAGAGAGAGGGGAAGAGTGGGAGATGATGAAGAATGGTAATTCTTGATCTTCAAGAGTTGAATCCAATATTCCACCTCTTTTCTTCTCTTCTTCTCTTCTTTTTTTCTTCTAAGTTTTCTTCACTTTCTCCTTGCAAGGTGAAAAACGAATTTCCTTGTGTGTGTGGAGGGCTAGAGTCAAATGGGTAGTTTGAAATGAGATGGAGGTGGTTGGAGTGGTCTTCACTCAAGCATTAACTTTCTCACCAACCAAGCATGGGTTGGCTTGACTTTGGTGGTGGTGGTTGAGATCCAACCACCATTCAAGCCCATGGTTTTAATTTGTGTTTTCTTGAGGTGGTTTGTGTTTGTAGGAGTGGTTTTGACCACTTAACCATTTGACCATTTTAATCTTAGGTTGATTAACTTAGATCACCTTGATCCCTTGATTAATTTAATTAATCACTTTCTATTTAATTTAATCCCATTAATTTCCCTCTATGATCCACCCATGGTTGACTAAGTCAACCATGGTGGTCGGCCCCACTACTCTTGGGTCCACACGCCACTTCAATGGGTGAGGTGGAGGTGGGCCCCATTGGCCATGTTGCATTGGTCCATTTATCACCTAATTTAGGTGATTTAAATTTTATTAATTATATCCTTTTTATTGGATCATCATTGGGCCCATGGCCCAATTTGATTCTTGTCTTACCCATTTATCTTAGGGCTTAGTTACCTTGGCCCATTGGGTCCCACATGGCTCTTTGACCCAAATTGACCAATTACATGTATCAATTTCAATTCAAGGTTTATTGGGTAACCATTGGGCCCATGGCCCAATTAGATTCCCTCATTTTCCACTTACCTTAGGATTTGAACCGATTTTGATCCATTGGGCCCCACATGGCTATCGGGCCCACTTTGACCATCGTTGACCCGATTAGTTCTCATTGACCCATTTAATGGATTTCATCCAACCCATGGCCCAATTGGGCCATCCTTGGGCCATTGTCCCAAAATTTGGTCCATTTGGCATTTTATTACATCAAACTTCAATTTAAAATGAATAAATGCCAATATATATATTTATCAAAAATTCGGGTTATTACAATAGAATCCTCTTTTGAAATTTTCGTCCCGAAAATTCGAGTGAAGTAGGGGTCCAAAACAACTCATGCGAAGAGTTCCGGGTAAGCGGTTTTCATCTCCGACTCAAGTTCCCAGGTGGTTTCTTCACTGCCATGTCGTTCCCATACCACCTTGACGAACTGAATGGCGCGGTTCCGTAGCACCCTTTGTTCGCTTTCAATAACTCTGACCGGCTTCTCCACATATGTCACATCGCTTTGTACATCGATGTCTTGAACATTTATTACATGAGAAGGATCAGGATTGTACTTTCTCAGCATGGACACATGAAACACATCATGTAGAGATGACAGCTGTGGAGGGAGCGCTAACTGATAAGCTACCCCTCCCACCCTCTTCAGTATTGGAAACGGCCCCACAAATCTAGGTGACAGTTTCCCTTTCTTTCCGAACCTCATGTGTCCTTTCCGTGGCAAGACTTTTAAGAACACTAAGTCTCCCACCTCAAACTCGAGGAACCTTCTCCTCTTGTCGGCATAGCTCTTCTGACGGTTCTGTGCAGTGAGTAGATGTTGCCGTATCAGTTTAATCTGCGCTGTAGTCTCTGCAACCAAATCTGGTCCGATCAACGCAGGCTCACCGGCCTCCGTCCAACACACTGGCGATCTACACGGTCTACCATACAAGGCCTCAAACGGAGCCATCTGGAGACTTGCCTGGTAACTGTTATTGTAAAAGAACTCCACCAGTGGCAGATGATCCTCCCATCCGCCCTTGAAGTCTAGCATGCATGCTCTCAGCATATCTTCCAGCGTCTGTATCGTCCTCTCTGACTGTCCATCAGTCTGTGGATGAAATGCTGTGCTAGTTAATACGTCGGTTCCCATAGCCGACTGCAAGCCTTGCCATACTCTGCCGGTGAATCGGCCATCCCTGTCGGATACAATAGACCGGGGAATACCATGTAACCTGATGATCTCCCGGATGTATCGTCGACCCAAAGTCTCTGATGAATCTGTCATTTTGATGGGAAGGAAATGTGTAGACTTGGTCAACCGGTCCACTATGACCCATATTGCATCGTTGCCCTTGGATGACCTTGGCAACCCTGTTACAAAGTCCATGGATATGTGTTCCCATTTCCATTCTGGTACTGGTAAGGGTGCGAGTAAGCCTGGCGGTTTCCGATGTTCTGCCTTAACCTGTTGACATGTTAAGCAACGAGCAACAAACTCTGCCACGTCTTTCTTAAGTCCATGCCACCAATAGTGCCTCTTAAGATCATGGTACATCTTCGTGCTGCCCGGGTGGATAGAGAGTTTGGTTTGGTGTGCTTCAATCAGCAACTCTCTTCTGCAATTCCTAGGTACGTATGTCCTACCTCGGAACATAAGACCCTGTCCTGGTCGTAATTCCCACTCCGGTACAACCTCACCGGTAGACATTTTAGCCCAGATCTCCTCCATCTCTGGATCTGTCCGTTGCTCCCGTTCAATCTCAGAGACCATGTTGGATCGTATGATCAGATTATATATGGTCCCATGATTATTGAGGTAGAGTTTAAATTCTCTGATGGTATTCAGTACCTCCCATTCCGTCCTGATCATGCTGGCTACTGTCGCATGTGACAAGCGACTGAGGGCATCCGCCACTTTGTTTGCCTTGCCCGGATGATACCGAAGTGCGAACTCATAATCCGCCAGATATTCCATCCATCTACGCTGTCTTATATTGAGTTCTTTCTGATCAAATAAGTATTTCAAACTTTTGTGATCCGAGAACACCTCAAACTTTTCACCGTAGAGGTAGTGTCTCCAGCTTTTGAGAGCGAAGACTACCGCTGCTAGTTCTAGATCATGTGTGGCATAATGGCGTTCATGAATTTTCAACTGTCTTGATCCATACGCCACCGCACGATTACTTTGACTAAGTGTGAACCCCAGTCCTTCACCGGAGGCATCGCAGTACACCTCATAATTTTTGCCTCTTTCCGGTAAGATTAGAATAGGAGCGGTCGTAAGCCTCTCCTTAAGCTCCTCAAATCTTTGATTGCACAGATTGGACCACTCAAACTTGACTCCTTTCTGAGTGAGTCGGGTAAGTGGAGCCGCAATCTTGGAGAAGTCCATGATGAATTTCCGATAGTAACCGGCCAATCCCAGAAAACTGCGGATCTCGGTCACATTTGTCGGCACTTTCCATTCCTTGACTGCTGCCACCTTAGCCGGGTCCACGGCTATACCTTCCTCTGATATGATGTGCCCCAAGAAGTTGACTTCAGATAACCAAAATTCACATTTGCTGGCTTTGGCATACAATTGGTTCTTTCGCAAGGTGTCTAGGACTATCCGCAGGTGCTCGGCATGTTCGTTCTGACTTTTGGAGTAGATCAGAATATCATCGATGAATACGATCACAAACTGATCTAAGTATGGACGGAATATTCTATTCATCAAGTCCATGAACATTGCCGGTGCATTAGTAAGTCCAAACGGCATGACTACATATTCATATAGACCATACCGTGTCCTGAAGGCTGTCTTCTCTATGTCCTCTTCTCTAACCCGAATTTGATGGTATCCGGACATCAGGTCAATCTTAGAGAAATGAGAGGAACCCCTAAGTTGATCAAACAGATCATCAATCCGGGGTAGGGGATACTTGTTCCTGACAGTCAACTGATTTAATTTCCTATAGTCCACACACATTCGTAGGGTACCATCTTTCTTTTTCACAAATAACACTGGGGCTCCCCATGCAGATGTACTATTCCGAATGAAGCCTAGTCTGAGCAGTTCATCAATTTGCTTCTTCAGTTCGGTCATCTCAGCTGGCGCCATCCTATAATGGGGTAATGATACTGGAGCGGCGCCGGGGTATAATTTTATTTCAAAGTCTATCTCCCTCTTGGGTGGCAAACCAGGGAGTTCTATTGGAAATACCTCGGCAAAATCTGCTACTACCGCCGGAAGTTCACCCGTTGGTGCCTTATCTAATCTGAGGCTGTTCAAGGCAAGATGGTTCAATTCCTCTTGCAGTCTTCTAGGGATTCCCTGTCTGTCAGCGTGTACCATGTACCGCTTTCCCTCGGGTGACCAAAATGTTACTCTACGAAGATGGCAGTCAATATGGGCCTGATACGTGGTCAACCAATCCATGCCAAATATGACATCATATTCCGCCATATCGATTACTAAATAATCAAACTCGAATCTGAATCCCGCGAGTTCCGTGTTCAATGCCGTACATATTAGTCCTAATGATGTGTCTCCGACGGGGGATACAATGGTGAGTGATGTGGACAGGTTTTGTACTAGTGTACCCGTGGCAGATATGAATGCAGCAGATATGAATGAATGTGATGCTCCAGAGTCAAATAAAGTAACAGCATAGGAACTACCAATTACAGCCATACCTTGCATCACTGAACGGTCCACTGCTATTGGAGATGGTATGGTGAAGAGTCGTCCAGATCCCGCAGGTTTTGGTGCCCGCCCCGCCTGATTATATGTTCTGCCTCCCCGCGACTGTGTCGGTCTAGTTGGAGGGCGGAAAGGGCCCCTGAAGTTGGAGGGTCGGCTAGTCTGTGGACACTCTCTTTTGTAGTGGCCCTGTTGGCCACACTGATAACAGGTGTTCCCTCCCCGGGGAACCTGTGTGACTGATGCTGATGTAGAAGGCTGACTAGGGCGAAAGCTCCCGGTAGATCCCGTGGAGGGTGAGGGTCTGCTATGATTTGGGCGGAACTTCTTGTTGGGTTGGAATGTTCCCCGCCCACCCTGCCCTCACCGGTTGTCGAACCGCACTATCTCATTTAGTTCCTTTTCTGCAATGGTGGCCCTGCTAACCACCCCCGCTAGTGTGGGCTCTTTGAAAATGGTTACTCTATTCTTGATGCTTGGCCGAAGGCCCCGTTCAAACTTACGGGCCCTTCGGTGTTCAGTATCCACCATATAGAACCCATAGATAGACAGTTTAAGAAATTCTCTGTGATACTCCGCCACTGTCATGTTGCCCTGTACCAGTGAGATGAAAGCTTCAGTCTGGCTCTCTCTTTCTTCCTCCGGAAAGAATTGTTCTAGGAAGGTGGCCGAGAACCACTCCCATGTCATGGGTATCCTTTCTCCTTCCGGTATCAATGCTTGTTGCTTTTCTACCACTTCCCACCAACTACCGGCATCCTCGATCAGTTGGGATGTGGCTAATAAGATCTTATCAGAAGTATTGGAAATCTGGAGCAAATTCAAGATTTGGTTGATCCTTTTTAACCAGTGTTCCGCTCCCACAGCCCCTTCCTTTCCCTTGAAGTAGGGAGGGCGCTGTTGTTGGAAGTCCTTGACCATCTTTCGTTTATTGGAGTCGCTAGCGGTCGCATTGCAGCTTGAATGTTGTTGTAGAGCAGAAGCGATTGCCGCTTGAACTATGTCCTTCAACTCGGGAGGTACACCTTCTACGTTGATACTATTTTGTCCCTCGGCTGTATGAGGTGGTGGTACCTCTTCTTCCTGTCGAGGGGGTGTTACCTCTCTCTCCACTTGGGGGTTGCGACGGGTTCTTCTCTTTGGCGGCATCTTTTTCCTAAGTCATCGAAACATATTGACTTAGTTCTTTCACAATCATTGTCATGTTCATAGTTTGGAATAATTTTCCTAAGTATCAAATGTTCCTTCAATTTGGGGGAGAATTATTGATTTAGTATACTTCATTTTTGGGGGAAATTCCTAAGTATTGAATATTGTTTCTTTCATTTGGGGAAGGTTGCCAAATAAGCATACTTGGTTTGGGGAAAACTTCCCATCTAGCTATGTTTGTCGTTTTTGTGAAATTGGGGGAAATTTTCCTACGTTTGATAAATCTATCAATGTTATGTTTATTGCACTTCCCTTACTATCATTTTCTTACGTCAAATGTGGCGCTCAGATTGAATGTTTCAGTCTGAGTCAATCGAAGTAGATTAATCCGGCCCCCGTGCAGCGGACTCCGAAGAGTCGGTCAGTAGGGATTCTTAGCTGTCAGTGAGACATGCAACCGTCTTAATCATACTTCGAGAGATTCATTCTTTCGATTTCGCTCTGATACCAACTGTAACGCCCCGCCCTATTTCACCCATTTTACGAAAATCAGAGTCTATTTTTTTTTTTTAAATAGAAGAGTGAGAGAGGGCGCGGACGCCACGACGCGAGTTAAGTTCGAGCTTCTAAAGCCCGACCCTTAACTGGCCAACCCCACGCGTGCGCGGAACTAAGTCCACGAGAATGATTCACGCGTGGGAAGTAAGCTCGCGGATTATAGTTATTGCGGAACATGGTAATAGAGTCTATCCTACCGGTTTTTTTAGATAGAAGGGAAGATATAACATTGAATTTACCAAAATGCCCCTACGTTCATGATTGTATCACAAAATGCATCATCCATAAGTAACGTCCAAACCATCGCAGGAAATGTAAGATTATACAACCCGACAAGCTAAGTTACTTTAAAATTACATCACCAAAATGTAGAATATAATATAAACTAAGACTGCGCTTTCCAAGCTCCTAAGCTTGGCCTCCGGTATGTCCACCTCTTCCTGCCTCTCCTGCGTCATCAGCTAGGGTAGAAGTAGGGCGTTAGTCAACGCGCCCAGTAGGACTCCGAGTAGGGCTAGCACATGGATTAGTGATACACACATATCGATAACATAAAATACAACAAAATAAGTATGTGATGAATGCTATGTCATGGGTGCTTATGTCATGTATCCCACCCATTATCCGTATGATCATACAATATCATGTTCCCCATGTTTGCTTCTCGGTCGCCCCGACGGAGCATGGACTCCGGTTATAGCCCTCAGGCTATCCCCATGTCTGATTCTCGGTCGCCCCGACGGAGCATGGACTCCGGTTATAACCCTCAGGCAATCCCCATGTCTGATTCTCGGTCGCCCCGACGGAGCATGGACTCCGGTTTATTTATTTTTTTCTGCCCATGCCATGCATGAGATGTAGTGCATTATGCTATGTAATATATATGTATCCCATATACTTGACATATCATACATAGTCATATAATGCATAATATTAAAATATAAACCATATGCTTCATAATTTAAAATTCATCATAAGATAAATCATACTCATAAATCCATCATAAGCCAAATCAAAATAATTTAAAACACCATCACATATCCATCGCTTACAAAGAGGTAGGAATCCTACCGAATACTGTGTCGCGTTCCGTTATGCTTCCTGTTCGATAATCCGGTCGCCGATCGCGTACCGTTTGCGACGCCCGATACCTTATTACATTTACCGAATTAGTCCATACATCGTCTATGATTAAGTCCCTAACTTAGCCCATTATCCATTGGTTCTAGACTCATACATAGATCCAATTTTGGCTAAATTTAAAATTCCAATTTACGAGCCTAAAACGCAGCAACTAATCGCTTTACTTAACCATTCATAATATTTCCATTTTCATGTCCAACCCCCATAGGGTTTGGCCATGTACCATGGTCAAACCCATGGTCCTTCAATGTGGCCACAAATTACGGTTTTGCCACTCTCCTTCCATGGTAAATCATCCATTCATTTATGTGCATTCTAAGTCCAAGATTCATTCATACTTAGGTCCATTCAATCATGACCTTACATCATAAAATCAGCCACCTAATATTTAATTTTGAAAAATAATTACTCCCACACCTAATTCCACATTTTGGCCTAAGGTGTGGCCCACACATCATTTTTATAAATCCATCAAAATCTAGTATTCTTCTACATTATTTTCCATTTATTAAAGCCACTAATCACTACCCTAAGGTTCACCTTTATGGATACCATTTTCAAAGACTAAGTTTTGTCCCAAAATAATCCAATTTAAAATCACAAAAACTTAAATCATTTTGGCCCTTTAAATCAAACTCCTAAGCATTGATACATGCATTTAACCTTAGCCTAAAATTGATCAAAATTTGGGTCATGGGTTCGGCCATACACCATGGCCGAACCCATGATGTTTCTTTCCCCATTTTTCTTGGTTTCAATTACCCATTTAAACATACCTCCAATGAAAATTAAATCATCCCTTTAAATCACCAACATCACATATCATACTTGAACCATCCATACAATCCATCCATTTTTCTTAACCATTTTCAATACTTTTCCATCATAAAAAAATTACCATATACCATACTTACCCATCTATTCAAATTCCCATTCCTCCACATTATTTTCCATGTCTAAAGTTCTCAAACCATTACCATAGGGTTCGGCCATACACCATGGCCGAACCCATGGTTCATGGCCCACCTTTCTTAGAGCCATTTAAGACCAAAGTTCTATGAATATTTGTCCATGATTTTTCTTGTTAAAAATTCCATTTAAAATCATTAATATCATTCATTTGGTCCATTTAAAACTTGTGTCATACATTTTGGAAATCCATTTACAACTATCATTTTCTCCATCATTTTCCATCTTTCTATTCTTATAAAAATAATTAACCATCACCATAGTTCCAAAAAAATTCTAAAACATCATCCATGGATTTCATCATAAAACTTTTTCCAAAAATTTGCCTACATTTAACCCTTGAAACCCTAACCATTCTCCATCATTTTCAAACCTTAACATCTTAATAAATTCATCACCATTTACCATGGGGTTCGGCCATGCTACATGGCCGAACCCTAAGGTCCATCCAATCCATCAAAATTTCCATTTTCCTATGCTTAATAAAGACTTAAAAATTCTATTTAGAAATTCCATTCTTCCATTTCTTAATCCATTCCTCCATTTTTATCCATTTCTTATCTTATCTTTTGATGGATCTTAGATCCATGGCCCACCACGTTTTTGGCCACATTTAGTCTAAGAAATGGATTTTATATTCCTAAAATAAAATCTTTGTTTAAAGAAATCTTACCGCCCGACGACTCCTCCGGTCTTTGTCGCTCCCGTCAACCTCTTTGGCCTCCTTTCTTCTTCGTTTTCCTTAGCCCTTTCTCCTTCTTTCTCTTCTTGATGATCGGCTAGATGAGCTTGATCAATGGTGGGACATGCTTGGATTGGCTAAGATAGTGTTAGGTTTAGAGAGAGGGGAAGAGTGGGAGATGATGAAGAATGGTAATTCTTGATCTTCAAGAGTTGAATCCAATATTCCACCTCTTTTCTTCTCTTCTTCTCTTCTTTTTTTCTTCTAAGTTTTCTTCACTTTCTCCTTGCAAGGTGAAAAACGAATTTCCTTGTGTGTGTGGAGGGCTAGAGTCAAATGGGTAGTTTGAAATGAGATGGAGGTGGTTGGAGTGGTCTTCACTCAAGCATTAACTTTCTCACCAACCAAGCATGGGTTGGCTTGACTTTGGTGGTGGTGGTTGAGATCCAACCACCATTCAAGCCCATGGTTTTAATTTGTGTTTTCTTGAGGTGGTTTGTGTTTGTAGGAGTGGTTTTGACCACTTAACCATTTGACCATTTTAATCTTAGGTTGATTAACTTAGATCACCTTGATCCCTTGATTAATTTAATTAATCACTTTCTATTTAATTTAATCCCATTAATTTCCCTCTATGATCCACCCATGGTTGACTAAGTCAACCATGGTGGTCGGCCCCACTACTCTTGGGTCCACACGCCACTTCAATGGGTGAGGTGGAGGTGGGCCCCATTGGCCATGTTGCATTGGTCCATTTATCACCTAATTTAGGTGATTTAAATTTTATTAATTATATCCTTTTTATTGGATCATCATTGGGCCCATGGCCCAATTTGATTCTTGTCTTACCCATTTATCTTAGGGCTTAGTTACCTTGGCCCATTGGGTCCCACATGGCTCTTTGACCCAAATTGACCAATTACATGTATCAATTTCAATTCAAGGTTTATTGGGTAACCATTGGGCCCATGGCCCAATTAGATTCCCTCATTTTCCACTTACCTTAGGATTTGAACCGATTTTGATCCATTGGGCCCCACATGGCTATCGGGCCCACTTTGACCATCGTTGACCCGATTAGTTCTCATTGACCCATTTAATGGATTTCATCCAACCCATGGCCCAATTGGGCCATCCTTGGGCCATTGTCCCAAAATTTGGTCCATTTGGCATTTTATTACATCAAACTTCAATTTAAAATGAATAAATGCCAATATATATATTTATCAAAAATTCGGGTTATTACAGTTAGCAAGGCCATAATAGCAGAATAGGAGATGGCTGAGTTTGTGCCTTTTGACAACCGCCGAGCTCAGAGAGGGAGGGGTTCATTCCAGCCCAACAAAAAGTTTCGACCGAACTTTAGCCGACCCTCACCATCTACTGGGTCAGCAGGGGGCTTTCGTCCCAACCAGCCCTCCCCATCTGCATCAGTCACTCAGGCTCCCAGAGGGGTGAACAATTGCTTCCATTACGATCGGCCGGGCCATTTCAAGAGGGATTGCCCACAGCTCAGCAACCCTCTTATTCCAGAGGTTCATTTCGCCCTCCAGCTAGGCCAGCAAATTCACAAGGAGGCAGGACATATAACTAGGAGGGACGGGCGCCTAACCCTATTGGATTTGGACGGTTATTTACTCTAGCTCCTCCAGCAGTAGTGGATCACTCCGTGATTCAAGGTATGGCTGTAGTCAGTAGTTCCTACTCCTTTGCACTATTTGATTTGGGAGCTTCACATTCCTTCATATCTGCTACATTCATAACTGCTACTGGTACATTAGTTCAAAAACTGTCCACATCACTCACAATTGTATCCCCTGTTGGAGACACGTCATTGGGACTTATATGCACGACAGTGAATACTGAACTCGCTGGACTCAGATTTGAGTTTAACTATCTGGTACTCGATATAACTGAGTACAATATTATCTTTGGCATGGACTGGTTGGCTAGCTTTCAGGCCAACATTGACTGCTATCGCCGCAGGGTGACATTTTGGTCACCCGAGGGAAAACAATATGTGGTGTGAACTGATAAACGAAGCATACTACATGAAGGGTTGAATCATCTGGTATTGAACAGTATTAGAATCAACAAGGCACCGGTGGCTAAACTTCGGGCAATAGTGAAAGAATATGTGGATGTTTTCCCAAAAGATCTCTCTGGCTTGCCGCCTATGAGGGAGATCAATTTTGAAATCAAGTTGTACCCTGGCACTTCACCAGTGTCATTACCACATTATCGGATGATGGCACAAGCGAAAATGTCCGAGCTAAAGAAGCAGATTGATGAACTGCTCAGACTGGGTTGCATCCGGAATAGTACATCGGCTTGGGGAGCTCCGGTGTTGTTTGTGAAGAAGAAGGACGGTTCACTCCGTATGTGTGTGGATTACCGAAAACTGAACTAGCTGACAGTCAGAAACAAGTATCCTCTACCCAGGACTGATTATCTATTTGATCAACTTAGAGGTTCCTGCCACTTCTCTAAGATTGATTTGATGTTCGGATACCTCCAAAGTTGGGTTAGGGAAGAAGACATAGAGAAGACAACCTTCAGAACGCGGTATGGACTATATGAGTTTGTACTCATGCCGTTTGGACTCACCAATGCACCAGCAGTGTTCATGGATCTGATGAACAGAATCTTCCGTCCTCATTTGGACTAGTTTGTTCTTCTATTTATCGATGACATCCTGATCTATTCCAAAAGTAAGGAAGACCATGCTGAGCACCTGAGTATAGTTCTGGACACTTTGAGGAAGAACAAGTTGTATGCCAAAGCAAGCAAATGTGAATTTTGGCTATCTGAGGTCAACTTTTTGGGGCATGTCATATCAGCAGAAGATATAGCTGTGGACCCAGCTAAGGTGGCGGCAGTGAGTGAATGGAAAGCGCCAAAGAATGTAACCGAGATCCGCAGCTTCCTAGGATTGGCTGGTTATTACAAGAAGTTTATCATGGACTTCTCCAAAATTGCATCTCCATTGACTCGACTCACTCAGAAAGTATGAGTGGACATATTTGTGCAACCAGAGGTTCGAGGAGCTGAAAGATAGACTTACAACTGCTCCTATCTTAATTTTGCCCGGAAAAAGGCAAGGGTTGTGAAGTAGAATGCGACGCTTCAAGAGAGGGACTGGGGTGTGTCCTCAGTCAAGATCATCGTGTGGTGGCTTATGGTTCAAGACAACTAAAAATACGTGAATGTCTCTATCCTACGCATGATCTTGAACTAGCCGCAGTGGTCTTCGCTCTCAAAAGCTGGAGACACTATTTATATGGCGAGAAATTTGAAGTGTTTTCAGATCATAAGAGCTTGAAATACTTGTTTGATCAGAAAGAACTCAACCTGAGGCAGCGCATATGGATGGAATATCTGGCAGATTATGAGTTCGCACTTCATTATCACCTTGGCAAGGCGAACAAGGTGGCAGATGCACTCAGCCGCATATCACATGCATCAGTGGCATGTTTGATCAGGACAGAATGGGACATGTTGAACACCATTCGAGAGTTCAACTTGTATATCAATAACCATGGGAGTATGTACAATTTGATCATACGGTCCAACATGGTTACTAAGATTGAACAGGAACAGCGGATAGACCCTGAAAGTGGAAGAGATATGGGCCAAGATGTCTACTGGTGAAGTCATACTGGAATGGGAATTACGACCGGGACAGGGTTTTCTATTCCGATGAAGGATTTATGTACGTAAGAGTTGCAGAAAAGAGTTATTGGTTGAGGCACATCAGACCAAACTCTCTATTCATCCGGGCAGCACCAAGATGTATCACGACCTGAAGAGACATTACTGGTGGCACGGACTCAAAAGAGATGTGGTCGAATTTGTTGCTCATTGCTTAACTTTTCAGCAGGTTAAGACGGAACATCAGAAGCCACCAGGGTTACTCAAACCCTTACCAGTGCCGGAATGGAAATGGGAGCACATCTCCATGGATTTTGTGACAGGGTTGCCAAGGTCTTCAAAGGGCAACGATGCGATATGGGTCGTGGTAGACCGACTGACCAAGTCTGCATATTTTCTTCCTATTAGGATGACAGACTCATCTGAGATTTTGGGTTGGCGGTATATCAGGGATATCATCAGATTGCATGGTATTCCTCGGACTATAGTGTCTGATAGATATGGCCGATTCACCGGCAGAGTGTGGCAGAGCATGCAGTCGGCCATGGGGACAGATCTACTGACTAGCACAGCATTCCATCCACAGACTGATGCTGTAACACCCTGGAATTTCAAAGTTATCATTTTATATGAAAATATTCATATTTACAGAATTGCCATTGTGATAAAATTGATTTGAATTTAAATGGGTCAATGGCTCAATCAAGACCCAAAGGATGGTAGTTTGTTTACAAAACAAATAAATGGATAAGATGAATTTAAACGGGTCAAGAATCATATTTGGGTCAAATTTTGATAAATGGGTCAAAATGGCTAGATGGGACCCAATGGGTCGTGAATGGCATGATTAACCATGGATTGAGTTCAAGCTTAGTTAATTTAAGTTTATTAATTGCTTGAGTTTGGTTTGAGTTGAAATGAATGATGGGTTTAGTTGAGTTGAATTTATTAGTTAAGTTAAATTAAATGAATGAGTTAGGTTGGGTGAGTTGAGTAAATGAGTTGGATGAATATGTATTTTTTTTAAATGAGTGAGATGTAGAGATAGAGGGTTTGTAGGTTATTTAAATTCAAACACTAGGAAAACGTTGGTGCATGGGAGGCATTACCATGCATGTAACTTCCATTTATGTGATGAATAAAATGGGAGTTACATTTTGAATGGGAGTTACTTTTGAAGTTACAAGGGTTGCAAGGGACGTTGGTTGCATGCATGAGCAATTTCATGCATGTAACGGCTACTGAGGAGATATGAGGGGTGGTGGCTTTGAGAGTTACAAATGCATGAATAAAGGAGAGAATGCAAACAATTACAAGGATATGCATAGGCCGTTGGGTACCCTTGGAGGTTCATCTCAAAGATGAAACCCCCAAGGTATTAAGAAATAAAGGTTACATAAATGTTTCATATTCAAAATTGTTACATGCATTGGAACCATGAGGATTAACCACCTTACATGGAAGGTCAAGGGTTAAAAACGTTGGAGGGTTTCATCTCAAGGATGAAACCCCCAAATGAAATAAGAGTTAAAGATAAATGCAATAGGAGTTACAATTTTTGGGTACCAAAGAGATCACATGGGCTGAATGAAATTTAGCCAAAGAAGTTTCAGTTTTTCTCTCCCTACCTCTCTCTCTTGATCGTTCTTTATCTTCCGAAACACTAAGAGCAGCAGCTGGTTATTGACATGAAATCAGTCCTTGATTGATTTGTTTCACCAAGACAAAAGCATACCTTGAGCAAAAGAGTTGGTCTCAAGGTATTCCATCCAAAGTCAAAAATTCTATCTCTTTCTCTCTTTGCCGTTTTCTACCAAGAGCAGCAGCTGGTTGTTTAAATCAGTCCCTGACCATCAAAGAATCAAGAAGAAGGAGAGGCTAAGAAAGGACAAGGAACAAGCCGGAGGGAAGATCAATTGGAGGAGTCGCGGAAACGGTAGGTTTTTCGATGAACAATTTTTAAATCATGATCCGGCCATTGGATGGCCGAATCTAACAAAGGTTAAATATTGGTTGGAAGTACATGAATGAGATAAAAAGATGGACCATAGGGTTCGGCCCCATTGGATGGCCAAACCCCATGGAAATAATTGATTTATTTAGATGGTTTTTGGAAATTAAAACCATACAAATATGGGACTGTTTTTAGATGATTTTAAGTGTGTGTTTTAAAAAGGTTAAAACATAAATAAGGAAGTTTGTTTTGGACATAGATGAATGATTAAGAAATTCAAAACCAAAGGTCATAGGGTTCGGCCACCGTGGAGGGCCTAACCCCATGCAAATAATGGTTTGGTTTTGATGTATTTGAAACATATAAACCATGAAGTTGGTGGACTGTTTTGGCTTATTATTTAAGATTCAAATACATGTTTTGGAAAGGGTTAAAAACATGGATCTGTATGACAAAGGACTGAAGTTAGCATGGTTTAAAACAGTGGTTCAAAACTGATGAAATGGACCATTTGGATCGGCCATTTTGGATGGCCGAATTCCATGAAATAATATGGTCATTTGGGACAAGTAGATGAACTGATTTAGATGGTGTTTAAGAGGTATAAAGGCAGCAATATTATATTGATATTGTATGTTTAAATAACACCAAAAACATGATTTAGAAGACCAAAACATGGACATAGGGTTCGGCCACCTTGGATGGCCGAACCCCATGTAAGTATTTGGTTGTTTGGTTTGCCTTTCAAAAAGATGGAAATCACATCAATTATGGATTTAGTATTAAGGTGATGATGGAGAATAGGATTAAAATTTTTAGGGTGAGGCTCGGCCATGTTATGTGGCCGAACCCCACCAATTGTCATGTGATGGACTTTGTTGTCTAAGGAAAAATTAGGCAAAGGATAGTATAATGACATTATTGTAAATAAGGATGAAAAGATGAAATGATCAAAAGAATGGACTTATGAGCCAAAACCTAAGGTGGTAAGATTCGGCCATGTAGTATGGCTGAACTCTACCAAGTGTCATTTGAAAAGTTTGGGATACTTAGATGGTATTAAGTAAATAAAAGATTTATCAAAGTTTAAATGGGTGAGGTTCGGCCATGGGGTATGGCCGAACCCCACAAAGTGGATTTTTGGGATTTAAATCAAATTAGAATCATATGGTCAAATGATTAACTTGCTGCCATGTACATAGGGTATTCGGATTTCTAGAACGGTGTACAAAGTCGTGATCGAAAGACGGTCCAAAGGAAGGGTCGAACAAAGTAAACTATTGTAGGTTTCCTACTTTGTTGTAACCACATAACTTATTTGCTGTTTTATGTTTATTTGAATAAGTTATTTGAATCAAATGTTATATTTACAAATGGCATGTTTGCATAGACATCTCATGCATGGCATGGGATGATGGTGTAGCAACCGGAGGCCACACTCCGTCGGGGCGTCCGAAAGACCATTGTGGGGTACCCTGATGATGAGAATCCCATCAGGAGGAATCCGGAGGCCACACTCCATCGGGGCGTCCGAAAGACCACTGTGGGTTACCTTGACGATGACAATCCCGTCAAGTGATGTCTATGTTGAATGGTGATGGGTGGGACTCATTACATGTTCATTTCATACATAGCATGTTTTTTATTGAATTTTGTTACACATGTACTATCATTATATTATTTGCATGTTTGACTAACCAAGTGGTAGCCCTATTCGGAAACATTACTGGGCGCGTTGATCTAACGCCCTATCTATATCCTTAGTGGATGATGCAGGGAAAGGAAAGAACGTGGTTGGAGAAGAGGACCAAGCACGAAAACTTGGGCGGTTTGAATGATTGGAATGGACTATGAATGGATTATTTATGGACTTGTTAGTTGATTTATTTGGACAATGTAATTTGTTAGCTAGATGTTGTGGGCATGTAATAATGTAGTTAATTAGATGCTATGGTTTGTTTTATGTTGGATGTTTGGATTAAACGATTAGTTAAGATCGATTAGTGATTTTGGAAAATAATTTATGTACTTTGCTATCTAAAAATGGAAATTGGATTAATCATAGGTTCTATTATAACCTCAGTTAGATCTAGACTAAGTTAATTCCGCAAGTTATATATATACCATGTGCGGATCAGTTTTATGGACTTAGTTCATACGCACATGGGCTTGGCCAGTTAAGGGTCGGATTTAGAGATCCGAACTTAACTCGCGTCGTGACATTCCGCCCCGATCACTTGTTGATTATTATTATATATAAAAAAAAAATAAACTCTGCAAATTTAGAGTGAAATGGGCGGGGTGCTACAGTTGGTATTAGAGCGAAACGGGAAGTTGAATATTCCGAAGTAAGATTAAGACGGTTTCATGTCTCACTGACGGATAAGAATCCCAACTGACCGACTCTTCGGAGTCCGCTGACTGGGGGCCGGATTAATTTACTTCGTGGACTCGGACTGAACAAATCAAACTGAGAACAACAGTGAAAGATAGCAAAAGTACATTATTATAATTCATCTATCAAACGTAGCAAAATAGGATATACATTCCCCAATACTCCCCAATTGAGAAAAACAAACATAGGGAATTTAGAGACTCTCCCCTCAAAAACAAATAGAAAACCAAGTTTACTTATTTGGAAATCTCCCCAAAATTGTGAAAAATACAAACTATACGAGGAAACTAAGTCAATAATGTTTTTTGACTTAGGGAAATGGCTCCAAAGAAAAGGATCCCTCAGAACCAGAAAGGGAAGGAAAAGGTGTTGCAAATCACGCAACATGAGAAAGTATTATCACAACACGAAAAATCTGTGCATGAGAAGGAGCCGTCTATACATGAGAAAGAGGTAACCCAACCTGATGAGGAGCAAGTTGTTCATGAAAAGTCTCACAATGGGGAAGAATCACAACACTCTTGGAGGGAAGAGAAGGGGAGTGAGAATGCATCACGGAAGGAGGGAGAAGGGAACAGTGGTGTACATATACCGCATGTGCCGCCTGAGCTTCAGGGCTTAGTCCAAGCAGTGGTAACCTCTGTACTCCAGCAACATATGAATGGGAGTGAAAGTTCCAGGGACGCCAGTGACCGGAGTATGGCACGAGAATTTCAACAACAGCGTCCTCCCTACTTCAAAGGGAAGGAAGGGGCTGTCGGAGCCGAGCACTGGCTGAAGAAGATCACTCAGATCTTAAAATTACTGAAGATCTCGAGTCATGCTGACAAGATTTTACTGGCTACTTCACAATTGATAGAAGATGCCGATAAATGGTGGGAGGTGGTGGAGAAGTAGAGGGAACTCATACCAGCTAGGGAGAGGACGGCCATGACATGGAATGAGTTTTCAGCAACCTTTCTGGAACATTACTTTCCGGAGGAGGAGAATGTGCGATAGACGGAACTTTTTCTGTCCTTGGTACAGGGCTCTATGATGGTGGCAGAGTATCACCGTGAATTTCTCAGCTTATCCATTTATGCATTCTATATGGTGGACACAGAACTTCGCAAGGCAAGAAAGTTTGAGAGGGGTCTACGGCCAAACATCAAGGCCAAAGTGACCATATTTAAGTGCACCACATTGGCTGAGGTGGTCAGCAAGGCCACAATAGCAGAACAGGAGTTGAATGCAATAGTGCGGTTTGACAATCGTCAAGCTCCAAGTGGGAGGGGTGGGTTTCAGCCCAACAAGAGGTTCCGTCCGAACTTCAGTAGACCCTCACCATCTACTGGGTCCACGAGGAGCTTTCGTCCCAATCAGCCCTCCCCATCTGCATCAGTCACCCAGTCATTCAGAGGGGTGAACAACAGTTTCCACTGTAATCAGCCGGGTCACTTCAAGAGAGACTGTCCAAAGCTCAATAGGCTCTCATATTCCAGAGGATCTTTCCGTCCACCAGCTAGGCCAGCTAACTCCCGAGGAGGCAGGACATATAATCAGGCGGGACGGGCGCCTAATCCTACCGGATCTGGACGACTATTTGCTCTGGAACCTCCTGAGGATGTGGATCATTCTGTGATTCAAGGTATGGCCTTTGTCAATAGTTCTTATGCTTATGCATTGTTTGATTCTGGAGCATCGCACTCCTTTATATCTGCATCCTTTATAACTGCTACTGGAACACTAGTACAAAAGCTGTCCACCACACTCAGTATCCCCTGTCGGAGACACGTCTTTGGGACTCATATGCACGGCCATAAATACAGAACTCGCTGGACTCAGATTTGAGTTCAATTATTTGGTACTCGACATGACTGAGTACGATATTATATTTGGCATGGACTAGTTGGCTGGTTATGAAGCCAATATTGATTGTTATCGCCGAAGAGTGACATTTTGGTCACCCGAGGGAAAGCAGTATATAGTTCGTGCCGACAAGCAAAGCAGACTGCAGGAAGGGTTGCATCATTTGGTGTTGAACAATATTGTCATCAACAAAGCACCAGTCACTGAACTTCCAACAATTGTGAAAGAATTTGTTGATGTTTTTCCAAAAGAACTTCCTGGTATACCGCCTATGAGGGAGCTCAATTTTGAGATCAAGCTATATCCTGGTACCTCACCAGTGTCTCTACCCCATTATCGGATGGCACCAGCAGAAATGTCCGAGTTGAAGAAGCAACTTGATGAATTACTCAGACTGGGTTGCATTCGGAACAGCACATCGTCATGGGGAGCTCCAGTGTTGTTCGTGAAAAAGAAGGATGGTTCACTCAGAATGTGTGTGGACTACCGGAAGTTGAATCAGCTAACTGTCCGGAACAAGTATCCTCTACCCAGGATCGATGATTTATTCGATCAGTTGAGGGGATCCAGTCATTTTTCCAAGATTGACCTGATGTCCGGTTATCATCAAATCCGGGTCAGGGAGGAAGATATCGAGAAGACAGCTTTTAGAACACGGTATGGACTATTTGAATTTGTAGTCATGCCATTTGGGCTTACCAACGCACCAACTGTGTTCATGGACTTAATGAACAGAATATTCCATCCATATCTGGATCGGTTTGTTATAGTGTTCATTGACGATATCCTGATCTATTCCAAAAGTCAGGAGGATCATGCTGAGCGTCTACGAATAGTATTGAACACCTTGAGACAAAACCAGTTGTATGCCAAAGCAAGCAAATGCGAATTTTGGCTACCTGAGATCAAATTCTTGGGGCATGTTATAACAGCAGATGGTATAGCCGTTGATCCGGCTAAGGTGGCAGCAGTAAGTGAGTGGAAAGCACCAAAGAATGTCACTGAAATCCGTAGTTTTCTGGGTTTGGCTGGATATTATAGGAAGTTTATCATGGATTTCTCCAAAATTGCATCCCCATTGACTCGACTCACGCAGAAAGGACTCAAATATGAATGGTCAGAGTTGTGCAATCAGAGATTTGAGGAGCTGAAAGAGAGACTTACAACTGCTCCTATTCTAGTTTTGCCGGAAAGAGGCAAAGGTTATGAAGTACAATGTGATGCATCAGGAGAGGGACTGGGATGTTCACTCATGCAACGTGATCGGGTGGTGGCATATGGTTCAAGACAACTAAAGATACATGAACGCCTCTACCCCACACATGATCTAGAATTAGCTGCGGTGGTCTTCGCTCTCAAAAGCTGGAGACACTATCTATATGGGGAGAAGTTTGAAGTATTTTCAGATCACAAGAGCTTGAAGTATTTATTCGATCAGAAAGAGCTCAACCTGAGGCAGCGCAGATGGATGGAATATCTGGCGGACTATGAATTTGCGCTCCGATATCATCCGGGAAAGGCCAACAAAGTGGCGGATGCTCTCAGCCGCATGTCTCATGCATCAGTGGCATGTTTGATCAGGACTGAATGGGAGATGTTGAATTCCATTCGTGAGTTTAATCTATACATCACAAACCATGGGAGTATGTACAATTTGATCATACGATCCAACATGGTTACAAAGATTGAACAGGAGCAACGAACAGATCCGGAAATGGCAGAGACATGGGCCAAGATGTCTATTGGCGAGGTTGTACCGGATTGGGAATTACGACCAGGACAGGGTCTTATGTTCCGGGGTAGAATTTATGTGCCAAGAAGCTGCAGAAAAGAATTATTGATAGAGGCACATCAGAGCAAGCTGTCCATTCATCCGGGTAGCACAAAAATGTATCATGACTTAAAAAGACATTATTGGTGGCATGGACTCAAGAAGGATGTTGCAGATTACGTGGCTCATTGTTTAACTTGTCAGCAGGTTAAGACGGAACATCAGAAGCCACCAGGGTTGCTCAGACCCTTAGCAGTGCCGGAATGGAAATGGGAGCACATTTCCATGGATTTTGTGACGGGGTTGCCGAGGTCCTCGAAGGGTAATGACGCTATATGGGTTGTGATAGACCGATTGACCAAGTCCGCGCATTTTATTCCTATCAAGATGACGGATTCATCAGAGACATTGGGTCGGAGATATATCAAAGACATCATCAGATTACATGGTATCCCACAGACTATAGTGTCTGATAGAGATGGCTGATTCACCGGCAGGGTATGGCAGAGCATGCAGTCGGCCATGGGAACCGATCTACTTATTAGCATAGCATTCCATCCACAGACCGATGGACAATCGGAAAGAACAATACAAACGTTGGAGGACATGTTGAGGGCGTGCATGCTAGACTTCAAAGGTGGATGGGAGGATCATTTGCCATTGGTGGAGTTTTCTTATAACAATAGCTACCAAGCAAGCCTCCAGATGGCACCATTCAAAGCTTTGTATGGTAGACCATGCAGGTCACCAGTGTGCTGTACCGAGGTCGGCGAACCTGCACTGATAGGACCTGAGTTGGTTGCAAAAACTACTGCACAGATCCAGTTGATATGTCAACATTTGTTGACCGCACAGAGTCGGCAAAAGAGCTATGCTGATAAAAGGAGGAGGTTTCTCGAATTTGAAGTAGGAGACATGGTATTCTTGAAGGTCTCGCCACGAAAAGGGCACATGAGATTCGGGAAGAAAGGAAAATTGTCGCCAAGATATGTGGGACCGTTTTCAATTATCAGAAGGATGGGAGATGTAGCCTATCAGTTGGCACTTCCTTCGCAATTGGCGTCTCTACATGATGTATTCCATGTGTCGATGCTGAGGAAGTACAACCCTGATCCGTCTCATGTTTTGAATGTGCTAGATATAGATGTGCAAAGCGACGTCACTTATGTCGAGAAGCCGGTCAGAATATTGGAGAGTGAGCAAAGAGTGTTACGTAACCGAGCGATTCAGTTCGTCAAGGTGGTATGGGATCGACATGGTGTTGAGGAAGCCACTTGGGAATTGGAATCGGAGATGAGAACATCTCACCCTGAATTGTTTGTATGATTTACTTTGAAATCCTACTTCGTTCAATTTTCGGGACGAAAATTATAAAAAGAGTATTGTATTATAACACCCTGGAATTTCAAAGTTATCATTTTATATGAAAATATTCATATTTACGGAATTGCCATTGTGATAAAATTGATTTGAATTTAAATGGGTCAATGGCTCAATCAAGACCCAAAGGATGGTAGTTTGTTTACAAAACAAATAAATGGATAAGATGAATTTAAACGGGTCAAGAATCATATTTGGGTCAAATTTTGATAAATGGGTCAAAATGGCTAGATGGGACCCAATGGGTCGTGAATGGCATGATTAACCATGGATTGAGTTCAAGCTTAGTTAATTTAAGTTTATTAATTGCTTGAGTTTGGTTTGAGTTGAAATGAATGATGGGTTTAGTTGAGTTGAATTTATTAGTTAAGTTAAATTAAATGAATGAGTTAGGTTGGGTGAGTTGGGTAAATGAGTTGGATGAATATGTATTTTTTTTAAATGGGTGAGATGTAGAGATAGAGGGTTTGTAGGTTATTTAAATTCAAACACTAGGAAAACGTTGGTGCATGGGAGGCATGTAACGCCCGTCCCTTTTCACCATAAATCAGAGTTAAAATTTTTTTTTTTTTTAAAGTGACAAAGGGCGCGGACGCCACGACGCGAGTTAAGTCCGAGCTTCTAAAGCCCGGCCCTTAACTGGCCAACCCTACGCTTGCGTGGAGCCAAGTCCACGAGTACGGTTCACGCGTAGATGTAAGCTCAAGGAATATTACTTCTCAGTGCGGAATTAACAACAAAGACTATCCTACAGATTTGAGATAGCAAGGAAGATAACATTCATTTAAATTTCTATAATACCTCAAAACCATAATGTCCCTAATAAAATCCCAAAACATAACCAGTAATCTAATTTATTACATTCCGACAAGCTAAGTTACTCAAATTACATTTTTCCAACATAAACTTAAAAAAACATAATGAATCTGCCTTCCCAAGCTACTAAGCATGACTCCCGTCCCGTCCTTCCGTTTCGCCACCTCCTGCGTCATCAGCTAGGGTAGAAGTAGGGCGTTAAAACACGCGCCCAGTAGGACTCCGAGTAGGGCTAGCACATGGATTAGTAATAACAAAGCATATAGAAGATATTATCTCAAAATTATGCCATTTGGTACAATGTAATGCAATGGGTGTTTTATGTCATGAATCCCACCCATCAATCTCATCTTCAACTCTACAATGTCCCTTTTTCCAACCATCCATAGTATTCCAAATAGAATCCATACCATCATCGTACCATGACCCTCTTGATGCAAAAGCCTCATCAAGATGCAATCCACACTAGGCATCCCCCCCTTGATGGAAGAACCATCATCAAGGTACAATAATAAATACAACATCCCCCTTGATGGAAAAGCATCATCAAGGTATCATAATACATATGTGAAATGTCCCCATGCTGTTTATCGGTCGCCCCGACGGAGCATGGACTCCGGTTTCATTTCATCATTTCCCTGTCATATCCCTCCCATGCCATGCATGAGATGTAGATGGCATGTGCCATGTAAATATATGTAGTTCAATAGTAACACAAAAACCCATCTTAAAACAATTACTTGATTATCAAATAAATCAAAGGGAAAAACATCCCATAATATTTAATCCAAAATCCATCTTAAGACATTCACATAATTTCCAAAATAATTTAAAGGAAAACATCAAAAAATACATAATCCAAAACTCATCTTAAAGGCAACCACATGCTTTCCAAAATAAATTAAAGAAAACATCACCCAATCCATGGCTTACAAAAATGTAGGAATCCTACCTGATACCGACTTGCGTCCTTTTACATTTTTTCGTTCGACAAACCCGGTCGCCGATCGCGCACCGCCTGCGATGTCCAGTACCTTGTTACACACTAATCATTAGTCCATGTTTCAACCATTTATAAGCCCTTATGAAAAACCGGTCACCATTTAGGTTTTGTGGGTCCCACCTAATCCATTATATATTTTTTTAAGTACATATGTCTAAAATCAGCCACCCTAGGCTTTATTAACCACTTATAAGGTTATCACATTAGATCCCCTCATTCCATGATCAATCTCCATGGAATTCTTGAATTTGGCATTTAATTACGGTTTTGCCACTACCTCATTTTTCCATGGTTAATCACCCATTTATGCATGCATGATTAAGTCCAAAATTGATTTTTAAACTTAGATCCCTAACTTAGGTTCATTTATGACCCACCAAACTATTAAAACTTGTCATCTAATTAATCCAATTCCCATTACTTAATCACATAAATACACATTAACCTTAGACCTAAAAATGATCCACCATTTGGGTCATGGATTCAAAATACCTAATTCATCAAATCCTCCGATGGGGTTTACCTTATGCATTTAACTTCAATGAGTGCATCACTCATTCATTCCCTTTGGAGGCCACAAACACCATCCATCATCCAATTTAACCCACTACAATGGGTTACAATTGGGCCATGGGTTCGGCCATACACCATGGCCGAACCCATGGTGTCCTTTCCCCATTTTCCATCCTTTTAACCCCATTTAAAATTTGTAAACATTACCATAGGGTTCGGCCATACACCATGGCCGAACCCATGGTTCATATTCCACTATTTTTCCATGTCTCTTGGGGCCACACCATTACTCATTTAAAACTCTAAACTCATCCATACATTAATCCCTCTTTTCCATCCTCTAAACCCATCAATTGATCCCTATTACATCACCATAGGGTTCGGCCATTCTCCATGGCCGAACCCATGGTTCATGGTCCAATATTTCTTTATGCCATTTTAGACCATTAACTTAGCCACATTTGCATTGATTTAAACACATGCATAATTCTACATTTTAGCCCTTCAAGCATCCTAATTTGTGAGACTAAAATGCATCAACCCCAAGCTTAATTTAATCACTCATAAGGTCATCTTAATTTAATCAAACTTTCCATCATCTAAACACAACATGGACTCAACCTTAGCTCATACAATGACCTACAAAATGGGTCATGGGTTCGGCCACACACCATGGCCGAACCCATGATGTCTTGTTCCCCATTTTCCTTGGATCCTTTGGCACATTTTAGATCTATCACAAGTCCTCTCATGAGAGATTTACATCATGCATTTAAATCACCATTTTAAGGTATCATTTCATACTTTGGGTCCATCAAAATTATCAACATTTTCCCATTTATTTCTCCATAAATCATAACCATTAAATCCACCATTATCACCATAGGGTTCGGCCATACACCATGGCCGAACCCATGGTTCACAATCCATCACTTTCTATGCCCTCCAATGCCATAAAATCCCTTTGCATTTCCATCATAAAAAGCATTTTGAAACATTTCCCACATTCACTCATTTACTACAATTCATTAACTTAACACCCTCATTGCTTTCCATTCTTAAAACCTTAACCAATTACATCAAAGACCAAATCACCCACCATGGGGTTCGGCCATACTACATGGCCGAACCCTATGGCCCATAATTTTATTCCAATTAACCCATTCCATGCTTAATTTCATAATTTACATAATGCACATAACCCATTTAGTCATTTTCTTACCCTAACCCTAATTCACCCATTTAGGGTTTTCTCCATCTTCCACCCTCTCATTTGATGGGTTTAAACTCCATAGCATAAAATTATCTATCCACCATTACATTAATACAAAATAAACTCCAATTCTTAAACCCTAAAATCCAAAATTTCTTGTTTAAGAAATACTCACAATCCGACGTCTCCACCGATTTCCGTCACTCCCGTCGGTCTCCGTAGCCTCCTCTCTCCTTCCTCTTGATCTTTGATAGGTCAAGATTCTTGATTAATGGTGGCAATCCCCAACCCTAGAATCGGCCAAGGCAAGTTTAAATTGAAAGAGGGAAGAGGAAAGGATGATGAGAGGGGAGATAGTCACCTTGACCTTAGAGTGATTTTGTGTAAATTTCCACTTCTTTCTTCTCTCCTTCTCTTCTTAGCTTCCTTTCCTTAATTTTTTCTTCTCTTCTCCTTCCTAGTGTGGGACGGCCATGGAGAATGACAATGGAGAGAGTTGAAAAGAGGATAAGAAAATGGAAAAGAACTCAAGACCTACCCCCCATTTGGTGACTTAAACTTACCCTTTACATTAACTACTCTCACCAACCAAAGCAAGATATTTTAAAGATCTTTTATTTGCTTTATGGTGGTGGTTATCTAAACCACCACCAAGCCCAACGTGTTTAACCTTGGAGGTGGGGTAGCTTGGTCTCCATTTGACTAATTTTAACCCATTTAGCCTGTAAGGTCTCGGAATTTTGGAATTAATATAAATGTGAATATTATTTATTTTAATGATGGAAATTAGAAAATTGGTGGAGTAAATGGTAAATGGGCCAAAATTGGATAAAGGCCCAAGTGTGGCCCAATAGACTATGTTTGGATTTAAATTTATTTAAATGGGTCAAGAATGGTCAAATTGGGTCAAATACCCATTTGGGACCAAATGGGTCAAGATGGGTATGCTCCAAGGTAAATGGGCTAGATGGAAATGTAATTGGGCCATAGGCCCAATGGTAATCCACTTAGAGTGAATTCAATGATTTTAAATCACCTAAGTTATTTTGAATTAAACAATGGTGATGTGGCCAAGTGTGGACCCAAGGTTTGGTGGGGCCGACCACCATGGTTGATTTGGTCAACCATGGGTGGAATAATGGAATTAGGTTAAGTATAATGAATTAACCTAAGGTGATTTAAATAAGTAAATGGGAATTAAAGTAACTAAGTAATTAAATAATTAAATTATTTAACATGGTAGTTAAGAGTGGTCAAAGGGGGCCCATGAGGTGAAAACTCACCTCATCCCAAGCTCAAAAAAATGGAACACGTTGGGACTTAGAGGGGTGGAGTTATAAGTCATAAAGCAACTTAAATATCTCAAAATATCTTAAGGTTGGTGAAGGTAATTAATGTAAAGTAAAAAAAATGGGGATAAGCCTTGATGTCTTTTCCATTCTCTTTTCATTCAACTCTCTCCATTTTCACTCCTCCATTGCCGTCCCATGTCCAAGTGAAGGAGAGAAGAAAAAAAAAAGAGAAGGAGCTCAAGGAGAGAAGAAAAAAAAATGGAATTTGGAGGGAGTTCACTCTAAGATTAAGGTCATCATCTTCCTCTCATCATCTTTTCCTCTTTTCATCTCTCAAATTCAAACCTAACATGGCTGATTTTAAGGTTGGGAGTTGCCACCCTTGATCAAAGATCTTAACCTATAAAAGATCAAGAAGAAAGAGAGAGGAGGCTACGGAGACCGACGGGAGCGGCGGAAATCGGAGGAGACGTCGGATAGTGAGTATTTCTTAACTAAAAGAATTTTGGATTTTAGGGTTTAAGAAATGGAATTTATTTTTGTGAAATTAATGGTGGATAGGTGATTTTATACTATGGAATTTAGATACATTAAATGGAAGGGTGGAAGATGGAGAAAACCCTAAATGGGTGAATTAGGGTTAGGGTAAGAAATTGGAAAAATATATTGTGTGCATTGTATAATGTAATTAAGTTATTAAGCATGGAATTATGTGGAATTGGAAGGTAATGTGTGATTTTCTTAGGGTTTTAAGGTATGGAGGACATTGTGTAATTTAATTATGTAAAAATGGAAGCATGGAGAATGTTAATGATTTTAGGGTTTTAAAATGATTAAATGTAGGCAATTGAGGAAATTATAATGGAGTGTTTAAGGTTAAAATTATTGGATCATGAACCATGGGTTCGGGGCCATGGTGAATGGCCGAACCCTATGGTGGTGTAATGGTAGTTTAAATGAGTACAAAAAATGGGGAAAATGATGGTTTTATGATGGTTTGATGATGATTGTAAATGGATTTAAAGTGTGATAAAGGATGATGATTGAAATGTATAAGTTAAGCCCCTTCATGGAAGGGCTTGTGATGGGTTCAAATGTATAAGTAGGCCAAAGAAAACAAAATGGGAAAAATTGATGAATTGGGTATTTTGAACCCATGGCCCATTGGTGAACCATTTAAAGGGTTAAGTATGGGGTTTTGGATTGGTTTAAATGAATAAGGTTAGATTAATTACATGACAAATTTTTAATGTTTTGGTAAGTCAATAATGGACCTAAGTTAAGGACCTAGGTTGTGGATCAATTTTAGGCTTAAATAGGCATGAATGAATGAGTAATTGGTTATGTAAAGGGGTAGTGGCACAAATGGTAATTATTGGCTAAAATGAAGAAACTCACTAAGTTATGATTTATGGGCTTGGAAATGATTAAAACTTGGATTGATTTGGTAATTTAATAAGGTACCGGATAGCGCGAGCGGTACGCGAGTCGGTAGCCGGATTGTCGGACGAAAACGAAATAAAGACGCGAGTCGGTATTCGGTAGGATTTCTACCTACTTGTAAGCCATGGATGTGTTATGGTATATTTATATTATTTTGGTTGACTTTGGGATTGATCTTAAAAAAAATTGTTCTATGATTATGGACATTATGTTTAATACTATGGTTTATTATTTTTAAGATTATGCATTATATGGTAAGGCTATGTATGGTATATTAAGGGTATGAGATATACATATTACAGAGCATAATGCATTACATCTCACGCATGGCATGGGCGGAAAAAAATAAACAAACCGGAGTCCATGCTCCGTCGGGGCGACCGAGAACAGGCATGGGGACACCTTGACGAGGCTTTGCCGTCAAGGGGGATATTTTGCGGTTGGACATATCTTGACGAGGTTTTTCCGTCAAGAGGGATATGACAGTATATGGCAGGAATGATGGGTGGGATTCATAACATTGACACCCATGGCATATCATGTACTTATATTTCAGTATATGGTGATTTATAGTTTTCACTGTGTTATTATCTGTATGTGGTTATTACTAACCCATGTGCTAGCCCTACTCGGAATCCTACTGGGCGCGTTGTTCTAACGCCCTACTTCTACCCTAGCTGACAATGCAGGAGATGGCGGACCGGAAGGGCGAGACGGAAGCCAAGCTTAGGAGCTTGGGGAGGCGGATTAATTATTTTGTTGTACTTTATTTTGAAAAAGATGTATTTGTATAGTTAGCTTGTCGGAAATGTAATAATTTAGGTGGTTTGCTATGTTTAGGTATTATTTTGGATAATACAGTATAATGGCACTTTCGTAATTAATTGGGTATTTCTTCCCTGCTATCTGAAGAACTGGTAGGATAGTTCTATGATCATCCGCATTTATTTTTATGTTCCGTGAGCTTACTTACTACGCGTGAACCGTACTCGTGGACTTATGTTCCACGCACGCGTAGGGTTGGCCAGTTAAGGGCCGGGCTTTAGAAGCTCGGAACTTAACTCGCGTCGTGACGTCCGCGCCCTTTGTCACTTTTATTAAAAAAAAAAATACTCTGATGTTACGGTGAAAAGGGGCGGGCGTTACAGTTGGTATCAGAGCGAATTCGGAAGATTGAATCTCTCGAAGTAAGATTAAGACGGTTGCACGTCTCACTGACGGCTAAGAATCCCAACCGACCGACTCTTCGGAGACCGCTGCACGGGGGCCGGGTTAAATTACTTCGATTGACTCAAACTGAAGGGTTTAATCTGAGAACAACAATTGACGGAGAGGGATGATAGCAAGGGAAGAAAAAAAAAAAAAAAAAAAAGAAAAAAAAAAAAAAAATCAATCAATGTAAGTCGGTATTATCAAACATAGCAAGTAGGGTTACATTTTCCCGACATGAGAAAACAAATCTAGGTCTTCCCCAAATTTGACGGAATGATGGTAGGCTTATTGAATATAGGAGAAAATTCTCCGATTTCACAAATGGAACGAAACATAGATACTTGGGAAGTTTTCCCCAAACCAAGTGTGCTTATTTGGCAATCTTCCCCAAAAATGAGAAACAAAGTATATTGTTTAGTATTTTTTTTCTTTTCTTTTTCCTCCATTTGAAAAGGAACTAAGTCAGTGTTTTCGATGACTAGGAAATGGCTCCGAAGAGAAGGACTCGTCGCAACCAGAAAGAGGTATCACCACCTCGCCAGGAAGAGGAGGTACCCCATCGGGAGGAGGAACAGAATAATATCAACATACAAGGTGTACCTCCCGAGCTAAAAGATGTAGTTCAAGCGGCAGTCGCTGCTGCTCTTCAGCAACATTTGAGCGGAAATGCGACTACTAGCGACGGAAATGCTACTACTAGTGACACTAGTAAGCGGAAGATGGTTAAAGACTTCCAGCAACAGCGTCCTCCCTACTTTAGAGGAAAAGAAGGGGCTGTAGGAGCAGATCACTGGTTAAAGAAGATCACTCAGATCTTAAATCTGCTTCAGGTTTCCAGTCCGGCTGACAGAATCTTACTGGCAACATCTCAACTGATTGAGGATGCCGGTAATTGGTGGGAAGTGGTAGAAAAGCAACAATCACTGGTGCCGGAAGGGGAAAGAATTGCCATGACTTGGGAATGGTTCTCAGCCACTTTTCTAGAGCAGTTTTTCCCGGAGGAAGAAAGGGAGAGCCAGACTGAAGCTTTTATATCATTAGTACAAGGCAATATGACAGTGGCAGAGTACCACCGGGAGTTCCTTCGATTATCTGTCTACGCGTTCTACATGGTGGACACTGAGCACCGGAGGGCCCGTAAGTTTGAACGGGGCCTTCGGCCGAGCATCAAAACAAGGGTGACAGTATTCAAGGAACCTACATTGGCAGGGGTGGTCGGCAGGGCCACTATAGTGGAGCGGGAATTGAATGAGGAAGCACGGCATAACAATCGCCGATGGCAGAGTGGGCGGGGTGCATTTCAACCCAATAAGAGGTTCCGCCCGAGTTTCAGCAGACCCTCATCCTCCACTGGATCTAAAGGGGGCTTTCGCCCCAATCAGCCCTCCCAGTCAGCATCAGTTACCCAGGATCCTAGAGGTGGGAACACTTGCTATCAGTGTGGCCAACAGGGTCACTTCAAGAGGGAGTGTCCGCAGCTCAGCAGACCCTCTAACTTCAAGGGTTCCTCCCGCCCTCCAGTTAGATCAGCTCCGCCGCGAGGGGGCAGAACATACAATCAGGCAGGACGGGCTCCAAACCCTACGGGATCAGGACGACTTTTTGCTATACCTTCTCCAGTAGCAGTGGACCGCTCGGTGATTCAAGGTATGGCCGTAGTTGGTAGTTCTTATGCAGTTACATTATTTGATTCTGGAGCTTCCCATTCATTTATATCTGCTGCATTCATATCTGCTACGGGCACATTAGTACAGAATCTGTCCACCTCACTTACTATTGTATCCCCTGTCGGAGACACATCTTTGGGGCTCATATGCACGGCACTGAACACTGAACTCGCTGGATTCAGATTCGAGTTCAATTATTTAGTAATCGATATGGCTGAGTACGATGTTATATTTGGCATGGACTGGTTGGCTACGTATCAGGCCCATATTGATTGCCATCTTCGTAGAGTGATATTTTGGTCACCCGAAGGAAGGCGGTATATAGTGCCCGCTGACCGACAGGGCATTCCTAGAAGGCTGCAGGAAGAATTGAATCATCTTGCCTTGAACACCCTCAGATTAGATAAGGCACCAATAGCTGAACTTCCGGCGGTGGTAGTAGATTATGCCGAGGTATTTCCAACAGAGCTCCCTGGTCTGCCACCTAAGAGGGAGATAGACTTTGAGATTAAATTATACCCCGGCGCAGCTCCAGTATCATTACCTCTTTACAGGATGGCACCGGCTGAGATGACTGAGTTGAAAAAGCAGATTGATGAACTGCTCAGGCTGGGCTTTATTCGGAACAGCACATCCGCATGGGGAGCCCCGGTATTGTTTGTTAAGAAGAAGGACGGTACCCTTCGGATGTGTGTGGATTATAGAAAATTGAACCAGTTGACTGTCAGGAATAAATATCCCCTACCCAGGATTGATGATCTGTTTGATCAGCTTAGGGGTTCCTCTCACTTTTCCAAGATTGATCTGATGTCCGGATACCATCAAATCCGGGTTAGAGAGGAAGACATAGAGAAGACAGCCTTCAGGACACGGTATGGATTATATGAGTATGTAGTCATGCCGTTTGGGCTTACTAATGCACCGGCGGTGTTCATGGACCTGATGAATAGGATATTCCGTCCTTACTTGGATCAGTTTGTAATTGTATTTATTGATGACATCCTGATCTATTCCAAGAGTCAGGAGGAACATGCTGAACACCTGCGGATAGTTCTGAACACCCTTAAGAGGAACCAGTTGTATGCCAAAGCCAGCAAGTGTGAATTTTGGCTATCAGAGGTCAATTTCTTGGGGCACGTTATATCGGAGGAAGGCATAGCTGTAGACCCGGCTAAGGTAGCGGCAGTGAGGGAGTGGAAAGCACCGACGAATGTGACCGAGATCCGCAGTTTTCTGGGATTGGCCGGTTACTACAGGAAATTTATTATGGATTTCTCCAAGATTGCAGCCCCACTTACCCGACTCACTCAGAAAGGAGTCAAATTTGAATGGTCAGATCTGTGCAACCGGAGATTTGAGGAGCTAAAGGAGAAGCTTACAACCGCTCCTATTTTGATCTTGCCGGAAAGAGGCAGAAACTATGAGGTGTACTGTGATGCCTCAGGAGAGGGACTGGGGTGTACGCTCAGTCAAGGTAATAGGGCGGTGGCGTACGGGTCAAGACAGTTGAAAATTCATGAGCGCAATTATCCCACACATGATCTGGAACTGGCAGCAGTGGTCTTCGCTCTTAAAAGCTGGAGACACTACCTTTATGGTGAGAAGTTTGAAGTATTCTCAGACCATAAGAGCCTAAAGTACCTATTTGATCAGAAGGAACTTAACATGAGACAACGTAGATGGATGGAATACCTGGCAGATTATGAGTTCGCACTCCGGTATCATCCTGGCAAGGCGAACAAAGTGACGGATGCTCTCAGCCGCATATCACCTGCGACAGTGGCCAGTATGATCAGAACAGAATGGGAGGTGTTGAATACCATCAGAGAGTTTAAACTCTATCTGAATAATCATGGAACCATATATAATCTGATCATACGATCCCACATGGTCTCCGAGATTGAACGGGAACAACGAACAGATCCAGAGGTGGAGGAAATATGGGCTAAAATGTCTACCGGTGAAGTTGTACCGGAATGGGAATTACGACCGGGACAGGGTGTTATGTTCCGAGGTAGGACATATGTGCCCAAGAATTGCAGAAGAGAGTTGCTGATTGAAGCACACCAAACAAAACTCTCTATTCACCCGGGCACCACCAAGATGTACCATGATCTTAAGAGGCACTATTGGTGGCATGGACTTAAGAAAGACGTGGCCGAGTTTGTTGCTCGTTGCTTAACCTGTCAGCAGGTCAAGGCAGAACATCGGAAGCCACTGGGTTTACTCGCACCCTTACCGGTGCCAGAATGGAAATGGGAACACATATCCATGGACTTTGTAACAGGGTTGCCAAGGTCATCCAAGGGCAACGATGCGATATGGGTCATAGTGGACCGGTTGACCAAGTCTGCACATTTCCTTCCCATCAAGATGACGGATTCATCAGACACTTTGGGTCGACGGTACATCCGGGAGATCATCAGGTTACATGGCATTCCCCGGTCTATTGTGTCCGACAGGGATGGCCGATTCACCGGCAGAGTATGGCAGGGCTTGCAGTCGGCTATGGGGACCGATGTATTAACTAGCACAGCATTTCATCCACAGACTGATGGACAGTCGGAGAGGACAATACAGACATTGGAGGATATGCTGAGAGCATGCATGCTAGACTTTAAGGGTGGATGGGAGGATCATTTACCACTGGTGGAGTTTTCCTACAATAACAGCTATCAGTCAAGCCTACAAATGGCTCCGTTTGAGGCCTTATATGGTAGGCCATGTAGATCACCAGTGTGTTGGACAGAAGCCGGTGAGCCTGCGCTGATTGGACCGGAGTTGGTTGCAGAAACTACAGCGCAGATTAAATTGATACGGCAACATCTACTCACTGCACAAAGCCGACAGAAGAGTTACGCCGACAAAAGGAGAAGGTTCCTCGAATTTGAGGTGGGGGACTTGGTGTTTTTGAAAGTCTCACCACGGAAGGGACACATGAGATTTGGAAAGAAGGGGAAACTGTCACCTAGATTTGTGGGACCGTTTTCAATCTTGAAGAGGGTGGGGGGGGTAGCTTATCAGTTGGCGCTCCCTCCGCAGTTATCATCATTACATGATGTATTCCATGTGTCTATGTTGAGGAAGTACAACCCTGATCCATCACATGTATTGAATATTCAAGACATCGATGTGCAAAGCGATGTGACATATGTGGAAAAGCCGGTCAGAATAGTCGGGACCGAGCAAAGGGTGTTGCGGAACCGGGCCATTCAGTTCGTCAAGGTGGTATGGGAACGACATGGTAATGAAGAAACCACCTGGGAACTTGAGTCGGAGATGAGAGCCTCTCATCCGGAACTCTTTGTGTAAGATGTTTTGAACCTCTACTTCGCTCGAATTTTCGGGACGAAAATTTTAAAAGAGGATTGTATTGTAAGGTCTCGGAATTTTGGAATTAATATAAATGTGAATATTATTTATTTTAATGATGGAAATTAGAAAATTGGTGGAGTAAATGGTAAATGGGCCAAAATTGGATAAAGGCCCAAGTGTGGCCCAATAGACTATGTTTGGATTTAAATTTATTTAAATGGGTCAAGAATGGTCAAATTGGGTCAAATACCCATTTGGGACCAAATGGGTCAAGATGGGTATGCTCCAAGGTAAATGGGCTAGATGGAAATGTAATTGGGCCATAGGCCCAATGGTAATCCACTTAGAGTGAATTCAATGATTTTAAATCACCTAAGTTATTTTGAATTAAACAATGGTGATGTGGCCAAGTGTGGACCCAAGGTTTGGTGGGGCCGACCACCATGTTTGATTTGGTCAACCATGGGTGGAATAATGGAATTAGGTTAAGTATAATGAATTAACCTAAGGTGATTTAAATAAGTAAATGGGAATTAAAGTAACTAAGTAATTAAATAATTAAATTATTTAACATGGTAGTTAAGAGTGGTCAAAGGGGGCCCATGAGGTGAAAACTCACCTCATCCCAAGCTCAAAAAAATGGAACACGTTGGGACTTAGAGGGGTGGAGTTATAAGTCATAAAGCAACTTAAATATCTCAAAATATCTTAAGGTTGGTGAAGGTAATTAATGTAAAGTAAAAAAAATGGGGATAAGCCTTGATGTCTTTTCCATTCTCTTTTCATTCAACTCTCTCCATTTTCACTCCTCCATTGCCGTCCCATGTCCAAGTGAAGGAGAGAAGAAAAAAAAAAGAGAAGGAGCTCAAGGAGAGAAGAAAAAAAAATGGAATTTGGAGGGAGTTCACTCTAAGATTAAGGTCATCATCTTCCTCTCATCATCTTTTCCTCTTTTCATCTCTCAAATTCAAACCTAACATGGCTGATTTTAAGGTTGGGAGTTGCCACCCTTGATCAAAGATCTTAACCTATAAAAGATCAAGAAGAAAGAGAGAGGAGGCTACGGAGACCGACGGGAGCGGCGGAAATCGGAGGAGACGTCGGATAGTGAGTATTTCTTAACTAAAAGAATTTTGGATTTTAGGGTTTAAGAAATGGAATTTATTTTTGTGAAATTAATGGTGGATAGGTGATTTTATACTATGGAATTTAGATACATTAAATGGAAGGGTGGAAGATGGAGAAAACCCTAAATGGGTGAATTAGGGTTAGGGTAAGAAATTGGAAAAATATATTGTGTGCATTGTATAATGTAATTAAGTTATTAAGCATGGAATTATGTGGAATTGGAAGGTAATGTGTGATTTTCTTAGGGTTTTAAGGTATGGAGGACATTGTGTAATTTAATTATGTAAAAATGGAAGCATGGAGAATGTTAATGATTTTAGGGTTTTAAAATGATTAAATGTAGGCAATTGAGGAAATTATAATGGAGTGTTTAAGGTTAAAATTATTGGATCATGAACCATGGGTTCGGGGCCATGGTGAATGGCCGAACCCTATGGTGGTGTAATGGTAGTTTAAATGAGTACAAAAAATGGGGAAAATGATGGTTTTATGATGGTTTGATGATGATTGTAAATGGATTTAAAGTGTGATAAAGGATGATGATTGAAATGTATAAGTTAAGCCCCTTCATGGAAGGGCTTGTGATGGGTTCAAATGTATAAGTAGGCCAAAGAAAACAAAATGGGAAAAATTGATGAATTGGGTATTTTGAACCCATGGCCCATTGGTGAACCATTTAAAGGGTTAAGTATGGGGTTTTGGATTGGTTTAAATGAATAAGGTTAGATTAATTACATGACAAATTTTTAATGTTTTGGTAAGTCAATAATGGACCTAAGTTAAGGACCTAGGTTGTGGATCAATTTTAGGCTTAAATAGGCATGAATGAATGAGTAATTGGTTATGTAAAGGGGTAGTGGCACAAATGGTAATTATTGGCTAAAATGAAGAAACTCACTAAGTTATGATTTATGGGCTTGGAAATGATTAAAACTTGGATTGATTTGGTAATTTAATAAGGTACCGGATAGCGCGAGCGGTACGCGAGTCGGTAGCCGGATTGTCGGACGAAAACGAAATAAAGACGCGAGTCGGTATTCGGTAGGATTTCTACCTACTTGTAAGCCATGGATGTGTTATGGTATATTTATATTATTTTGGTTGACTTTGGGATTGATCTTAAAAAAAATTGTTCTATGATTATGGACATTATGTTTAATACTATGGTTTATTATTTTTAAGATTATGCATTATATGGTAAGGCTATGTATGGTATATTAAGGGTATGAGATATACATATTACATAGCATAATGCATTACATCTCATGCATGGCATGGGCGGAAAAAAATAAACAAACCGGAGTCCATGCTCCGTCGGGGCGACCGAGAACAGGCATGGGGACACCTTGACGAGGCTTTGCCGTCAAGGGGGATATTTTGCGGTTGGACATATCTTGACGAGGTTTTTCCGTCAAGAGGGATATGACAGTATATGGCAGGAATGATGGGTGGGATTCATAACATTGACACCCATGGCATATCATGTACTTATATTTCAGTATATGGTGATTTATAGTTTTCACTGTGTTATTATCTGTATGTGGTTATTACTAACCCATGTGCTAGCCCTACTCGGAATCCTACTGGGCGCGTTGTTCTAACGCCCTACTTCTACCCTAGCTGACAATGCAGGAGATGGCGGACCGGAAGGGCGAGACGGAACCCAAGCTTAGGAGCTTGGGGAGGCGGATTAATTATTTTGTTGTACTTTATTTTGAAAAAGATGTATTTGTATAGTTAGCTTGTCGGAAATGTAATAATTTAGGTGGTTTGCTATGTTTAGGTATTATTTTGGATAATACAGTATAATGGCACTTTCGTAATTAATTGGGTATTTCTTCCCTGCTATCTGAAGAACTGGTAGGATAGTTCTATGATCATCCGCATTTGTTTTTATGTTCCGTGAGCTTACTTACTACGCGTGAACCGTACTCGTGGACTTATGTTCCACGCACGCGTAGGGTTGGCCAGTTAAGGGCCGGGCTTTAGAAGCTCGGAACTTAACTCGTGTCGTGACGTCCGCGCCCTTTGTCACTTTTATTAAAAAAAAAAATACTCTGATGTTACGGTGAAAAGGGGCGGGCGTTACATAGCCACCAATTTAATAATTTAATAATTTAATTAATTTGATAATTTCCTTAGGTTAACTCATTTGTACTTAACCTAATTCTCATTATTCCACCCATGGTTGACCAAATCAACCATGGTGGCCGGCCCCACCAATCATTGGCCCACACACCACCTCACTTGATGAGGTGGAGGTGGGTCCCACTTGGCCACATCAACTTGGTGTAATTCCAAATAACTTAGGTGATTTAAACTTCATTCCATTCATTCTAAATGGATCACCATTAGGCCCATGGCCCAATTACATTTCCATCTTACCCATTTACCTTAAAGCTTAGCCATCTTGACCCATTGGTTCCCAAATGGGTATTTGACCCAATTTGACCAACCATGGCCCAATTGGCCATCAGTGACCACTTAAATGACTTTAAAATCCACTCCATGGTCTATTGGGCCATAATTGGGCCTTTGTCCAAATTTTGGCCCATTTACCCCTTTATTTCATAAATTTTCCAATTTTCATCCTTAAAATAAATAATATTCCCATTTATATTAATTTTAAAAATTTCGGGCCCTTACAATACAATCCTCTTTTAAAATTTTCGTCCCGAAAATTCGAGCGAAGTAGAGGTTCAAAACATCCACACAAGGAGTTCCGCAATACCCTTTGTTCTCTCCCGATCACTCTGATCGGCTTCTCCACACCCATCACGTCGTTTTGTACATCGACGTCTGGTACATTCAAGACATGTGAAGGGTCGGGGTTGTATTTTCCTCAACCCGGACACATGAAACACATCACGTAAAAATGATTACTGTGGAGGAAGTGCTAACTAATAGGCCACCTCCCCCACCCTCTTTAGGATTGGAAACGGCCCCACAATCTAGGCGACAGTTTCCCCTTCTTTCTGAGTCTCATGTGTCCCTCCCGTGGTGAGACTTCCAAAAGCACCAAATCTCCCCCTCAAACTCGGGGAAACTTCTCCTCTTGTCGGCGTAATACTTATAACGGCTCTGCGCAGTGAGTAAAGGTTACCGTATAAATTTAATCTACGCCGTAGTCTCCACAACCAACTTCGGTCCAACCAGCGCAGGCTCACCGACCTCTGTCTAACGCACTGGAGATCTACACGGCCCACCATATAAGGCCTCAAATGGAGCCATCTGGAGGTACTGTTATTGTAGGAGAACTCCACCAGTGGCAGGCGATTCTCCCATCCACCCTTGAAATCCCGCATACCTGCCCTCAGCATATCCTCCAATATCTGTATTGTTCTCTCCGATTGTCCATCAGTGTGTGGGTGGATTGCTATGCTGGTTAACACATCGGTCCCCATAGCCGACTGCATACTCCTAGGCACATCCGTCCTACCTCGAAATACAAGACCTTGTCCCGGTCGCAACTCCTATTCCGGTACTACCTCACCGGTAGACATCTTAGTCCATATCTCCTCCATTTCTGGGCCTATTCGCTGTTCCCGTTCAATCGTGTCAAGTATCTCTTAATTACATCAACACCACTCATATCAACCTATGAGTTTCATTCTTGTGGAAATTACTCTGTCTCCTGCTATCTCTTTCTCTCATGAACCCATTTACGATCTTATGCAGACTAATGTATTCTATTTCACTTTACCTGCCACCAAGATATTTCCCATCCATACTCCTTCAATACGTTCTTTTGTCTACTCTCCGTGTGAGTTAGTCTGCCAATACGAGCCTATGCTCAAGTCCATTGTTGATTCCATTTTAACTAAGTTTCTAGCTTCACCCTCCTGGAACTCCATCGGCCAACTATAGAGTCAGGTGATCAGTCTCACTCGGCAGTCGCCCATAGCTTCCCATTCAAGTTTCACTAGACTCTTAACCTTTCCCTTAAGTCCATCTCTCAACAGCAATCATACCTTTTATTTGCATATAAGTCACTATGGGACTAACCATTTTTTGTTCATAACTCCTCCAATACCAATACCCGACATCAATCCCAATCACATAAATACTAATTTCCTACCCTTCTGGATTATTCCACATACTTTCATAGATTCCATAAAAACAATGATATATCTAAGCTTACTTAGACTATGTCAAATAATGTCCATTCATCACAAAAAAATATTCATAGGTATTACCAATTCCACCACCACCAAATTCCACCCTACATGCCTACGTTATCAATGGTTACCACATCATACTATTCATATGCCTTCATTAGCAGGCCACGTAGAATTGAAATCACACACCATCTTCGAATAACACAACTCATGTGTAATTAGATCTTTCACCTCCATTCACATCAAACAACAACTTGGGGTATCATAAGAAATAACACATTAATAAGATGTAGTGATTCAACCTAATTATGATTAGGTTACCCTACCCCATTTACAACACACACCTAGAGATTTTTAAAAATAATAATGCTACTCATCCAGAGCAAATCATCCCAATACATTCGAAGACCACCCATGACCATCCATAAATTCCTAAACTTTGGAATTACTCATGAGCTCCACCTAGGTTTCCAACCAAACGCATTGGCATATCATGGCCTTCTCATGCATACTACATATTCACAACTCCCAGCACTTTATCAACTCATCATCATACCCATAGTCTATAACACATCCTTGTTCCTCAATGATTACTCATTGAATACCACCAATTATCAAAGTACATCATATAAACTCATTGCACAATTGATAATTCACAACTTAATAACCTCATAAGGAATCCTCATACAATCACTAAATAAAATGCTTTCATAAATTCATGGTCCATCATTCATTCATGCATTTTTTTTTTAAGGCCATAAATCCATTTCAAGGCCTATCATTACTTATTCATAATCTATACTACACATTGGGAGAATGCACTTGCATTATACATAGAAGATTTTTTTTTTTATACAATATATTTGTCTTTGCAAGCTAGACCCTTCACATTCTCCTCATAATATCATCTTCTCACGAGTTTCATGTGGCAAGTTAACCCATGCATTCCGGTCTCTTTCAAGTACACTGTTTATCCAACATGTCTCAAATGGCACTTTGTTCACATGAGAACCTCTTATAACCCTTCACAAAGCGTTTACATCATCACCCATTATGTGTCATAATATAAATCTCTTCCCTTGATCATGACAAATTATCAAGCCATGGGTCATCACCAATATAAAAGCCATTGTACCATCCCCCAAGTATACCCATATATCACATTAACAAATACTCCCCACTCTTTTCATTCACATTTACCTCACTCATAAACATATGCAACACATACCCCACATCAAAAGTTCATGCCTCTTATCCTCATTTGATGCATGTAGTTCACAAATCGAGCATACCCCTTCAAGAGGGTAGGGTAGTATGTGCAGTTGTGCCCAACCTAGTTGCACAACTCGTACCTATAATCGGGTCCCATTTCCCCTACCGACTTTCTTATCATCGGAAAGTCTTCCACATTCTCTTCAGGAAGAGATGATAAATCCCCTTCATCTTCCTCGGGAGGTCCCTCCTGAAAGTCCAGGCTAACTGCTTATGCTAGATGCAGACACCAAATCTATGGGACAGCTAGGGGTTTCCTTACCCCACGGTTCCATATACTCCTCGTCGTTTGACATATCTATATCATAAAATACAATAGAATACACAAACACCATCCACAACAGTTTCCAATAAAACCAATCTAGGTTTTGGGGATTTTCCTATATATAACACAACGTATTTTGGGGAAAATTTTCCAAACTAGCACACTCAGTTTTGAGAATAACATCCCTAAGTACCAATGCTTGTTCCATTTGGTGAGATGGGGGAAATTTTCCTACATTTGATAAATCCATCATTGTCCCATTAATTGGGGAAAACTAGATTTATTTTCTCATTTTGGGGGAAATTTTCCTAAGTATCATTGTTTTTTTTTTTTTTTTTCCATTTGGGGGGGAGTTGCCAAATAAGCACACTTGGTTTTCCTTTGTTTATGGGGGGAAAATCTCTAAACTCCTACTGTTTGTTGTTCAACTTAAGAATACTGGGGAAACACATCCTATTTTCGCTACGTTTGATAAAGTTATCATTGTTTCATCAATTCGGGGGAAAGATTTCTAAGTGATCACACCTTGTTTTGGGGAAAATTTCCTAAGTATCAAAGTACTGTGTTTTCATTTTCGGGGGAAATAAGCCCTATATTGCTACGTTTGATAAATTTAACTTAGGATGAATCTTTCTTCCCTTGCTATCATTCCTTTTCGTCAAATGTTGTTCTCAGACTGAATACTTCAGTTTGAGTCAATCGAAGTAAATTAACCCGGCCCCCGTGCAGCGGACTCGAAGAGTCGGTCGGTTGGGATTCTTAGCTGCCAGTGAGACATTCAACCGTCTTAATCTTACTTCGAGAGATTCATTCTTCCAAGTTCGCTCTGATACCAACTGTAACGCCCGTCCCTTTTCACCATAAATCAGAGTTAAATTTTTTTTTTTTTTTTTAAAAGTGACAAAGGGCGCGGACGCCACGACGCGAGTTAAGTCCGAGCTTCTAAAGCCCGGCCCTTAACTGGCCAACCCTACGCTTGCGTGGAGCCAAGTCCACGAGTACGGTTCACGCGTAGATGTAAGCTCAAGGAATATTACTTCTCAGTGCGGAATTAACAACAAAGACTATCCTACAGATTTGAGATAGCAAGGAAGATAACATTCATTTAAATTTCTATAATACCTCAAAACCATAATGTCCCTAATAAAATCCCAAAACATAACCAGTAATCTAATTTATTACATTCCGACAAGCTAAGTTACTCAAATTACATTTTTCCAACATAAACTTAAAAAAACATAATGAATCTGCCTTCCCAAGCTACTAAGCATGACTCCCGTCCCGTCCTTCCGTTTCGCCACCTCCTGCGTCATCAGCTAGGGTAGAAGTAGGGCGTTAAAACACGCGCCCAGTAGGACTCCGAGTAGGGCTAGCACATGGATTAGTAATAACAAAGCATATAGAAGATATTATCTCAAAATTATGCCATTTGGTACAATGTAATGCAATGGGTGTTTTATGTCATGAATCCCACCCATCAATCTCATCTTCAACTCTACAATGTCCCTTTTTCCAACCATCCATAGTATTCCAAATAGAATCCATACCATCATCGTACCATGACCCTCTTGATGCAAAAGCCTCATCAAGATGCAATCCACACTAGGCATCCCCCCCTTGATGGAAGAACCATCATCAAGGTACAATAATAAATACAACATCCCCCTTGATGGAAAAGCATCATCAAGGTATCATAATACATATGTGAAATGTCCCCATGCTGTTTATCGGTCGCCCCGACGGAGCATGGACTCCGGTTTCATTTCATCATTTCCCTGTCATATCCCTCCCATGCCATGCATGAGATGTAGATGGCATGTGCCATGTAAATATATGTAGTTCAATAGTAACACAAAAACCCATCTTAAAACAATTACTTGATTATCAAATAAATCAAAGGGAAAAACATCCCATAATATTTAATCCAAAATCCATCTTAAGACATTCACATAATTTCCAAAATAATTTAAAGGAAAACATCAAAAAATACATAATCCAAAACTCATCTTAAAGGCAACCACATGCTTTCCAAAATAAATTAAAGAAAACATCACCCAATCCATGGCTTACAAAAATGTAGGAATCCTACCTGATACCGACTTGCGTCCTTTTACATTTTTTCGTTCGACAAACCCGGTCGCCGATCGCGCACCGCCTGCGATGTCAAGTACCTTGTTACACACTAATCATTAGTCCATGTTTCAACCATTTATAAGCCCTTATGAAAAACCGGTCACCATTTAGGTTTTGTGGGTCCCACCTAATCCATTATATATTTTTTTAAGTACATATGTCTAAAATCAGCCACCCTAGGCTTTATTAACCACTTATAAGGTTATCACATTAGATCCCCTCATTCCATGATCAATCTCCATGGAATTCTTGAATTTGGCATTTAATTACGGTTTTGCCACTACCTCATTTTTCCATGGTTAATCACCCATTTATGCATGCATGATTAAGTCCAAAATTGATTTTTAAACTTAGATCCCTAACTTAGGTTCATTTATGACCCACCAAACTATTAAAACTTGTCATCTAATTAATCCAATTCCCATTACTTAATCACATACATACACATTAACCTTAGACCTAAAAATGATCCACCATTTGGGTCATGGATTCAAAATACCTAATTCATCAAATCCTCCGATGGGGTTTACCTTATGCATTTAACTTCAATGAGTGCATCACTCATTCATTCCCTTTGGAGGCCACAAACACCATCCATCATCCAATTTAACCCACTACAATGGGTTACAATTGGGCCATGGGTTCGGCCATACACCATGGCCGAACCCATGGTGTCCTTTCCCCATTTTCCATCCTTTTAACCCCATTTAAAATTTGTAAACATTACCATAGGGTTCGGCCATACACCATGGCCGAACCCATGGTTCATATTCCACTATTTTTCCATGTCTCTTGGGGCCACACCATTACTCATTTAAAACTGTAAACTCATCCATACATTAATCCCTCTTTTCCATCCTCTAAACCCATCAATTGATCCCTATTACATCACCATAGGGTTCGGCCCTCCATGGCCGAACCCATGGTTCATGGTCCAATATTTCTTTATGCCATTTTAGACCATTAACTTAGCCACATTTGCATTGATTTAAACACATGCATAATTCTACATTTTAGCCCTTCAAGCATCCTAATTTGTGAGACTAAAATGCATCAACCCCAAGCTTAATTTAATCACTCATAAGGTCATCTTAATTTAATCAAACTTTCCATCATCTAAACACAACATGGACTCAACCTTAGCTCATACAATGACCTACAAAATGGGTCATGGGTTCGGCCACACACCATGGCCGAACCCATGATGTCTTGTTCCCCATTTTCCTTGGATCCTTTGGCACATTTTAGATCTATCACAAGTCCTCTCATGAGAGATTTACATCATGCATTTAAATCACCATTTTAAGGTATCATTTCATACTTTGGGTCCATCAAAATTATCAACATTTTCCCATTTATTTCTCCATAAATCATAACCATTAAATCCACCATTATCACCATAGGGTTCGGCCATACACCATGGCCGAACCCATGGTTCACAATCCATCACTTTCTATGCCCTCCAATGCCATAAAATCCCTTTGCATTTCCATCATAAAAAGCATTTTGAAACATTTCCCACATTCACTCATTTACTACAATTCATTAACTTAACACCCTCATTGCTTTCCATTCTTAAAACCTTAACCAATTACATCAAAGACCAAATCACCCACCATGGGGTTCGGCCATACTACATGGCCGAACCCTATGGCCCATAATTTTATTCCAATTAACCCATTCCATGCTTAATTTCATAATTTACATAATGCACATAACCCATTTAGTCATTTTCTTACCCTAACCCTAATTCACCCATTTAGGGTTTTCTCCATCTTCCACCCTCTCATTTGATGGGTTTAAACTCCATAGCATAAAATTATCTATCCACCATTACATTAATACAAAGTAAACTCCAATTCTTAAACCCTAAAATCCAAAATTTCTTGTTTAAGAAATACTCACAATCCGACGTCTCCACCGATTTCCGTCACTCCCGTCGGTCTCCGTAGCCTCCTCTCTCCTTCCTCTTGATCTTTGATAGGTCAAGATTCTTGATTAATGGTGGCAATCCCCAACCCTAGAATCGGCCAAGGCAAGTTTAAATTGAAAGAGGGAAGAGGAAAGGATGATGAGAGGGGAGATAGTCACCTTGACCTTAGAGTGATTTTGTGTAAATTTCCACTTCTTTCTTCTCTCCTTCTTTTCTTAGCTTCCTTTCCTTAATTTTTTCTTCTCTTCTCCTTCCTAGTGTGGGACGGCCATGGAGAATGACAATGGAGAGAGTTGAAAAGAGGATAAGAAAATGGAAAAGAACTCAAGACCTACCCCCCATTTGGTGACTTAAACTTACCCTTTACATTAACTACTCTCACCAACCAAAGCAAGATATTTTAAAGATCTTTTATTTGCTTTATGGTGGTGGTTATCTAAACCACCACCAAGCCCAACGTGTTTAACCTTGGAGGTGGGGTAGCTTGGTCTCCATTTGACTAATTTTAACCCATTTAGCCACCAATTTAATAATTTAATAATTTAATTAATTTGATAATTTCCTTAGGTTAACTCATTTGTACTTAACCTAATTCTCATTATTCCACCCATGGTTGACCAAATCAACCATGGTGGCCGGCCCCACCAATCATTGGCCCACACACCACCTCACTTGATGAGGTGGAGGTGGGTCCCACTTGGCCACATCAACTTGGTTTAATTCCAAATAACTTAGGTGATTTAAACTTCATTCCATTCATTCTAAATGGATCACCATTAGGCCCATGGCCCAATTACATTTCCATCTTACCCATTTACCTTAAAGCTTAGCCATCTTGACCCATTGGTTCCCAAATGGGTATTTGACCCAATTTGACCAACCATGGCCCAATTGGCCATCATTGACCACTTAAATGACTTTAAAATCCACTCCATGGTCTATTGGGCCATAATTGGGCCTTTGTCCAAATTTTGGCCCATTTACCCCTTTATTTCATAAATTTTCCAATTTTCATCCTTAAAATAAATAATATTCCCATTTATATTAATTTTAAAAATTTCGGGCCCTTACAAGGCATTACCATGCATGTAACTTCCATTTATGTGATGAATAAAATGGGAGTTACATTTTGAATGGGAGTTACTTTTGAAGTTACAAGGGTTGCAAGGGACGTTGGTTGCATGCATGAGCAATTTCATGCATGTAACGGCTACTAAGGAGATATGAGGGGTGGTGGCTTTGAGAGTTACAAATGCATGAATAAAGGAGAGAATGCAAACAATTACAAGGATATGCATAGGCCGTTGGGTACCCTTGGAGGCTCATCTCAAAGATGAAACCCCCAAGGAAGGTATTAAGAAATAAAGGTTACATAAATGTTTCATATTCAAAATTGTTACATGCATTGGAACCATGAGGATTAACCACCTTAGATGGAAGGTCAAGGGTTAAAAACGTTGGAGGGTTTCATCTCAAGGATGAAACCCCCAAATGAAATAAGAGTTAAAGATAAATGCAATAGGAGTTACAATTTTTGGGTACCAAAGAGATCACATGGGCTGAATGAAATTTAGCCAAAGAAGTTTCAGTTTTTCTCTCCCTACCTCTCTCTCTTGATCGTTCTTTATCTTCCAAAACACTAAGAGCAGCAGCTGGTTATTGATATGAAATCAGTCCTTGATTGATTTGTTTCACCAAGACAAAAGCATACCTTGAGCAAAAGAGTTGGCCTCAAGGTATTCCATCCAAAGTCAAAAATTCTATCTCTTTCTCTCTTTGCCGTTTTCTACCAAGAGCAGCAGCTGGTTGTTTAAATCAGTCCCTGACCATCAAAGAATCAAGAAGAAGGAGAGGCTAAGAAAGGACAAGGAACAAGCCGGAGGGAAGATCAATTGGAGGAGTCGCGGAAACGGTAGGTTTTTCGATGAACAATTTTTAAATCATGATCCGGCCATTGGATGGCCGAATCTAACAAAGGTTAAATATTGGTTGGAAGTACATGAATGAGATAAAAAGATGGACCATAGGGTTCGGCCCCATTGGATGGCCAAACCCCATGGAAATAATTGATTTATTTAGATGGTTTTTGGAAATTAAAACCATACAAATATGGGACTGTTTTTAGATGATTTTAAGTGTGTGTTTTAAAAAGGTTAAAACATAAATAAGGAAGTTTGTTTTGGACATAGATGAATGATTAAGAAATTCAAAACCAAAGGTCATAGGGTTCGGCCACCGTGGAGGGCCGAACCCCATGCAAATAATGGTTTGGTTTTGATGTATTTGAAACATATAAACCATGAAGTTGGTGGACTGTTTTGGCTTATTATTTAACATTCAAATACATGTTTTGGAAAGGGTTAAAAACATGGATCTGTATGACAAAGGACTGAAGTTAGCATGGTTTAAAACAGTGGTTCAAAACTGATGAAATGGACCATTTGGATCGGCCATTTTGGATGGCCGAATTCCATGAAATAATATGGTCATTTGGGACAAGTAGATGAACTGATTTAGATGGTGTTTAAGAGGTATAAAGGCAGCAATATTATATTGATATTGTATGTTTAAATAACACCAAAAACATGATTTAGAAGACCAAAACATGGACATAGGGTTCGGCCACCTTGGATGGCCGAACCCCATGTAAGTATTTGGTTGTTTGGTTTGGCTTTCAAAAAGATGGAAATCACATCAATTATGGATTTAGTATTAAGGTGATGATGGAGAATAGGATTAAAATCTTTAGGGTGAGGCTCGGCCATGTTATGTGGCCGAACCCCACCAATTGTCATGTGATGGACTTTGTTGTCTAAGGAAAAATTAGGCAAAGGATAGTATAATGACATTATTGTAAATAAGGATGAAAAGATGAAATGATCAAAAGAATGGACTTATGAGCCAAAACCTAAGGTGGTAAGATTCGGCCATGTAGTATGGCCGAACTCTACCAAGTGTCATTTGAAAAGTTTGGGATACTTAGATGGTATTAAGTAAATAAAAGATTTATCAAAGTTTAAATGGGTGAGGTTCGGCCATGGGGTATGGCCGAACCCCACAAAGTGGATTTTTGGGATTTAAATCAAATTAGAATCATATGGTCAAATGATTAACTTACTGCCATGTACATAGGGTATTCGGATTTCTAGAACGGTGTACAAAGTCGTGATCGAAAGACGGTCCAAAGGAAGGGTCGAACAAAGTAAACTATTGTAGGTTTCCTACCTTGTTGTAACCACATAACTTATTTGCTGTTTTATGTTTATTTGAATAAGTTATTTGAATCAAATGTTATATTTACAAATGGCATGTTTGCATAGACATCTCATGCATGGCATGGGATGATGGTGTAGCAATCGGAGGCCACACTCCGTCGGGGCGTCCGAAAGACCATTGTAGGGTACCCTGATGATGAGAATCCCATCAGGAGGAATCCAGAGGCCACACTCCGTCGGGGCGTCCGAAAGACCACTGTGGGTTACCTTGACGATGAGAATCCCATCATGTGATGTCTATGTTGAATGGTGATGGGTGGGACTCATTACATGTTCATTTCATACATAGCATGTTTTTTATTGAATTTTGTTACACATGTACTATCATTATATTATTTGCATGTTTGACTAACCAAGTGGTAGCCCTATTCGGAAACACTACTGGGCGCGTTGATCTAACGCCCTATCTATATCCTTAGTGGATGATGCAGGGAAAGGAAAGAACGTGGTTGGAGAAGAGGACCAAGCACGAAAACTTGGGCGGTTTGAATGATTGGAATGGACTATGAATGGATTATTTATGGACTTGTTAGTTGATTTATTTGGACAATGTAATTTGTTAGCTAGATGTTGTGGGCATGTAATAATGTAGTTAATTAGATGCTATGGTTTGTTTTATGTTGGATGTTTGGATTAAACGATTAGTTAAGATCGATTAGTGATTTTGGAAAATAATTTATGTACTTTGCTATCTAAAAATGGAAATTGGATTAATCATATGTTCTATTATAACCTCAGTTAGATCTAGACTAAGTTAATTCCGCAAGTTATATATATACCATGTGCGGATCAGTTTTATGGACTTAGTTCATACGCACATGGGCTTGGCCAGTTAAGGGTCGGATTTAGAGATCCGAACTTAACTCGCGTCGTGACATTCCGCCCCGATCACTTGTTGATTATTATTATATAAAAAAAAAAAATAAACTCTGAAAATTTAGAGTGAAATGGGCGGGGTGTTACAGATGCACAGTCGGAAAGGACGATACAAACGTTGGAGGATATGCTGAGAGCATGTATGCTAGATTTCAAGGGTGGATGGGAGGATCACTTGCCGCTGGTAGAGTTCTCATATAACAGCAGTTACCAGGCAAGCCTTCAAATGGCACCATTTGAGGCTTTATATGATAGACCATGTAGGTCACCAGTGTGTTGGACAGCCAGTGTGTTGGACAGAGGCCGGTGAACCTGCACTGATAGGACCAGAGTTGTTTGCAGAGATCACAGCGCAGATACAGTTGATACGGCAGTACCTATTGACTGTACAGAATCGTCAGAAGAGCTATGCCGACAAGAGTAGAAGGTTCCTTGAATTTGAAGTGGGGGACATGGTGTTCTTAAAAGTCTCGCCACGGAAGGGACACATGAGATTTGGAAAGAAGGGGAAACTGTCGCCAAGATATGTGGGACCATTTTCCATCATAAGAAGGATGGGGGATGTAGCCTATCAATTGGCACTTCCTTCACAATTGGCATCTCTACACGATGTGTTTCATATATCGATGTTGAGTAAGTACAATCCCGATCCTTCTCATGTATTGAATGTACAAGATATAGAGGTACAAAGTGATGTGACTTACATTGAGAAGCCTGTCAGAATAGTGGAGTCTGAGCAAAGGGTATTACGAAACTGAGTGATTCAGTTCGTCAAAGTTGTATGGGATAGACATGGTATTGAGGAGGCACTTGGGAACTTGAATCGGAAATGAGAACAGCTCACCCTGAGTTATTTATGTAAATTGTTTGGAACCCTACTTCGCTCGATTTTCGGGACGAAAATTTTGAAAAGAAGATTGTATTGTAACACCCTGGATTTTTAAGATATCAATTTACATGAATTTTGTCTATTTAAATTATAAATTAATGGACATGGACCTTATATGGGTAAGATGTGTTTAATTGGGTCAAGGTTGTTATTTGGGTCAAAATGCCCAAAAGGGACCCAATGGGTCATGATTGACTTGGTTGACCACCAAGTGAGTCCAATCTTAACTTGGGGGCTGATTGGAGTTGGAAATGGAATCAAATAGTTGAGTTGAATTAAATGGTTGAGTTGAATTAAATGGTTGAGTTGAATTAAATGGATGAGTTGAGTTAAGTGAGTTAAATAAATTTAAATTAAAAGTGAGTTGGATAGAAAGGTTTTGGGGGTTTCATAATTCAAATCCAAGGGTACACGTTGGATGTATGGAAGGTCTATCTTGCATGAAACTCCAAAGATGGATAATGAATGGAAGTGGCGTTTTGTGGAAGTTACACAAGGTGAGGAGTTTCTTATTTCAAATTCAAACCATAATACACGTTGGCATGGGAGTTTCATCTCATGGATGAAACCCCCAATAGAACACCAAAAGGAGGAGGACGGTTTAAGGTGCTACACAAGCCAAGAAAGCAAACCGTTGGGCACAAGGAGTTTCATCTCATGGATGAAACTCCCACATGGGCAAATAATGAAGGGGTGGCGGTTACACTTTTCAAACAAACACATGCCGTTGGGCACATGGGAGATTCATCTCATGGATGAAACTCCAAGATGGAAGATGAATGAGGTTTGTAAAGGTTACACAAGGCACCTCATTACAGCCGTTGGAGCCTTGGGAGTTTCATCTCATGGATGAAACCCCCAAGGGAAGCATTAAGGAGGAAGATTAAGGAAATGGGAGTTACACATGGGCTGCACCAAAACCATCACCTTGGCCGACCATCTCATTTGGAACAAAACAATTGGAAATTCATCTCATACTCTCCCTCTCCCTCTTGGTTGTTCTTCTCTCCCTCAAAATCATCTCAAGGCCGATTCTCCTCTCAAGATCAAAAAGGACTTAGAATAATTTGATCTCAAGCTTTTCTCTCTCAATCCATATCACTTGGCCGAACCACTCCAAGGGGTTTCCAGCATGGTTAGTCTCGGCTAAAGATCAAGAAGGAAGGAAGGAGGGACTAAGGAAGGAAAAGATCAAGAAGGAGTGAAAGAGCCGGAGGAGTCGCGGGATTGGTAAGTGCTCAATAAACTCTTGTTAAATAAGATGGTCAAGGAAACATGATTCGGCCATTGTATGGCCGAACCCATCAAGGGTTAAAATCATGGATATTGAATTTAAAAGAGGAAATAAGGAACCATAGGGTTCGACCATGATGTATGGCCGAACCCCATGGAAAGAGTCAAGGAAGTTTTATGGGTTTAAAATGATGTTTAAAAGGGAAGAACATGGACCATAGGGTTCGGCCACTTTGTATGGCCGAACCCCATGAAAAGATGTTGATTTGATTTTATTGGATTTGAATGAAGGAAATCATAAGTGTATGTGTTTGATTTTGTTAAAGTTTTAAAATGATTTAAATGGATGGAAGTATGGGAACCAATCATTGATGTATTAATAGGTTTCTATGGAAATAAGGAACCCGAACCCCATGGAGAGACAATGATGGATAGGGTGGTCATTTGTAATGAATTTTGAAATGGTTAATGACTTAGATAGGTGTTGGGCTGTTGGATCAAAAAGAATTGAAAAGAGGAGCACCAAAACCAAAGGGTGAGGTTCGGCCATGGTGAATGGCCGAACCCCACCAAGTGCTATTTATGGTTATCAAGTTATGGAATGGAGACTTTTGTTAGGGAATTGTAACGGTTGTATGACATGATTAGTGGACCATCTATGGATTTAGGTTTATGGATCAATTATGGACCTACATATGTAAAAATGATAAGAGAGTTTAGTCATAGAAAGAATAATGGCAAAAAGGTAAATATAGTTAAAATTGAAGGACCATGGGTTCGGCCATGGTGTATGGCTGAACCCCATGGGTGGTGGTATTAGATATGGATTTATACAAGTGGCTTAAATGTATGAATGAATCATTGAAATGAAAGACCATGGGTTTGGCTATGGTATATGGCCGAACCCGACGGGGAATGTTTTGTGGATTCAAGGTGTTAATCATATTAAATGATTAACTTAAATATGTTTGGACTAATGAATCAAAGAATGCATGACCTTGGACCCACATCGATTAGAATGGTCAACGATAAAAAAGAGGGACCAAAATCAAGATGGTGAGGTTCGGCCATGTTGTATGGCCGAACCCCACTAAGGTGGATTTTGGTGGATTAAGGGTTAAAATCAAAGTAAGTGAGGTTCGACCACGGTGTATGGCCGAACCCCACAAGTTGTGTTGTTTGACTTAGATACCATTACAAATCAAATGGGTTGTTGGTTTAATTCATGGATATGTTATAAGGTAATGGGACTTCACAAAAGGGGCATGATCGTGAACGGTTGCCAGTTTAAATCTCAAGGACACCTTAGTGATCTTGGGTAGGATTCTACCTCATTGGAACATGGTTATGTAATATGGTTTTATCTTTATTTTGTTGATTTATGTTGTAAATATATTATGTTTCAAATGTGGAGTTTTTAATGCTATGGTTATTTTAATTACATAGCATATGGACATGTACATTCCATGCATGGCATGGGAGGGAAGTTTGTAACCGGAGGCCACGCTCCGTCGGAGCGTCCGTAAGGCAATCGTGGGAAGACCTTGATGTGTATAATCCCATCAAGAAGAATCCGAAGGCCACACTCCGTCGGAGAGTCCGAAAGACCACTGTGGGGATTCCTTGATGAGGAGAATTCCATCAAAAGGTTACAAGTATTGTGATGGGTGGGATTCATTGCATAAGTCATATGGCATGGCATGATTTCATATGATTTTGATGATATGATATTATATATGATTTTTGTTACTAACCCATGTGTTAGCCCTATTTAGAATTCCTACTGGGCGCGTTGTTCTAACGCCCTACTTCTACCCTAGTGAATGAAACAAGAAATGAAGAAAATGATGATCGTGAACGGAGTCAAGCATAAGGACTTTGGAATATTATTTGCTATTTTATTAAGTTACTCAAGGACATGTAATTTGAGTAGTTAGACTTCGGTATGTAATAATTAGATATTTGCTATGGTTTGTGAATGGTTTGGTATGGATATCTAATTTAAGTTAATTTGGTTAAGTGACTAAGTACTTTGCTATCTAAAATGGAGTAGACTTAGGTTCTATTATAATCCGCAATCAGTTTATGTTATATTTCGTAATTATAAACTTCATACGTGTGAACCATCTCAGTGGACTTAGTCCACGCGCATGTATGGTTGGCCAGTTAAGGGTCGGGCTTTAGAAGCTCAGACTTAACTCGCGTCGTCATGTCCCGCTCTCTATCACTTTTAAAAAAAAAATTAGACTCTGATTTTCGGAAAGTAAGTGAAAAAGGGCGAGGTGTTACAAAACCCTAGATTTTTATTTATTAGGACCATTAAGGACAAAAAGGGTTGGATGAGGTTCGGCCATGATGTATGGCCGAACCCTATCAAATGATCTAATCATGGGTATGTGATTTTTAAGAGAAAATGATGAACCATAGGGTTCGGCCATGTTGTATGGCCGAACCCCATGGAAGTATGTTAGTGATTTTAATGGGTTTTAAAGGATGAAAATGATGGAAGTATGTTAATGATTTTGATGGGTTTTAAAGGATGACAATGATGGAAGAATGTTAGTGATTTTAAATGGGTTTTAAATGTTGTAGATGATGATTTAAAATGAGGAGATGATGAAGAACAATGGACCATGGGTTCGGCCATGATGTATGGCCGAACCCCATGGAAGAAATGTTGATGGATTTTTGGTTTTAAAATGATGGACCTAAGTGTATGATTAAACCCCCATGGAGGGACTTTGTTTATGGATCTAATGTTTGTAAATGATTTAAGAAAGGAAAGGATGAAAATGAGACATCATGGGTACGGCCATGTTGTATGGCCGAGAACCCCATGAATCAATTTTATGGACATTTGTGGATCCATGCATGTTTAAGAAATTAAATGTTTAACTATGATGTTGGACCCATTTTGTTTAAAATAAAACGAGGGTTAAAAGGGGGGTTAAAACCACAGAGTGAGGTTCGGCCATGTTGTATGGCCGAACCCCACTAGTGAGTTTTGAGTTTTGGTGGATAGTGGACAGTGGACAGTGGATAGTGGGTAGTGGACAGTGGACAGTGGACAGTGGATAGTGGGTAGTGGACAGTGGACAGTGGGTAGTGGACAATGGACAGTGGACAGTGGACAGTGGGTAGTGGACAACGGGTAACCGACAGATTTTAAAAGTGAAATATTTATATGATTTTCCAAATGGTTAAGTTAAATTGGAAGGATGAAGGGAATGATTTAAATCAATTGGAATAATTACTTTGATTATTTTATGGAATTTATTTAAGGTAAAAAGATTCCACAACCGGGGGCGTGATCGGTGAGCGGTTTTTGGCCGAAAATGCAAGGACACGATATTTGGTCGCGATAGGATTCTTACCTTATTGAAAACCATGAAATATGTATATGTGATGATTTTACTTCATGTTTTGATGATTTATTTTGGTATCAAATGATATGTTTCAACTATGGGATTTTAATGCTATGATGTTTATTATTACGTAGCATGTTGGCACTTGCATCTCATGCATGGCATGGGAGGGATCAAATGAGGGGAGTCCACGCTCCATTGGGATTTCCGATAAACAATCGTGGGGAGGAATCCACACTGATTCCAATGGATGTATGATTGAATTGTAACTGGGGTCCACGCTCCATTCAGGGTGACCGATAAGGCATTCGTGGGGAGAGATATACTGTGTTTGAAATGTAACCGGAGTTCACGCTCCGTTCGGCGGGACCGATAAGGCATTCGTGGGGAGTCATGACAATACCTTGATGTGGATTATCCATCGAGGAGATTTACTATGTGATTGTGATATGGATGATGGGTGGGATTCATGGCATATGACACCCATGGCATTGACTTGCATGGTTTTGATATTATATGTATCTATGTGATTTTTATACTAAACTATGTGTTTGACCCTACTCGGAGTATCTACTGGGCGCGTTGTCTAACGCCCTACTTCTACCTTAGATGACGCGATCGGAGCCAAGCTTAGGAGCTTGGATAAACTAGTTCCATTTTATTTAAGTTTATTTCATGGATAATTTAATTTGAGTAGCTAGTATTTGGGACTGTAATAACTTAGACTATTTGCTATGGTTTGGATTTTAATTTTGGACATTTTTACTTAAGGTAATTATTATTAAGTGATGAACTTCCTTGTTATTTAAAAATTGGATAGGATAGAACTTTATTATAATTCCGCATTATTTTAATTCCACAAGTTTAAACTTATTATGTGTGAGCCGTTTTAGTGGACTTAGTCCACGCACACATATGGTTGGCAGGTTAAGGGCCGGGCTTTGGAAGCTCGGACTTAGCTCGTGTCGTGATGTCGTACTCTCTTTCATTCCTTTATTTCAAAAAAAAAATATATACTATGATTTTCGGAGAGTGAAAAAGGGCGGGGCGTTACAGCTGGTATCAGAGCAAAACTGGAAGGATGAATCTTTCGAAGTAAGATTAAGTCGGTATCATGTCTCACCGACAAGATAAGAATCCCAACTGACCGACTCTTCGGAGTCCAGATCCAGATCCTGCAGGAATAGGTGCCCGCCCTGTCTGGTTATTGCTCTGGATGCTTGAGACTGAGTTGGTCGAGCTGGAGGACAGAAGGAACCCCTGGAGTGAGAAGGTCTATTGATCTGTGGACACTCCATCTTGAAATGGCCATGCTGGCCACACTGGAAACAGGTGCTAACACCTCGAGGAACCTAAGGGACGGATCCTGATGTGGAGGGCTGATTGGGACGAAAACCTCAACTGGACCCAGTAGAAGGTGAGGGTTTCCCAAAGTTGGGTCTGAATCTCTTGTTCGGGAGGAAAGTATTTCCCCCGCTTTGACCTCGGCGATGATCCACAAACTTGACTGTTTCCATCAGTTCTTGCTCAGCTATGCTAGCTCAACTAACCACTTCCGCCAAAGTAGTTGATTTGAATATTGTGACTTTGGCTCTTAAGTTAGGTCGTAGGCCTCGTTCAAACTTCCAAACCTTCTTGTATTCCGTGTCTACCAAATACAAAGCATTACATGATAGACGGAGAAACTCCTGATAATAGTCCGCAACTGTCATGGCGCCTTGGACCAGAGATATGAATGCTTGCATCTGGTGCTCCATCTCCTCCTTTGGAAAATAGTGATCCAGAAACATTCCAGCGAACTGGTCCCATGTCATCTCAGTCCTTTCCCCCACTGGGATATGTGCTTGCTGACGTTCTACAACTCTCCACCATTTGCCGGCATCATCCATCAATTGTGAAGTAGCCAGCAGTATCGTGTCCTCATCACTGGTGATCTTGAGCAGCTTCAAGATCTTTGTAATATTCTCGATCCAGTTTTTCGCTCCTGCGGGTCCCTCTTTCCCTTTGAAATAAGGGGGACGTTGTTGTTGAAAGTCCCTGACCATATTTCGGTCCTGTGATTCATTGGAGGTTGCACCTCCATTGCCGTTCTGATGTTGCTGTAGAACGGAAGTGACTACTGCCTGTACCAGGCTCTGCAACTCAGGAGGTACTTCTGGAATGTTTACACTGTTTTGTCCCTCTTCCTGGTGTGGGTGTTGTACCTCTTCCTCCTGATGTGGGTTTTGTCGGGTATTTCTTCTTCTCAGAGGCATTTTCCTAAGTCATTGAAACATTGCTTGACTTAGTTTTCTCATAAGATTTCATGTTTACATAATTGGGGAAATTGCCTAATCTTCATCTTGTATTTCTTATGTTAGTATCACAGTTGTTTCTCAATTTGGGGAAATCCTAATGTTTATTGTTTGGGGGAGATATGCCCTATTTGTTATGTTTGATAAATCCACAATTCATAGTGAGTGTACTTCCCTTGTTGTTATCAGTTTCATCAAGCATTGTTCTCAACTTGAATGCTTATGGTCTGATTCTCAACAAAGTAAATTAATCCGGCCCCCGTGCAGCAGACTCCGAAGTATCGATTAGTTGGGATTCTCATCTTGTCAGTGAGACATGATACCGTATTAATCTTACTTTGAAAGATTCACACTTCCGGTTTCGCTTTGATACCAACTGTAACGCCCCGCCCTTTTTCACTCGTCGAAAATCAGAGTATATTTTTTTTCATAATGTGTGAGAGAGAGCAGGGAGACGTCACGACGCGAGCTAAGTCCGAGTTTCCAAAACCCGACCCTTAACTAGCCACCTTTACATGTGCGTGGACCAAAGCCACCAAAACATTTCACACGCTAAAGAATACTTGTGGAATAAACATATGGATAAGATTTCACCCATATACATGACATCAATATTAAGAAAGGAAATCAATCACAAAAAATTAACTGAAGTTTAAATATTCAAACTATCATCAAACCATAGCAAAATAATCTAAGTTATTACAATCCCAAAATTAACAGTTCTCCCAACACATCAACTCAAATCCATTAAATAAAATAAGCATAAACTGCCCAAGCTCCTATGCTTGGCTCCCATCATGTCCCATGTCCTTGTCGTTTCATGTTCCATCAGCTAAAGGGTAGAAGTAGGGCATTAGTCAACATGCCCAGTAGGTATTCCAAGTAGGGTTATGGTACACAGGAATAGTATAAAAATCAAGATAAGTACATCATATCAAAATTGTAAAACATCTCATAGTACTAAAAACAGCGCATGATACTCATTTCAAAATCATGCTAATGTATGTGTCATGTCATGGGTGTCATATGCCAATGATCTCTCACCCAATTTCCATATCCAATCACAACACAAATCATAACAACATTTTCCTTGATATAAAGAAACCATATCAAGGTGTTCTCTTGGCCATTTACGTTCGCAGTGTTTTGTGACTGCACCATCAGGTCACTGTTATACCTCCCCACGTGTGTTAATCGGAATTACCGATGGAGCGTGGACTCCTCCCTCTGTGCAGGGTTTTTGGAATGGTTACCCTGGAGCCCTTTAGCCCAAATTACGCCGTACCCCTATCTAGCAATCCTTGACAAGGCCAACATACCAATGGTTCACGTAGCTTCTTCCAAGCTAGTTTTCAAGCACCAAGTCATGTCCGGACAACTCATAACTTGGTTTGCTGCCCCATATACTCCCTCCCATGCCATGCATGAGATCATGAATGCAATAATGCCCTTTATTTCAAATTACGTGTTACCATCGAAAACAGTTCATAAATCATGTACATTTCATAGATCAGAGTAAGTCATCATGTTGAGAAATACAAAATCGGAAACACAGATATATATATATACATATATATATATATATATATATATACATATATATATATATATATACATATATATATATATATATATATATATATATATATATATATGTATATTCAAATGTATTTCAATAAGGTAGGAATCCTACCAATCCCAGTAATATCTGTTTTGTGAAGATTTCATACGATGATCACGTTACAGCAAATCGCTAACCTTTTTGCGATATCTCTTTACCTTAATAAATTTAAGCACATACTTGTGTCACTTTGATTATCCATATAATTTAAATCATCCCTTTCATCCTTCCAGTTAGACTGAGGTTTCTGGAAACATCAATTAAAAATAGACTTTTCATTTCAGTCGACTGAATCAGGGATTCAGTCGAATGAATCACGATCAGCTACAATGTTCTGCTTTACCGCAGACTTTCAGTCTGGTGAAATCCAACTCAGTACCATTTATTTCTTAACTTGCAATCTTTCAGTCGACTAAATCATAGATTCAGTCAGCTGACTCTGAGTGAAATTCTTTGTGCTCTCGGTCAATCCTCTTTCAGTCGACTGAATCACAGATTCAGTTGGCAGACTTTGGATCAGTTTTATTGTGTGCTCGGCCAGTATAGATTCAGTCTACTGAATCCATGATTCAGTCGGCTGAATCCTCAACCAACAGTTTACGTGTTTCACAAGTATTCGTTCAGTCGACTGAATCATATATTCAGTCAGCTAAAACACATCAGATTACTTTAGTTCTTCGTTACGTCTGTGTTCAGTCGACTGGATTCTAGATTCAGTTGGCTAAAACACCATTATAACCCCTATACTTAAATCCAGCCCTTGTTCAGTCGACTGAATTACAAGATTCAGTCTGCTGAAACTCCCAGAAATGGTTTTTTGTCTTCAGCCACACCAGTTCAGTCGACTGACTGTTTGTCAGTCTCTTTTGTTTTGGCTAGACTTTTCTTCATGGAATTCACTCCTGATGTTATTTAAACATAAATAATACCATACATGTCACTCTTAGTGAGTTCATTCTATCCTCTAAGCCAAAGCTAGAGTCTTTTCATAATATATTCCAATCTTAGGCCATTAAAACATGATTATAAATTAAATCCCTTGGTTATTGGTTTCCAACACATATCCATTCCATGACTTATAAAAGTTTAGCCAGTCCTTTCAACCAAATATGGAACCCGTAGGTTCGACCTTATCATGGCCAAGTTGTGGTTTCCCTTAATCCCATATTGTTACTAAACTTAACATACCTTATTTTCCCGTCTCCTTCTTTTCTTTAAGATCTGAATTCTTTCCTCAGTCCTTCTCATTCTTTTCTTGTTATTCAATAATTTCTCTAACTATTAATGGTGTAAATGGGAGATAAAGAGGAGAAGAAGATAGAAATCTCCTTGCTCTAGAGAGAGTGGTCGGCCAAGGGGTGTGAAGTGCCCCTTCGTTGGTGTCTTTTATGAAACAACCCAAGTCCTTTCATCTCCTCCTTTTATGATTTGTCTATCCCATGTGTCCCTTGGGTTAACCAAGGAGACACATGGCTTAAGCTAAGGGGCCTTCCACCTTCCCAACGTGTGCATGGGTTTCCTCTCTATTGAGATGGAAACCCTCCATCTTCCTTCCTAACTCATGTTTAAATGGGAGTCTCCTCAACTTCCCCTTCAACTCAACTCAACCCTTTGAACTCACCCATTTGGACTCACTAAACTCAAGTAACTTCATTCTTTTACACTTAACACTTGGACTCAATTTAATTGGAACTCAGTTGAGCTCACTAATTAATGGTTGACCAAGTCAATCATGACTTAGCCGACAATGCATGTACCACATGGCACGTGGGTCCTAGCCTTGCTATGTCATTTATGATGTGGCACCTTGCCTAGTTGTCTTCCATGCATGCCACATGGCAATGCCACCTCTTATACATGCCACTTCACTTGATGAGGTGGATTTATGCATTGGGTCACAATTGGATAGCTGACCCAATTAAATTAATCCTACCCATTTACCTTCAAATCAGTTCATCTATGACCCATTGGGTCCCAATTGGGTAATTGACCCATGTAATTACATCTACGCAATTACTTTCAAATTGAATCCTGACTAAGTGGGACCCAAGTGCCACATGCATGGCCGGCCATGACATGGTTGACTTGGTGAACCACTAGTGAGTTCAAGTGAATTAAAGTGTTGTTTGAGTTGAGAAGATGAAGGATTTTCATCTCAAATGCCATGAACCCAAGAGTCTTCACCTCAAAAGCCAAGGGACTCTTTGGAAGCCAAGGGTCTACTTGGTTAAACCAAGGGACACATTGGTTAGACAAACCATGATGAGGGAGAGTGAAGCGACAAGGCTGCCATACAAAAAGACACAAACCATGGGGAACTCCAAACCCCTTGGCCGACTCCTCCTCTTGAGCAAAGAGTTTCCTCTCCTCTCCTCTTCTCTCTCTCTCTCTCTCTCTCTCTCTCTCTCTCTCTCTCTCACACACACACACACACACACACACACTTCTACCTCTATACTTGGAGACTTTTGAAGAACAAAGAAAGAAGAAAAAGGATTAAGGAAGAAAAGACAGATCAAAAGAAAAGAAGGAGACTGAAGGAAGATATGTCTAAGACTTAATAGCATAGGATTGAATCCAATGAAATCATAGGTTTGGCCATGGTGTGGCCGAACCCATGGGTTCCATGATTGATTTGAATGAATGGCCAAATTGCTATAAGATCATGAAATTGGAAACCCATTCAAGGGATGAAAACAAAACTACCGTAGTATTAAATTCAAAACCATACAATAATGGTACAATGACTGAATGAATCATGAGAAACCCAAACCTTGGCTAGTAGGTAGGGTAAATTTACTAAGTGAAGTATGGAAAATGAAATCCATGTCTAAATCAAAGTCAGTCGACTGAATCTTAAGATTCAGTCGACTGAACTTGTGCTGGCAAAGCAAACAAAGGATATCTGGGTATTTCAGCTGTAATGGCCCGGAATTTTTAAATTAATAAAAATGTGGCTATTATTTATTTTAATGATGGAAATTGGGAAATTTGATGGAGTAAATGGTAAATGGATCAAAAATTGGATAAAGGCCCAAGTATGGCCCAATGGACCATGGATTGGATTTAAATTCATTTAAAGGGTCAATGATGGTCAATTGGGCCAAGGATGGTCAAATTGGGCCCAATGCACATCCGGGACCCAATGGGTCAAAATGATTTAAGATCTAAGGTAAATGGGTAGGAGGTGAATGTAATTGGGCCATAGGCCCAATGGTGATCCAAGTAGTTGAAAATGGATTAAATTAAATCACCTAAGTTAGTGATGAGTTGACCAAGGTGACATGGCCAATTCGGACCCACCTCCACCTCACCAAGTGAGGTGGCGTGTGGACCAAGGATTGGTGGGGCCGGCCACCCATGGTTGAATTGGTCAACCATGGGTGTATGCATGAAGGGAATTTAGGCAAATGGAATTGAGTTAAATGGGAATTAATTAACCTAATGATCTAATTAATTAATTAATTAAGCTAATCAAATGAGGTGGTCAAAATGGTCAAAATTGGGAGACCAAACCACCTTATCACCAAGCTCAAAAACGTTGGCTTAGGTGGTGGTTTATCCCAACCACCACCATAAAGCATAAAGCATGAAAAAAATCCCATGTTGGTGGTTGGAAGCCTTAATGGTGGAGTAAAGTTTAAGAAACCAAAAGGTGTTGTTTTTTATCTTATCTTTCAAATCCCATTCTTATCTCATTCTCTTCCTCTCTTGCTCTCCCACATTGCGGTCCCACACCCAAGGGAAAAGAAGAAGAAAAGCTTGGAAGAAAAAGAGAAGAAGAGAAGAAAGAAGCCAAGCTTGGCCATCACTCCAAGATCTAGCCATAGTATCTTCTTCCTCACCATCCTCTCCTCTCCTCTCCCTCTCTCAAACACACCCCATGATGGCCGAACCCAAGCTTGGAGGTTTTTCATCTTGATCAAGCATCCTAGCCGACCAACAAAGGAGAAGAAGAAGTGAGGAGGCCAAGGAGTCCAAAGGGAGCAAAGAAAGTCGGAGGAGCCGACTGATTGTAAGTATTTCTAAACAAGAGATTGGATTTTTTTAGGGTTTAAGATTTGGGGTCCATTTCTTAGATTTAGTGGTGGCCAAAACACTATGGGCCTTGGATCTTAAATCCATCCCATGGAAGGATGAAAAGTGGACAAAACCCTAATGGGTAAATTAGGGTTAAGAAAAAATAAATGGATTAAGGACATTATGTAATTAAATTATTTAAGCAATGGATGTATGGAATTTTTAGAAGGAATCATGGTGAGTAATTAAGTAAATTGGAATGGGGTTTTTAAGGTCAAAACCATGGTAGGTGATTGATTAATTTATTAGGGTTTATAAGAATGGAAGCCACGGAGAATAATTTAGGGTTTTAAGTTGTTAATGATTAAATATGGGTAATTTCAAAAGGGGTTTTTATGAGAAAAATCATGGGAAACATTGATGATTCTTAGTGGCCTAAAAGATATGATTGAATGATGGACCATGAACTTATGGTGATGGTGTTAGAATTTTAATCGGGTTAGAGAATGGAGGCCATGTTAAGTGGTTAATGATGTTTAAAAGTTTTAAATGAAAGAATGATAGAAATTTTGAAAGGGGTTTTTAAATGAAAGAATCCATGGATGAAGGTTAATGTTTTTATGGTCTTAAATGTCACCAATGAATGATGAACCCTATGGTAATGTATTCATAATTTTATGGATGGAATGTTTTTGAACCCTATGGTGATGAATGTGGAATGATGATGGATGTAAAATAATGGAAAAAAATAAATGGGGAATGTTGGTGGTGTTGATGGACAAGATGAACTTAATGTGGATAGTTGTAATGGACTTCAATGTAGTCAAGGATGATGATTTAAAAGTGTGATTTAAACCTCCTCATGGGAGGACTTATTATGGATCTAAATATTGTGAAATAGACCCAAGGAAAAAGAGGAGAAGACATCATGGGTTCGGCCATGGTGTATGGTCGAACCCATGACTCATTTGAGAGTCATTTTGGGCTAAGAATTAAGGTATGTGCATGTGTTAAAAATTAATGGGGTTTAGATTAAATTAAGGACTGATTTTAATGTGTCCATGTTATGGTTGGTGGGTCACTAATGGATCTAAGTAATGGATCAATTTTAGACTTAAGTGTGCATGGGTAAATGAGTAATTAATCATGGGAAGGAGTAGTGGCAAAATCGTAAATAATGGCCAAATTTAAGAACTCCATGGGAAATGATCATGGACTTAAGTGCAATTATGGTAACCTTAAGTATGTGATTAATAAAGCCTAGGGTGGCTGATTTTTAAGACTCATGGGATTAAAAGGTTTAATGGATTAAACGGGACCCACAAAACTACATAGTGAGGTTCGGCCATGGTGTATGGCCGAACCCCACTAAGGCATGAGTTAGGGACTTAATAATGGTTAAAAACAGGGATTGATTATTCACATGTAATAAGGTATCGGACGTCGCAAGCGGTGCTCGTATCGGTGACCGGATTATCAGATGAAAACGAAAAAGGACGCTAGTCAGTATTCAGTAGGATTCCTACCTTTTTGTAAGCCATGGATTATGTGTTATGTATGGGTTTTGTCCTAGATTTATTTTGGTAAGCATATGATTGTTTTAAGATGGGTTTTAACGCTATGAGGTGTTTATTGATGCTTTGCTTGATCTATTTTTGATAATCAAATTATATGTTTTATTGATGGGATTTTAAATGCCATGGTTTGTGCTATCATATATATTATATGGCATATGGCATCTACATCTCATGCATGACATGGGAGGGATATGGCATGGGAAGGATTAAAATAAAGAAACCGGAGTCCATGCTCCGTCGGGACGACCGAGAAGCAAACATGGGTACACCTTGACGAGGCCTTGCCGTCAAGGGAGATGATTTGTGATTATTTATATCTTGACGACGTTTTACCGTCAAGGGGGATGATTTGTGATTGTTTATATCTTGACGAGGTTTTGCCGTCAAGACGGATGATTTGTGATTGTTTATATCTTGACGAGGTTTTGCCGTCAAGGGGGATGATTTGTGATTGTTTATATCTTGATGAGGTTTTGCCGTCAAGAGGGATGATTTGTGATTGATTTTATCTTGACGAGGTTTTGCCGTCAAGGGAGATGATGTGTGACTGTTTATATCTTGACGAGGTTCTGCCGTCAGGGGGGATGATTTGTGATTGTTTATATCTTGACGAGGTTTTGCCGTCAAGGGGGATGATTTGTGATTGTTTATATCTTGATGAGGTTTTTCCGTCAAGGGGGATATGACAGCATGATGGTATGGATGATGGGTGGAACACATGACATAAAACACCCATGGCATGGCATTCATTTGATGGTTTTCATTATATTATACCTGTGTGCTTGTTATCACTAATCCATGTGTTAGCCCTACTCAGAGTCCTACTGGGCGTGTTGTCTAATGCCCTACTTCTACCCTAGCTGATGACACAGGAGATGGCGGAAACGGAGGACGAGACGGGAGCCAAGCTTAGGAGCTTGGGGAAGCGAGCTACTTAGTTTACTTAATTTATTTTGGAAAAATGTAATTTGAGTAGCTTAACTTGTCGGATTGTAATAATTTTAGATTTCTTACTATATTTTGGATTTTCTTTTAGACATTGTGATTTTGAGGTATTTTAGTAATTTAATGATGTATCTTCCCTGCTATCTAAAATTGTAGGTTAGACTCTATTATAATTTTCGCACTTAGTATAATATTCCTCGAGCTTATGTCTACGTGTGAACCGTTCCTCGTGGACTTAGTTCCGTGCACACGTAGGGTTGGCCAGTTAAGGGCTGGGCTTTAGAAGCTCGGATTTAACTCGCGTTGTGACGTCCGCGCCCTTTGTCACTCTTAAAAAAAAAATAGACTCTGATTATCAAGTGAAAAGGGGCGGGCGTTACATCAGCCAACTGAATCTTATGATTTAGTCGACTGAAAATGTACACGCCGAGCACACAAGGGATATCTGGGTGTTTCAGCCAACTGAATCTTATGATTCAGTCAATGAAAGTGGACTGGCAAGGCATAAAAAGGAACTCACCCAAAGTCAGTCAACTGAATCTCATGATTCAGTCGACTGAAAGTACACTTGCTAAGCACAGATGGGGTCTATTGGTATTTCAGCCGACTGAATCTTTGATTCATTCGATTGAACGTATACGTACCAAACAAGTAAGTGATTTGGCGTGTTTCAGCCGACTGAATCTTATGATTCAATCGACTGAAGGTATACTTACCAAACACATAAATGATTTGTTGGTATTTCAGCCTACTGAATCTATACTTATGATTCAGTAGACTGAATGTATACTGGTCGAACACACAAATGATCTGATCCAAAATCAGCCTACTGAATCTGTGATTTAGTCAATTGAAAGTGTACTGGACGAGAACACAGAGGATTTAACCCAAAGTCAACCGACTGAATCTATGATTCAGTCGACTGAAAGTTTACAGGTCAAGTTTAAACAGTATCTGGTTGTATTTTCAGCCGACTGAATTTTATGATTCAGTAGACTGAAATTTTGCGGATAAAGAACAAATGGTATCTAGGTGTGATTTAGTCGACTGAATTGAAATGTTATAATCTTGATTACCATCCAGAGCCTCTTGTAGGGTGTAAGGGATGATGAAATTAAAAATGGAAAATCAAATTAATATATGTGGTTGAATTTAATACGGTAAAGAAATTCGCAAAGGAATTGTGATTCGTTTCAAAACGATCGTTAGCATTGTCCTCACAAGACAAGCAAGGATAGTATATTGGACATTGGTAGGATTCCTACCATATTGAGAACAGTATAGAATATGATATGATACTGGTTTTTATTCCAAATATGATGATTACTTTGATTAAACAAATTGTACATGTTTATGAACTGATTTTCAAATGATGTGATGTGTTTTAAATGAAATGGCATTCTTGCATACATTACCTCATGCATGGCATGGGAGGGAACATATATGACCAGCGAGCCAAGTTCTGAGCGGTCAGGACATGACTTGGGCTTGAGACTAGCTCGTATGAAGCTATGTGAACTGTTGAGATTTGGCCTTGTCCAATTGAAAGGAAAGGTACGACTTATTGGGCCAAAGATGTAACGCCCCGCTCTTTTTCACTCTATGAAAATCAGAGTATTTTTTTTTTATAAATAAAGTGTGAGAGAGAGCGGGAACATCAAGACGCGAGCTAAGTCCGGGTTTCCAAACTCGACCCTTAACTGGCCAACAATACATGTACGTGGACCAAGTCCACAAAAATAGTTCACACATTTTAGATCCAACTGTGGAAATATTAGATGAATAGAATACTATCTATAACCATGATATTAATAAGCAAGGAAGCCAATCACTATAGAATTAACTAAAACTTAAATATCCAAAACACCATCCAACCATAGTAAATTAAACGAAGTTATTACAATCCCAAAATGCTAATTATCTCAAATACATTGTTCTAAAAATCATTTAAGTAAAGTAAACATAATTTGCCCAAGCTCCTATGCTTGGCTCTCCTCACGTCCATTAGTCTTTCCATTTCTTGTTCCATCATCTAAAGGTAGAAGTAGGGCGTTAGTGAACGGGCCCAGTAGGAAGTCCATAGGGTTATTCACATATAGGATGAATATAAAAATTAGAATAAGAACATCATATCAAAACAGTGAACATATCTTAGTACCAAAAACAGCGCATGATAATCATTTCAAATCATGCGAATGTATGTGTCATGTCATGGGTGTCATATGCCAATGATCCCCCATCCAATCTCCATATCATACACCATACAAATTATAACAACATTTTCATTGATATAATGAAACCATATCAAGGTGTTCCCTTGGCCATTTACGTCCGCAGTGTTTTGTGACGGCACCACCAGGTCACTGTTATACCTCCCCACGTGTGCTAATCGAAATTACCGATGGAGTGTGGACTCCTCCCTTTGCGTAGGGTTTTTGGACTGGTTACCCCGGAGCTCTTTGGCCTAATTATGCCGTACCCTATCTAGCAATCCCGGACAAGGCCAACATATCAATGGTTCACATTGCTTCTTTCAAGCTAGTTTTCAAGCCTAAAGTCATGTCCGGACAACTCATAACTTGGTTTTTGTCCCATATTCTCCCTCCCATGCCATACATGAGATCCTCAATGAAATAATGTCTTTTCATTTCAAATTACATATTGCCATCAAAAACAATTCATACTGGTATACTTTTCATAAATCAAATTAAGTCATCATGTTGGGAAATACAAAACTAGTAACACAATTATATATAAGATCTTCATGTATTTCAATAAGGTAGGAATCCTACCCACGTCCGATTTACTATCCTTTTCTTGTTTCGCAAGATCAATCGCTAACCGTCGCATGAAAGTGAATCACATCTCTTTACCTTATTAATTTAATCATTTACATATATCAATTTGATTTTTCCTTTAATTTAATTACTCCTCACAACCTTCCAGAACAACAGATATATATGAAAAATATTAAAAGTTCAAACTTTTCAATTCAGTCGACTGAATCACGTCCAGTTACTGTTCTCTGCCTCACCGTAGACTTTCAGTCGGCTGAAATCCAACTCAGTATTACTATTCCTTGACTCGCTAACCTTTCAGTCGACTGAATCACATATTTAGTCGGCTGACTATGAGTCAAACCCTTTGTATCCTCGGTCAATCTTCTTTCAGACGACTGAATCACAGATTCAGTCGGCTGACTTTGGATCAGATTAACTGTTTGTTCGGCCAGTACAGATTCAGTTGACTGAATCCATGATTCAGTCGGCTGAATCATCAGCCAACAGTTTACGTGTTTCCTAAGTAATCATTCAGTTGACTGAATCAAAGATGCACTCGGCTGAAACACGTCAGATCCCTTTACTTCTTTGATACGTCTTCTTTCAGTCGACTGAATCCCATATTCAGTCGGCTGAAACATCATTATACCCCTTACATTTTAATCCAGACATGGTTCAGTCTACTGAATCCAAAGATTCAATCTGCTGAAACTCCTAGAATTGGTTCTCTGTCTTCAGCCACACCAATTTAGTTGACTGAATCCCAGATTCAATCGACTGGCTGTTTGTCAATCTCTTTCATTTGATCTGGCTAGACCTTTCTTCATGAAATACATTCCTTATTAATTTAAAACATATTAAACCTCATCCATACAACTCTCAATTGGTTTTACTCTACCCTCTAACCAAAGCTAGAGTCCTCTCCATTTATCTTTTCAAACTTGTGCCATGGAACCAAGATTCTAAATTCTATTCTTTGGTTGTTGGTTTTCAATATCTATCCATTCTTTGAATGGATACCAACTCCATGATCATTTAACAGTTTGACCATTTTATTCTAACACTCTTGGAGCCCATGGATTCGGCCACCCATGGCCAAATCCATGACTTCCTTAATCTCATTCCTATCTAAATAAACATGGGACACACCTTGACCCGTCTCCTCCTTTCTTTTCTTTTGTATTCCTTTCCTTTCTCCTTCCTTCCCTTCTTGTTTCTTCAGCAAGTCCTCTGGGTATCGATGGTGTAAGTGGTGTAGAGAGATAGAGGAGAAGATGAGGGATTTCGTTGCTTCAAAAGATGAAATTCAGTCAAGAGGTGGAGTGTGCCTCTTTGTATACCAGCCTAACCCCTCTCATTTCCCTTCATTACTATTTGTCCAACCAAGGTGTCCCTTGGTTTAACCAAGAGGACACTTGGCTTAAGCTCAAGGAGCCTTTCCATCTCCCAACGTGGGCATGGGTTTCCTCTCCCATGAGATGGAAACCTTCCATCTTCCCATTCAACTCACTTGAGATGGAAGCCTCTTCCACTTCCCTTTCAACTCAGCTCAACTCATTTTAATTATTTGAACTCATTTCCCACTTAACTCAAGTAATTTAATTTCCAACTTGAAACAATTCAACTCAACACTTGAGCTCACCCATGGTTGACCAAGTCAACCATGGCTTAGCCGACCATGTACCTTATGGTATTTAGGTCCCACCTTGGCCATGTCACTTACATGCCACCTCATATACATGCCACCTCGCTTGATGAGGTGGATTTATGCATTGGATTTTAATTTGGGTAACTGACACAATTAACTTAATCCTACCCATTTACCTTCACATCAGTTCACCTATGACCCATTGGGTCCAATTGGGTAATTGACCCATTTAATTACATTCACCCAATTATTTTTGAATCAAACCCTATCCATGATCCATTGGATCTAAATTGGTTATTGACCCAACTCCTTACCCATTTAAGGTCCAATTCAATTATTTACATATCAAATGACATTAATCCACAACTTTGTGTCAGGTCATTGTGTTTGCTTGCATTGTAAGGCCCTTCTCCTTGAAATCCATCCTTTATCATATTTAAACAACAATTTCATCTCCAATACTTCACTTAGTAAATTTATCCTACTCACTAGCCAAGGTTAGGGTTTTTCATACTCCATCCAATCATAGTATCATAGCATGGGTTCGAATTTAATCTTATGGGTGTTTTGTTTCAACCCATAATCATCCTTTGGATGGATTTCCAACTCCATGGCCTTATAACAATTTTGGCCATTCATTCCAACCAATCATGGAATACATGGGTTCGGCCACACCATGGCCTAACCTATGTTTTCCTTAGATTTATTTCCATATTATTAAGTCTTAGACATACCTTCCTTCAATTTCCTTCTTTTCTTTTGATCTTTTTCTTCTTCCTTAATTCTTCTTCTCCTTTCTTTGTTGTTCAAAGTCTCCAAGTGTATGGAGGTAGAGGTGGGAGAGAGAGAGAGGAAAGGAGTAGAGAGGAACTCTTATCCAAGAGAGGAGGAGTCGGCCAAGGGGTTTGGAATGCCCTTTGGTTTGGGCTTTTATGCTAAAGACTTAAACTCTTCCCTCCCACTCATTATGGCTTGGTCTAACCAAGGAGACCCCTGGTTTAACCAAAGAGTCCCTTAGCTTCCCAAGGGTGGCTTCATGGCTCTTGAGATGAAGACCCTTGAGTTCCCAAGTGTCTAAGTACAATGTACTTAGACAAGCTACCCCATCTTTTAATCTCTACCCTTTATCTTCCCTTAGATGAGATCCTAGCTCTCCATCTCATCCCTTCACCTTCTCATCCCACTTTGGCCATGTCACTTGATAACGTGGCATCTTTTCTTAGTTGACTTCCATGTGATGACTTGTATGCCACATGACAATGCCACATCACCCACATGCCACCTCACTTGATGAGGTAGACTTTAATGCATTAATTGCACTAATTTATCCAACTCAGCTAACTTAACTAAATTTATCCAATTATTTTAAATCAAGGTCACCCATGACCCATTGGATCTTAATTGGGTAATTGACCCATTTCCTTGCCCATCTAATGTCCATTTCAACTTTTAAATCTCAAATTCAATTAAATTGCAATCCAAGTGGACCAATCCACTAAATTTATAAACTAAGGAAAATCCGGGGTGTTACAATATTACCCTCTTTTTGAAATTTTCGTCTTGAAAATCTGGTGAAATAGGTTTTCAAATAAATCTTACAAATAGCTTAGGATGAGTTGCTTTCATTTCTGACTCCAGTTCCCAACTGGCTTCCACATTACCGTGTCGATCTCATACCACTTTGACGAATGGAATCACTCCATTCCGTAATACCCTTTCTTCTGTCTCAATTATTCGGACATGCCTCTCGACGTAAGATACGTCACTTTGCATTTCTATGTCTTGCACATTCAGCATGTGTGATGGGTCAGGGTTGTATTTCCTCAACATGGAAACATGGAATATATCGTGTAGTCCTGACAGCTGTGGAGGGAGTATCAGATGATAAACCATTTCCCCCACCTTCTCATGGATTGGTAAGGGTCCCACAAATCTAGGTGACAGCTTTCCTTTGTTTCCAAACCTCATGTGTCCCTTTCGTGGCGAGACCTTCAAGAAAACTAGGTCTCCCATTTCAAATTCAAGAGATCTTTTTCATTTGTCAGCATAGCTCTTCTGACGACTCTGTGCCATGAGTAGATTCTGTGGTATCACCTTGATCTGTTCCGTGGTCTCTGCAACCAGATCAGGTCCAATAAGAGCAGGCTCCCCTGCCTCTGTCCAACACACTGGAGATCTATAGGGTTTACCATACAATGCCTCAAATGGAGTCATCTTAAGGCTTGCCTGTGTAACGCCCTGCCCTTTTTCACTCGCTTTCCGAAAATCAGAGTCTATTTTTTTTTCAAAATAGAAAAGCGAAAAAGAGCAGGACATCATAACGCGAGCTAAGTCCGAGCTTCCACAGCCCGACCCTTAACTGGCCAACCATACGTGTGCATGGACTAAGTCCATGAATACGGTTCACACGCACAAGTTAACTTGCGGAATTAAACATAACTGCGGAATTATAATAGAACCTAATTCTATTCCATTTTTAGATAGCAAAGTAGTCCAAGTCTTAGCCAAAATTATCTTAACTTAAATATCCAAAGTAAACCATTCAAACCATAGCAAAATATCTAAGTTATTACATGCCCGAATTCTAGCTACTCAAATTAGATAGTCCATGAGTAACTTAAATAAAATATAATTAAAGATCTCCAAGCTCCTATGCTTGGCTCCGATCACGCTCATCATTCCCTTCATTTCCTGTGTCATCCACTAGGGTAGAAGTAGGGCGTTAGACAACGCGCCCAGTAGGTATTCCAAGTAGGGCTAACACATGGGTTAGTACCAAAAATCACATAGATAATATAATAACAAAACCATGTAAAACAATGCCATGCCTTGATGTCTTTGTAACGCCCGCCCTTTTTCACCGAAATATCAGAGTCTATTTTTTTTTATAAAAGTGACAAAGGGCGCGGACGTCACGACGCGAGTTAAGTCCGAGCTTCTAAAGCCCCGCCCTTAACTGGCCAGCCCTACGTGTGCGTAGAACGAAGTCCACGGAGAATGATTCACATGTAGAAATAGCTCGCAGAATATTAAACTACATGCGGAATTACAATAAAGACTGTCCTACAAATTTGAGATAGCAGGGAAGATACATTCATTTAATTACCAAAATACCTCAACAACATAATATCCAAAATAAAATCCAAAACATAGCAATTAATCTAAAATATTACATTCCGACGAGCTAAGCTATCGAATACATTTCCAAAATAAAACTTAAATAAACAAAACAGCTCACTTTCCCAAGCTCCTAAGCTTTGCTCCCATTTCGTCATTCTGCTCCGCCGTCTCCTATGTCATCAGCTAGGGTAGAAGTAAGGCGTTAGACAACGCGCCCAGTAGGACTCCGAATAGGGCTAGCACAAGAATTAGTAATAACAACCACATATGAAATCATATAAGGAAAACTATAAGATGAATGTCACGCCATGGGTGTCTGTGTTATGAATCCCACTCATCATCTTTACTATCATGATGCCATATCCCCTTGATGGAAAAACCTCGTCAAAATATAACCAGTCACAAATCATCCCCTTGACAGCAAAAACCTCGTCAAGATATAAACAGTCACAAATCATCCCCTTGACGGCAAAAATCTCGTTAAGATATAAACAGTCAGAAATCATCCCCTTGACGACAAAAACCTCTCAAGATATAAACAGTCACACATCATCCCCCTTCGTAATAGCCCGAATTTTCGAATCAATATATATTTGGCATTTATTAATTTTAATTTGAATTTTAACATGATGGAATACCAAATGGATCAAAAGTTGGGACAAGGGTCCAAGAATGGTCCAATGAACCATGAATTGGAATTAATACAATTAATGGGTCAATGGTAAGTAATTGGGTCAAGATAGTCAATTTGGGCCAAAGTAGGTAAGCCCTAAAATAAATGGGAAAGACAAAATATAATTGGGCCATGGACCAAATGGTGATCCAATTAAGATAAATTAAATAGATTAGATAATTATAAAACTATCTAAGTTAAGATGTATCAAGATTAAGTAATATGGCCAAATGGGGCCCACCTCCACCTCACCCATTGAGGTGGCGTGTGGACCAACGAAAAAGTGGGGCCAACCATCATGGTTGACTTGGTCAACCATGGATAAATTTAAGAAGACTAAGGTGGATTAAGGTAAATTAAATTGATTAAAATTATTGTAAAATTATCTAAGTTAAAATCAATGGAATTAAAATAACATGGCCAAGTGGGGCCCACCTCCACCTCATCAAGTGAGGTGGCGGGTGGGGTAGGTATAGGTGGGGGCCGTCCACCATGGTTGATTTGGTCAACCATGGGTGGATTTATTAGATAGATAATTTAATGGAATTAAATTGGATGGAAATTAATTAACCTAAGTGAGGACTTAACTTAACTAATTAGGTTGATTAATTAGGGTCAACATAGACAAGTCAAAGAGGACAAGGGAGCCATGCTTGGTGGTTGGGTCTCAACCACCACCACCAAAGTCAAGTTAGCCCATGCTTGGTTGGTGAGGAAATTAATGTTTAAGTGAAGGCTACTCAAACCATCTCCATCTCATTTCAAACAAACATTTTTCACTCTATCTCTCCCTCCCACTCTCAAAAAAAACTGTCCCATGCATTGGAGGAAAGAAAAAGAGAAGAAAACTTAGAAGAAAAAGAGAAGAAAAGAGAACGAGAGAGCAAGCCTTGGTCCACCCCTTCAAGATCAAAGGCTAAGATCTTGTTTTCCATCACCTTCCCCTCTCCCTCTCTCAATCTAACCCCATCTACCATAGCCGATCCAAGCATATTTCACCATTGATCAAGCACATCTAGCCGATCAAACAAGGAAAGGAAGAGGAAAGGAGGCCAAGGAAGTCGACGGGAGCGACAAAGACCGGAGGAGTCGTCGGATCGTAAGTATGTTCTAAACAAGAAATTTAATTTTTTTAGGGTTTTAAGCTTTGGAATCCATTTCCTTGGATTGGATGGTGGCCAAACCATCATAGGCTTTGAATTTAAAAATCCATCCAATGGTAGGATAAGGAATGGATCAAATGGAGGAATGGATTAAGTAATGGATTAGGGATGTTAAGTATTTAAAATAATTGTTATGGACTTGTGAGGAAACTTTGGGCCATAGGGTTCGGCCATGTAGCATGGCCGAACCCCATGGTGGCAAATTAAATGATAGATGATGGAAGTATGGAAAAATATGGAGAAAGGTTAGGTTTCCTAAATGCAAAGTAATTGATGATTTTATTAAGGTTAGAAGGTTTAAAATGTTGGAGAATGATTTATGATAATTAGTTTTCAAGTGATTTAAAATAGGTGATTTTAAATAGGGTTTAAAGGCATAGAATGGAATGAATGGATGACCATAGGGTTCGGCCATGTAGCATGGCCGAACCCCATGGTAAATAATGGGTAATTTATTAAGCTTATAAGGTTTAAAGATAATGGAGAAAAATGATAGATTTAAATGGATTTATTGAATATAGAATGTGATGTTTAAATGGGATGAAAATGGTGATGTAAATAGATGATTTAATTCAAATGGGGGTATGATGTTTTAAAGAAATCATGAACCATAGGGTTCGGCCATACAAGGTGCCGAACCCCATGGTTAGTGATCTATGAAGGTTAGGGCTCTTAGATGCTCAATGGTTAATGTTTTCTAAAGTTTGAAAATTATGAGTATGGTAAGTGATTTTAAAATGGATTATTTTTGGGACGAAGCATTAGTCTTTGAAAATGGCATCCATAAAGGTGAACCCTAGGGTGGTGATTAGTGGTTTTAATAAATGGAAAATGATGTAGAAGAATGCTAGATTTTAATGGATTTATGAAAATGATATGTGAGGTTTTAAATGGGATGAGAATGAGGACTTAAATGAATAAATTAAATTCATTGGTGATAGGATTCCTACCTTTTTGTAAGCGATGGATATGTGATGGTATTTAAATTATTTTGATTTGACTTATGATGGATTTATGATTATGATTTATCTTATGATGAGTTTTAAGTTATGAATCATATGGATTATATTTTAACATTATGCATTATATGGCTATGTATGGTATATCAAAATTATGGTTTATCTATATACTACATAGCATAATGCACGTACATCTCATGCATGGCATGGGCGGGAAAATAATGAAACCGGAGTCCATGCTCCGTCTGGGCGACCGAGAATCAGACATGGGGATCGCCTGAGGGCTATAACCGGAGTCCATGTTCCGTCTGGGCGACCGAGAATCAAATATGGGGATAGTTCTATAACCGGAGTCCATGCTCCGTCGGGGCGACCGAGAAACAAACATGGGGATAATACGTTGTATGATCATACGGATGATGGGTGGGACACGTGACATAGGCACCCATGGCATAGCATTCATTACATGCTTATTTTGTTATATTTTATTGTATCGGTATGCGTGTTGTCACTAATCCATGTGTTAGCCCTACTCGGAGTCCTACTGGGCGCGTTGACTAACGCCCTACTTCTACCCTAGCTGATGATGCAGGGGATGGCAGAAACGATGGACATGACAGGAGTCAAGCTTAGGAGCTTGGGAAGCACATTCTTTGTTTATTTAAGTTTATATTTTGGAAATGTAATTTTGAGTAACTTAGCTCGTCGGACTGTATAATTTGCATTTCTTGCGATGGTTTGGACTTTACTTATGCACGATTATATTTTATGATATAAGTACGAACATAGGGGTATTTTGGGTAATTCAATGTTGTATCTTCCCTTCTATCTAAAAACCGGTAGAATAGACTCTATTATCATGTTCCGCAATAATTATAATCCACGAGCTTACTTCCTACGCGTGAACCGTTCTCGTGGACTTAGTTCCGCGCACGCGTGGAGTTGGCCAGTTAAGGGCCGGGCTTTAGAGGCTCGGACTTAACTCGCGTCGTGACATCCGCGCCCTCTCTCACTCTCCATTTCAAAAAAAAAAAAATAGACTCTGATTTTTCGAAAAGCGAATGAAAAAGGGACGGGCGTTACAGTTGGTATCAGAGCGAAATCGGAAGAATAAATCTCTCGAAGTATGATTAAGACGGTTTCACGTCTCACTGACAGATAAGAATCCCAAGTGATCGACTCTTCGGAGTTCGCTGCACGGGGGCCGGGTTAATCTACTTCGATTGACTCAGACTGAAACATTCAATCTGAGCGCCACATTTGACGTAAGAAAATGATAGTAAGGGAAGTACAATCATTATAACCTCGATGGATTAATCGAACGTAGGAAAATTTCCCCGATTTCACCAAAATGGACAAACATAGCTATTTGGGAAGTTTTTCCCCAAACCAGGTATGCATATTTGGCAATTTTCCCCAATATGAGAGACAATACGTAATACTTAGGAATTCCCCTCAAAAAAAAAAAAAACTAAGTATGTGTATATTGGCAAATGTTTTCGAAACTAAATATGAACGCGCCAATATTATGAAGAAACTAAGTCAATATTTTTGCAATGACTTAGGAAAAAATGCCGCCAAAAAGAAGAACCCGTCGCAACCCACAAGTAGAGAAAGAGGTAACACCCCCTCGACAGGAAGAAGAGGTGCCACCACCTCATCAAGAGGAAGTACACCCACCGCATCAAGAGGAGGCACAGCCACCTCCTACAACCGAGGGACAGAATAGTATAAACATACAAGGTGTACCTCCCGAGTTAAGAGACGTAGTTCAAGCAGCAGTCGCTTCTGCTCTTCAACAACACTCAAGCGGAAATGCGACCACCAGCAACTCCAGTAAACGGAAGATGGTCAAGGATTTCCAACAACAGCACCCTCCCTACTTCAGGGGAACAGAAGGGGCCGTCGGAGCGGAACATTGGTTAAAAACGATCAATCAGATCTTTAATCTGTTCCAAATTTCCAATCCTGCTGATAAAATCTTGTTGGCCACTTCCCAACTGATTGAGGATGCCAGTAGTTGGTGGGAAATTGTAGAAAAACAACAAGCACTGGTGCCAGAAGGGGAAAGGACCATCCTGACATGGGAATGGTTCTCAGCCACCTTCCTAGAACAATATTTTCCGGAGGAAAAAAGAGAGAGCCAGACTGAAGCTTTCCTCTCATTGATACAGGGCAGCATGACGGTGGCAGAGTACCACAAAGAATTCCTTAAACTGTCCGTCTATGCATTCTACATGGTGGATACTGAACACCGAAGGGCCCGCAAATTTGAACGTGGCCTTCGGCCAAGCATCAAGGCTAGAGTGACCATTTTCAAAGAGCTCGCACTGGTAGGGGTGGTTAACAGGGCCACCATCACAGAACGGGAACTAAATGAGATAGTGCGGTTCAACAACCGCCGAGGGCAGGGTGGGTGGGGTACATTCCAACCCAACAAGAAGTTCCACCCGAATCCTAGCAGGCCCTCACCCTCCACGGGATCTACCGGGGACTTCCGCCCTAATCAGCTTTCTACATCAGCATCAGTCACATAGGTTCCCCGGGGTGGAAACACTTGTTATCAGTGTGGCCAACAGGGCCACTGCAAGAGAGAGTGTCCACAAACTAGCCGACCCTCCAACTTCAGGGGCCCTTTCCGCCCTCCAACTAGACCAACACAGTCGCGGGGAGGCAGAACATACAAACAGGCGGGGCGGGCACTAAACCCTGTGGGATCTGGACGACTTTTCACCATACCGACTCCAATAGCGGTGGATCGCTCGGTGCTGCAAGGTATGGCTGTAATTGGTAGTTCCTATGCTGTTACTTTATTTGACTCTGGAGCTTCGCATTCATTTATATCTGCTGCATTCATATCTGCCACGGGCACACTAGTACAAAACCTGTCCACATCACTTACCATTGTATCCCCCGTCGGAGACACATCACTAGGACTCATATGTACGGCATTAAACACGGAACTCGCGGGATTCAGATTCGAGTTCAACTATTTAGTAATCGATATGGCGGAATACGATGTCATATTTGGCATGGACTGGTTGTCTACATATCAGGCCTATATTGATTGCCATCTTCGTAGGGTGATATTTTGGTCACCTGAAGGAAAACGGTATGTGGTACACACTGACAGGCAGGAGATCCCTAGAAGGCTGTAGGAAGAACTAAACCATCTTGCCTTGAACAGCCTCCGATTAGATAAGACACCAGTGGTAGAACTTCCGGCGGTAGTAGCAGATTATGCTGAGGTATTCCCAACAGAGCTCCCTGGTTTACCACCCAAGAGGGAGATAGACTTCGAAATCAAGTTATACCCCGGCGCCGCTCCAGTATCATTACCTCATTATAGGATGGCACCAGCTGAGATGACCGAGTTGAAAAAACAGATAGATGAACTGCTCAGACTGGGTTTTATTCGAAACAACACATCCGCATGAGGAGCCCCAGTGTTATTTGTAAAGAAGAAGGATAGTACCCTTCGAATGTGTGTGGATTATAGAAAGTTGAACCAGCTGACTGTCAGGAATAAGTACCCTCTACCCCGGATTGACGATCTATTTGATCAACTTAGGGGTTCCTCTCATTTCTCCAAGATTGATCTAATGTCCGGATATCACCAAATTCAGGTTAGAGAGGAGGACATAGAAAAGACAGCTTTTAGGACACGGTATGGTCTATATGAGTATGTAGTCATGCCATTTGGGCTTACTAATGCACCGGCGGTGTTCATGGACCTGATGAATAGGATATTCTGTCCTTACTTAGATCAGTTTGTAATTGTATTAATTGACGATATTCTGATCTACTCCAAAAGTCAGAAGGAACATGCCGAGCACCTGCGGACAGTCCTAGACACCTTGAGAAAGAACCGATTGTATGTTAAAACCAGCAAGTGTGAATTTTGGCTATCTGAAGTCAACTTCTTGGGGCACATCATATCAGAGGAAGGTATACCCGTGGACCCGGCTAAGGTAGCAGTAGTCAAGGAATGGAAAGCGCAACAAATGTGACCGAGATCCGCAGTTTTCCGGGATTGGCCAGCTACTATCGGAAATTCATCATGGACTTCTCCAAGATTGCGGCTCCACTTACCCGACTCACTCAGAAAGGAGTCAAGTTTGAGTGGTCCAATCTGTGCAATCAAATATTTGAGGAGCTTAAGGAGAGGCTTACGACCGCTCCTATTCTGATCTTGCTAGAAAGAGGTAGAAATTATGAGGTGTACTGTGATGCCTCCGGTGAGGGACTAGGGTGTACACTCAGTCAAAGTAATCGTGCGGTGGCGTAGGATCAAGACAGTTGAAAATTCATGAACGCCATTATGCTGCACATGATCTAGAATTAGCATCGGTGGCCTTCGCTCTCAAAAGCCGGAGACGCTACCTCTATGGTGAAAAGTTTGAGGTGTTCTCGGATCAAAAAAGTCTGAAGTACTTATTTGATCAGAAAGAACTCAATATGAGACAGCGTAGATGGATGGAATATCTGGCGGATTATGAGTTCACACTTCGTTATCATCCTGGCAAGGCAAACAAAGTGGCGGATGCCCTTAGCCGCATGTCACATGCGACAGTAGCCAGCTTGATCAGGACGGAATGGGAAGTACTAAATACCATCAGAGAATTTAAACTCTACCTCAATAATCATGGGACCATATATAATCTGATCATACGATCCCACATGGTCTCTGAGATTGAACTGGGAGCAACGGACAGATCAAGAAGTGGAGGAGATTTGGGCTAAAATGTCTACCGGTGAGGTTGTACCGGAGTGGGAATTACGACCAGGACAGGGTCTTATGTTCCGAGGCAGGACATATGTGCCTAAGAATTGCAGAAGAGAGTTGTTGATTGAAGCACACCAAACCAAACTCTCTATTCACCCGGGCAGCACTAAGATGTACCATGATCTTAAGAGGCACTATTGGTGGCATGGACTTAAGAAAGACGTGGCAGAGTTTGTTGCTCGTTGCTTACCTTTCAGCAGGTTAAGGCAGAACATCGGAAACCACCGGGTTTACTCGCAAGCTTACCGGTGCCAGAGTGGAAATGGGAACACATATCCATGGACTTTGTAACAGGGTTGCCAAGGTCATCCAAGGGCAACGATGCAATATGGGTCATAGTGGACCGGTTGACCAAGTCTGCACATTTCCTTCCCATCAAGATGACAGATTCATCAGAGACTTTGGGTCGACGGTATATCCGGGAGATCATCAGGTTACATGGCATTCCCCAGTCTATTGTGTCCGACAGGGATGGCCGATTCACCGGCAGAGTATGGCAGGGCCTGCAATCGGCTATGGGGACCAACATATTAACTAGCACAGCATTCCATCCACAGACTGATGGACAGTCAGAGAGGACGATACAGACACTGGAAGATATGCTGAGAGCATGCATGCTAGACTTTAAAGGCGGATGGGAGGATCATCTGCCACTGGTGGAGTTCTCTTACAATAACAGTTACCAGGCAAGCCTTCAGATGGCTCCATTTGAGGCCTTGTATGGTAGACCGTGTAGATCGCCAGTGTGTTGGACGGAGGCCGGTGAGCCTGCGTTGATTGGGCCGGATTTGGTTGCAGAGACTACAGCACAGATTAGCGGATACGGCAACATCTACTCACTGCACAGAGTTGTCAGAAAAACTATGCCGAGAAGAGGAGAAGGTTCCTCGAGTTTGAGGTGGGAGACTTGGTATTTCTGAAAGTCTCACCACGGAAGGGGCACATGAGATTCGGGAAGAAAGGGAAACTGTCGCATAGATTTGTGGGGCCGTTCCAGATACTGAAGAGGGTGGGAGGGGTAGCTTATCAATTAGCGCTCCCTCCGCAGCTGTCATCTCTACATGATGTATTTCATGTGTCCATGCTGAGAAACTACAATCCTGATCCTTCCCATGTGATAAATGTTCAAGACATTGATGTACAAAGCGATGTGACATATGTGGAGAAGCCGGTCAGAGTTATTGGAAGCGAACAAAGGGTGTTACGGAACCGCACCATTCAGTTCGTCAAGGTGGTATGGGAACGACATGGCAGTGAAGAAACCACCTGGGAACTTAAGTCGGAGATGAAAACCGCTTATCCGGAACTCTTCGCATGAGTTGTTTTGGACGCCTACTTCGCTCGAATTTTCGGGACGAAAATTTCAAACGAGGATTCTATTGTAATAGCCCGAATTTTCAAATCAATATATATTTGGCATTTATTGATTTTAATTTGAATTTTAACATGATGGAATACCAAATGGATCAAAAGTTGGGACAAGGGTCCAAGAATGGTCCAATGAACCATGAATTGGAATTAATACAATTAATGGGCTAATGGTAAGTAATTGGGTCAAGATAGTCAATTTGGGCCAAAGTAGGTAAGCCCTAAAATAAATGGGAAAGACAAAATATAATTGGGCCATGGACCAAATGGTGATCCAATTAAGATAAATTAAATAGATTAGATAATTATAAAACTATCTAAGTTAAGATGTATCAAGATTAAGTAATATGGCCAAATGGGGCCCACCTCCACCTCACCCATTGAGGTGGCGTGTGGACCAACGAAAAAGTGGGGCCAACCATCATGGTTGACTTGGTCAACCATGGATAAATTTAAGAAGACTAAGGTGGATTAAGGTAAATTAAATTGATTAAAATTATTGTAAAATTATCTAAGTTAAAATCAATGGAATTAAAATAACATGGCCAAGTGGGGCCCACCTCCACCTCATCAAGTGAGGTGGCGGGTGGGGTAGGTATAGGTGGGGGCCGTCCACCATGGTTGATTTGGTCAACCATGGGTGGATTTATTAGATAGATAATTTAATGGAATTAAATTGGATGGAAATTAATTAACCTAAGTGAGGACTTAACTTAACTAATTAGGTTGATTAATTAGGGTCAACATAGACAAGTCAAAGAGGACAAGGGAGCCATGCTTGGTGGTTGGGTCTCAACCACCACCACCAAAGTCAAGTTAGCCCATGCTTGGTTGGTGAGGAAATTAATGTTTAAGTGAAGGCTACTCAAACCATCTCCATCTCATTTCAAACAAACATTTTTCACTCTATCTCTCCCTCCCACTCTCAAAAAAAAACTGTCCCATGCATTGGAGGAAAGAAAAAGAGAAGAAAACTTAGAAGAAAAAGAGAAGAAAAGAGAACGAGAGAGCAAGCCTTGGTCCACCCCTTCAAGATCAAAGGCTAAGATCTTGTTTTCCATCACCGTCCCCTCTCCCTCTCTCAATCTAACCCCATCTACCATAGCCGATCCAAGCATATTTCACCATTGATCAAGCACATCTAGCCGATCAAACAAGGAAAGGAAGAGGAAAGGAGGCCAAGGAAGTCGACGGGAGCGACAAAGACCGGAGGAGTCGTCGGATCGTAAGTATGTTCTAAACAAGAACTTTAATTTTTTTAGGGTTTTAAATTTTGGAATCCATTTCCTTGGATTGGATGGTGGCCAAACCATCATAGGCTTTGAATTTAAAAATCCATCCAATGGTAGGATAAGGAATGGATCAAATGGAGGAATGGATTAAGTAATGGATTAGGGATGTTAAGTATTTAAAATAATTGTTATGGACTTGTGAGGAAACTTTGGGCCATAGGGTTCGGCCATGTAGCATGGCCGAACCCCATGGTGGAAAATTAAATGATGGATGATGGAAGTATGGAAAAATATGGAGAAAAGGTTAGGTTTCCTAAATGCAAAGTAATTGATGATTTTATTAAGATTAGAAGTTTTAAAATGTTGGAGAATGATTTATGATAATTAGTTTTCAAGTGACTTAAAATAGGTGATTTTAAATAGGGTTTAAAGGCATAGAATGGAATGAATGGATGACCATAGGGTTCGGCCATGTAGCATGGCCGAACCCCATGGTAAATAATGGGTAATTTATTAAGATTATAAGGTTTAAAGATAATGGAGAAAAATGATAGATTTAAATGGATTTATTGAATATAGAATGTGATGTTTAAATGGGATGAAAATGGTGATGTAAATAGATGATTTAATTCAAATGGGGGTATGATGTTTTAAAGAAATCATGAACCATAGGGTTCGGCCATACAAGGTGGCCGAACCCCATGGTTAGTGATCTATGAAGGTTAGGGCTCTTAGATGCTCAATGGTTAATGTTTTCTAAAGTTTGAAAATTATGAGTATGGTAAGTGATTTTAAAATGGATTATTTTTGGGACAAAACATTAGTCTTTGAAAATGGCATCCATAAAGGTGAAACCTAGGGTGGTGATTAGTGGTTTTAATAAATGGAAAATGATGTAGAAGAATGCTAGATTTTAATGGATTTATGAAAATGATATGTGAGGTTTTAAATGGGATGAGAATGAGGACTTAAATGAATAAATTAAATTCATTGGTGATAGGATTCCTACCTTTTTGTAAGCGACGGATATGTGATGGTTTTTTAGATTATTTTGATTTGACTTATGATGGATTTATGATTATGATTTATCTTATGATGAGTTTGAAGTTATGAATCATATGGATTATATTTTAACATTATGCATTATGTGGCTATATATGGTATATCAAAATTATGGTTTATCCTATATACTACATAGCATAATGCACGTACATCTCATGCATGGCATGGGCGGGAAAATAATGAAATCGGAGTCCATGCTCCGTCGGGGCGACCGAGAATCAGACATGGGGATAGCCTGAGGGCTATAACCGGAGTCCTTGCTCCGTCGGGGCGACCGAGAATCAAACATGGGGATAGTTCTATAACCGGAGTCCATACTCCGTCGGGGCGACCGAGAAGCAAACATGGGGATAATACATTGTATGATCATACGGATGATGGGTGGGACACATGACATAGGCACCCATGGCATAGCATTCATTACATGCTTATTTATTATATTTTATTGTATCGGTATGCGTGTTATCACTAATCAATGTGCTAGCCCTACTCGGAGTCCTACTGGGCCCGTTGACTAACGTCCTACTTCTACCCTAGCTGATGATGCAGGGGATGGCGGAAACGGTGGACATGACAGGAGCCTAGCTTAGGAGCTTGGGAACCACATTCTTAGTTTATTTAAGTTTATATTTTGGAAATGTAATTTTGAGTAACTTAGCTCGTCGGACTGTATAATTTGCATTTCTTGCGATGGTTTGGACTTTACTTATGCACGATTATATTTTATGATATAAATACGAACATAGGGGCATTTTGGGTAATTCAATGTTGTATCTTCCCTTCTATCTAAAAACCGGTAGGATAGACTCTACTATCATGTTCCGCAATAATTATAATCCACGAGCTTACTTCCTACGCGTGAACCGTTCTCGTGGACTTAGTTCCGCGCACGCGTGGAGTTGGCCAATTAAGGGCCGGGCTTTAGAAGCTCGGACTTAACTCGCGTCGTGACGTCCGCGCCCTCTCTCAGTCTCCATTTCAAAAAAAAAAAAAAATAGACTCTGATTTTTCGAAAAGCGAGTGAAAAAGGGGCGGGCGCTACACCCTTGACGGCCAAGCCTCGTTAAGGTGTCCCCATGTTTGCTTCTCGGTCGCCCCGACGGAGCATGGACTCCAGTTATATCTCATAATATCCCTCTTGATGGATGAAACACATCAAGATATCCCCATGCTTGCTTCTCGGTCGTCCTGATGGAGCATGGACTCCGGTTTCATTTCATCCTTCCCATACCATATCCCTCCCATGTCATGCATGAGATGTATATGCCACATGCCATGTAATATATATAAATCATAGTCATAAACCCATCTTAAAACAATCCCATGATTATCAAAATAAATCAAAGGAAACCCATCACATAATACGAAAATCCAAAACCCATCTTAAAAACAACCACATGATTACCAAAATAAATTAATGGAAAACATCCCATAATACTACATCCAAAACCCATCTTAGAACAAACCATATAATTTCCAAAATAATTCAAAGAAACCATCACTCAATCCATGGCTTACAAAAAGGTAGGAATCCTACCGAATACTGACTAGCGTCCTTTTTCGCTTCCGTCCGATAATCCGGTCACCGATCACACACCGCTTGCGATGTCCGGTACCTTATTATACATTATTAATTAGTCCATGTTTTTAACCATTATTAAGTCCATTAATCATACCTTAGTGGGGTTCGGCCATACATCATGACCGAACCTCACTAACTAGGTTTTGTGGGTCCCATTTAATCCATTAAACATTTTAATCACACAAGTCTACAAACCAGCCACCCTAGGCTTCATTAGTCATACATAAGTTAATTACTTAGATTCCCTAAGCCCATGATCATCTCCCATGAGGTTCTTGAATTTGGCCATTATTTACGGTTTTGCCACTACCTCTTTTCCATGGTTAAACATTCACCTAACCATGTACATTTTTTGTTCATAATTGATCCATACACTCAAGTCCATTAGTGACCCATTTAATCATGCCATAACATTATTAAAACAACCCTTTTCCTTAACTTAATCTACATTGATTAACCACATACATAAACCCAAGTTTAGCCCATCAAATGGCTCACAAATTGGGTCATGGGTTTTACTAAAATCAGCCCCTTTAATTCAACCTAATCCCCACTTTTCCTTGGGTCTTTTTCACCACATTTAGATCCATAATAAGCCCTCCCATGAGGAGGTTTACATCATGCAATTCAAATCATCAATTTTGATCATCAATTTGGTACATTTTCTTGAGTCCATTAATGACTCACTTAGTCATGCCATACTTCCCATTCTTTTCATGGTTTCCAAAACATTTAATTCATCAAAGTTTTCCCATGGGGTTCGGCCATACACCATGGCCGATCCCATGGTCCATTTAAAACCATCACCCTTCTCCATCAATTTCCACATTCTTACGCCCATAAACCATTACAATTTACAATACCTCACCATAGGGTTCGGCCATTCACCATGGCCGAACCCATGGTTCCTAGTCCATTGTTTCCTCATGCCTTTTTAAGGCTACCAACACCATTCACACCTCCCATGCATTCCTCATTTAAGTCCCTTTAAAAATTTCCTACAGTTAATCACTAAAAACCCTAACAATCCTAATCATTCCTTCCATGATTTTTCTTCATTAAACTTCCTTTAAAATTTACAACACTTGACCCTTTTAAGCCTCCAAATTATTAATGCATTACTCCATCTCTTCCATCCTTCTAAACCCATCTAAAAACCACCAACATTCCCCACTTATTTTTCCATAATTTCATAACCATTAAAAACTACCATTTGACCACCATAGGGTTTAAAAAAACATTCCATCCATAAAATTATGAGTACATTGCCATAGGGTTCATCAACACCACCAACATTTCCCCATTTATTACTCACATGCATGATACCAAATTTAACCCATAACATGACCTACAAATGGGTCATGGTCTACATACATGACTTAGTTCCATCACAAGTCCCTCCATTGAGAGAATCTAAACCATACACTTAATTCATCAATCCTTAATCATTATTTGATACATTTAGGGTCCATCAATCTTAGCCATAATTCCTTTTTCTTTTCAACATTAGGTTCATCATTTGGAGTTCATCAACCTTACCAATCTTCCCCACCATTCTTCCATGTTTTTCATTCAAGATCCCTTCTAAAAGAATTACCACATTTAGTCATTTAAAATCCTAACATCATTAATCATCCTTTCATGATACTAACCCTAAAAACTCCATTTAAAACCCTAATTAAATCACTTAAACACCCACTATGGGGTTCAATCATTCATTCATGCTTCTTAATGCCATAACAACCATTTACATTCCCCATAAATTTCCTCATTTACAATCCCTTAAAAAAAATTACTACATTAACCATTAAAACCCTAAAATTACAAATTATCCTTCCATGATTTTTAAATCTTAAAATTCCATTAAATCTCCAAATTAGCTTACATGTCTTCCACTCCTTAAAACCCTAACAAAAACACACATTACCTAATCACCCACCATGGGGTTCGGCCATACTACATGGCCGAACCCTATGGCCCATAATTTCCTTCCAAATTACATAATTCCATGCTTAATCCATTTATTTTTTTTCTTAACCCTAATTTTCCATTAGGGTTTTGTCCACTTTCCATCCTTCCATTTGATGGATTTAAAATCCAAAGCCTATGATCATTTAGCCACCACCAATTTTTAACAAAAATGAATCCCAAATCTTAAACCCTAAAAATCCAAATCTCTTGTTTTAGAAAATACTTACAATCTGTCGTCTCCTCCGATTTTCTTCTCTCCCGTCGGTTTCCTTAGCCTCCTTTCTCCTTCCTCTTGATCTTTGGTCGGCCAAGATGTTTGATCAATGGTGAAAACATCCAAGCTTAGGATCGACCAAGGTAGGGTTTGCTTGAGAGAGAGAGAGAAAAGGAGATGGTGAGAAATAAGATCCCAACCTTTGATCTTGGAGTGGTGGGCCTTTACTTGAATTTTTTCTTCTCTTCTTAGCTTTCTTTTCTTCTTTCCTCCATGGTTTCTCTTCTTCTTTCTTCTCCTAGTGTGGGACGGCAATGGGAAAGTGAAAGAGATGGAACTAGTGAAATGAGGATGGAACTTGAGAGATGAGATGAAGTCATCTCCTTTTGATTGGTTAAAACAACTTTACATTAACTTCTCCCACCAACCCCACATGAGACATTTCTCGTGCTTTTTGACCCAACCACTAGCCAACGTTTTTTCTTGTTTACAATGGAGAGTTTATCTTCCCATTTGACCATTTGACCACCCCTTTAACTTAACTTAATTAACTAATTAATTAGATCATTAGGTTAATTTAATTAATTCCCACTTTAACTTAATTCCTTTTACTTACATCACCTTCATACATCCACCCATGGTTGACCAATTCAACCATGGTGGTCGGCCCCAACAGACCTTGGGTCCACACGCCACCTCACTTGGTGAGGTGGAGGTGGGTCCCATTGGACCATATCACCTTGGTCAACTTCAAATTAACTTAGGTGATTTAAACCCATTCAATTCATTCCAATTGGATCACCATTGGGCCCATGGCCCAATTACATTTTCATCTTACCCATTTACCTTAAAGCTTACATCATCTTGATCCATTGGGTCCCAATTGGATATTGGGCCCAATTTGACCATCCTTGGCCCAATTGACCATCATTGACCCTTTAAATGAATTTAAATCCACTCCATAGTCCATTGGGCCATAATTGGGCCTTTGCCCATATCTTGATCCATTCACCACTTATTCCCTCAAATTTCCAATTTCCACCATTAAAATAAATAATAACCACATATTCATTGATTTAAAAAAATTCTGGGCCATTACAGTCTTATGCAATGAGTCCCACCCATCACAAACACATGCATCCTCTTGATGGAATTCTCCTCATCAAGGTATCCCCACAGTTGCCTTACGGACCCCCTGATGGAGTGTGTTGTCCTGTTACTTCTTGATGGATAATGCACATCAAGGTCTTTCCACGAATGCCTTACGGACGCCCCGACAGAGCATGGCCTCCGGTTACAAACATCCCTCCCATGCCATGCATGAGATGTATATGTCCACATGCTATGTAATAGTATAATCATAGCATTAAAACCTCATATTTGAAAGATATCATTTTTACAACATAAACCATCAAAATAACAATGAAAACCATCACACATAACCCATGGTTTCAAAGAGGTAGAATCCTACCAAAGACCACTAAAGTGTCCTTGCGTTTTCATCTAGAAACCACTCACGATCGTACACCACTTGTGAGGTCCCGTTACCTTATAGCATATCCATAAATCAAAATCCATGTTCCATTTGATTTCCTATTATGTTAAAGTCCATAAACCAACCTTAGTGGGGTTCGGCCATACACCATGGCCGAACCTCACCCACTTGAATTTGGTCCCTCTTTTGAATCCCTTGATCTTTTAAATTAAGTCCATGATCATTCCATTAGTTCTACATTAATGCAAGCCCTCCATCCACAAAACATTCTCCATGGGTTCGGCCATACACCATGGCCGAACCCATGGTCCATCATTTTCAGCCATATTTACATCTTTGCCATTGTTCTATTCATGGTTAATTACCTAACTTATTTACATATGACTTCAAGTCCAAAAATGATCCATACATGATTCCTTAATCCAAAATGATCCACAAATGACTGACCCATTAAAATTGGTTCATGGGGTTCGGCCATACACCATGACCGAACCCATGATGTCTAAATTCCAATTTCTCCTAAATCAATTACCATCTTTAAGTCTATAAACCAAGGTCCCTCACTTTTTGATCCCAAAGTCCTTCAACATGACTTCCATTTTAAACCTTTTAAAACATTTATAACCTTCCATGGTTTTCATCCTTCAAACACCCATAACAATTACTAACACACTTCCATGGCGTTCGGCCATGCAACATGCCCGAACACTATGATTCCTTAATTTCTTGTAAAAATCATACAACCAAGATTAAGTCCTTTGATGGTTCCCATACCTACATCCATTTAAACCCTTTAAAACCTTTTAAAATCATACACATACATCTATGACTTTCATCCCTCATAATCCATTAAAAATAACCAATGTCCTTCCATGGGGTTCGGCCATACAACATGGCCGAACCCTATGGTTCATCATCTTCTCTTAAAATTACTTAGACCCATATAAATTCCTTAATACCTTTCCATGGGGTTCGGCCATACAACATGGCTAAACCCTATGATCCATTAATTTCCTTGACATATATCAAACATCCATGATTGATCCTTTGATGGGGTTCGGCCATACAACATGGCCGAACCTCATCCAACCCCTTTTTGGTCCTTGATGGTTCTAGTATATAACATTTAGGGTTTGGCCATGCAATGGCCGGACCATGTTCCTTGACCAACTTACTTAATAAGAAACTCATTGAGTACTTACCGATTCCGCGACTCCTCCGGTTTTCCTTCGCTCCGACTTGTTCCTTGGATCTTTTCCTTCCTTAGCCTCTTCTTCTTTCCTTCTTGATCCTTGTGAGAGGGTCGGCCTTAGGTTCTTGTGAGAGGAAGAGGATCTTAAGATGAAGCTCTAAGTCCTTCCTCTTTTGTCTTTGGAATAGGTCGGCCTTGTGTGAGAGGGAGAGAGTGAGATGAAAATATTCCAAGTGCCCTTGTCTTGAGGTGTGGTTCGGCCAAGAGAGAGCTTGAGAGAGAGAGAGTCAAAGATGCCACCCCTTAGTCTATTTTTGTTTTATGAAATTCAGCCAAGGGTGGTGTCCTTTGGTGTCATCCCTTTGTAACTCCCATGCCCATTTACCTCCCTCCTTAATGTTCCATTTGGGGGTTTCATCCATAAGATAAAACTCCCATGTCTCCAACGGTATTGTCTTGACTTGGACAACAAGACCGTCCACCTCCCATTGATGATTCATTTGGGGGTTTCATCCATAAGATGAAACTCCCATGTCCAACGTGTAGCCTTATGTAGGCTTGTGTAACAACACAAAACCGCCACCTCCCATTAATGATCCTTTGGAGTTTCATCCATGAGATGAAACTCCCACACTTCCAACGTGTAACCCCTTGGAGTTTGATTCTTAAACAACAAAAACTCTTCCACTTCCCACTCCACTCATTTAAGGTGAGAGTCCCAATAACTTCCTATCCAACTCACCTCTTTAACTCAACTCTTATGTTCAATTCATATCTATTTAACTCACTTAAAAATCAACTCAATTATTTGAATCCATTTCCAGGTTAATTCAACCCCACTTAATTTAAACTTGAACTCACTTGGCGGTCAACCAAGTCCACCACGACCCATTGGGTCCCAATTGGGCATTTTGACCCAATTAACAAATTTTGACCCAATTAACAATCTTGACCCAATTATATAAATCTTACCCATTTATTTCAATTGAAACATAACCACCATCCGTTGGGTCTTAATTGGGCAATTGACCCAACAACTTACCCATCTAAGATCCATATCCAATAATTCACAAATTAAAGGGGCACATTTCATATATATTGATAACTTGAAAATCCGGGGTGTTACAGCCTGGTAACTATTGTTGTATGAGAATTCGACCAGTGGTAGGTGATCTTCCCAACTACCCTTGAAGTCTGGCATGCAGGCTTTCAGTATATCCTCCAATGTTTGTATTGTTCGCTCTGACTGACCGTCGGTCTGTGGATGAAAAGCTATGTTGTATAACAAATTTGTCCCCATAGCCGACTGCATGCTCTGCCACACCCTGCCAGTGAATCTGCTATCTCTATCGGATACAATAGTCCTGGGTATACCATGTAGTCTAATGATTCCCTGATATACCGCCGTCCCAAAGTCTCAGATGAATCTGTCATCATGATAGGGAGAAAATGTTCAGACTTGGTCAGACAGTCCACTATAACCCAGATTGCATCATTACCCTTTGAAGACCTCGGCAGCCCTGTCACAAAGTCCATGGCAATGTGTTCCCACTTCCATTCGGGTACGGGTAGGGGTTTGAGCAGTCCTGACAACTTCTAATGTTCTGTCTTGACTTGCTGACAAGTAAGGCAGTGAGAGACAAATTCAGCCACATCTCTTTGAGTCCATGCCACCAATAATGCATTTTCAAATCATGGTACATTTTTGTGCTACTAGGGTGGATGGAGAGCTTTGATTGATGAGCTTCTGTCAATAGTTCCCTCCTGCAGCCTTGAGGTACATATGTCCAGCCTTGGAATAAGAGACATTGTCCAGGCCATAATTCCCATTCTGATATGACCTATCCAGTCGACATCTTGGTACAAATTTCTGCCACTTCAGGATCTGTCCGCTGTTCTTGTTCAATCTTGGAAACCATACCGGACTGTACCATCAGAGTATACGTGCTCCCACGATTTTTGATGTGCAAATTGAACTCTTGGATGGTCATCAGCATTTCCCATTCTTTCATAATCAGACTGGCCACAGTTGCATGTGAAATACGGCTGAGGGCATCTGTCACTTTGTTTGCTTTGTCAGGGTGATATCGCAGTGCAAATTCATAGTCTTGCAGGTACTCCATCCATCTGCGTTGTCTCAAGTTGAGCTCATTTTGATCGAACAAATATTATAAGCTCTTATGGTCTGAAAACACCTCAAATTTCTCACATATAGATTGTGTCTCTAGCTTTTGAGAGCGAAGACCACTGCAGCTAGTTCCAGATCATGAGTGGGATAGTTGTGTTCATGGATTTTTAGTTGCCTTGAACCATATACCACCACATGATGACTTTGAGTGAGGGAGTACCCAAGTCCTTCTCCTGAAGCATCACAGTATACTTTATATCCCTTGCCTCTCTCCGACAAAATCAGAATGGGAGCGGTGGTATATAACGCCCCGCCCTTTTTCACTAGCCGATCAAACAGAGTATATATATATTTTTTTTAAAGAAAGAGAGAGAGAGTAGGAAAGTCACGACGCGAGCTAAGTCTGGATTTTTAAAATCGACCCTTAACTGGCCAACAATACGTGTGCGTGGACCAAGTCCACTAAAACAGTTCACACGTTATATAAATTAACTGCGGAATTAACTTATGAATAGAAAACTATTCATAACCATGATATTAAAAGTAAGTAAGGAAATCAATCACATATAAAATAACTTAATGTCAAATATCCAAAATCATCAATCAACCATAGCAAAATAAACTAAATTATTACAATCCCCAAATGCTAATTATCTCAAATACATTGTTCCAAAATTAATATTAAATAAAGTAAGCATAAACTGCCCAAGCTCCTAAGCTTGGCTCTCTTCACGTCCATTGTCCTTTCCATTTCCTGCTCCATCATCTAAACGGTAGAAGTAAGACATTAGTCAACGCGCTCAGTAGGAATTCTAAACAGGGTCATACACATATAGGATCAATGTAAAAATCAGAATAAGAGTATTATATTAGAAACTATAAACATATCATAGTATCAAAATCAGCGCATGATAATCATATCTAAATCATGCTCATGTATATGTCAATGCCATGAGTGTCATATGCCAATGATCCCCCACCCAATTTCCATATCAAACATCATAGATATCATCACAACATTTTCCTTGGTATAATGAAACAATATCAAGGTGTTCCCTTGGCCATTTACGTCCGCAGTGTTTTGTGACGGCACCACTAGGTCACTATTATACCTCCCCACGTGTGTTAATCGGAATTACCGATGGAGCATGGACTCCTCCCTCTGCGAAGGGTTTTTGGACTAGTTACCCCGGAGCTCTCTAGCCCAAGTTACGCCGTGCCCTTATCTAGCAATCCCGGACAAGGCCAATAATCAATGGCTCACATAGCTTTACATAAACTAGTCTCAAGCCCCAAGTCATGTCTTGACAGCTCATAACTCGGCTTGCTGTCCCATATACTCCCTTCCATGCCATGCATGAGATCATGAATGCAGAAATGCCATTGCATAACAAATCATACTGAAATTCAGTTCATAAAACTTATACCACTTGATTTTACCAAAATAAATATTATACTGAAATAGAAACCAGTAACACATAAGATCCATATGCATCTCAACAAGGTAGGAATCCTACCCAAGTCCGATTTACTGTCCTTTTTTTGTTTCGCACGAACAATCGCTAACTGTCACGTGAAAGTGAATCACACCTCTTTACCTTATCAATATAATCATATACATATATCAATTTAATTATCCATTTGATTCAAATCATCCCTTACATCCTTCCAGTTAGATTGAGTTTCTGGAAACATCAATTAGAATTCAACTTTTCATTTTGGTAGACTGAATCACGTTCTGCTGCAGTGTTCTGCCTTACCACAGACTTCAGTCGGCTGAACTCTAACTCGGAACTGTTCTTACCCTGACTCTTAACCTTTCAGTTCACTGAATCACAGATTCAGTCTGCTGATTCTGAGTCAAACCCTTCATATCCCTGGTCAAACTTCTTGCAGTCGACTGAATCAGAGATTTAGTCGGCTGACTTTGGACTAGATAGACTGTGTGATCGGCCGGTGTGCATTCAGTCGACTAAATCAAGGATTCAGTCGGTTGAATCACCAACCACCTAGTTATGTGTTTGCTAAGTAATCATTCGGTCGACTGAATCAAAGATTCAGTCGGCTGAAACACGTCTAATCCTTTTACTTATTTGTTACGTCTCCTTTCAGTCGACTGAATCACCAGATTCAGTCGGCTAAAACTCCCAGAAACAGTTTCTGTTTCAGCCACCATTAGTTCAGTTGATTGAATCCCTCATTCAGCCGGCTGAAACTCCCAGAAACTATATTCTGATTCGTCCAACACCAGTTCAGTCGACTAAATCCTAGATTTAGTTAACTGACTATTTGTCAGTCTATTTTGTTTCATTATTTTGTACATCCTTTCTTCATGGAATTTACTCCTAACAATATTTAAAGATACATAATATCATACATGTAACTCTTATTGAGTTTATTCCACCCTTTAGCGAAAGCTAGAGCCTTTTCATAATTTTTTCCATCCTTGGTTTATAATATGGGTTCAAATATCACCTTCCCTTCTTATTTCAACCCATTGGTCAATCCATGAATGGATTCCCAACTTCCATGATCACACGACAGTTTGACGATTTATTCATCATTCTTGGAATTCATGGATTCGGCCACCCATGGCCAAGTCCATGACTTCCTTAATCTCATTCCTATCTAAATAAACATGGGACATACCTTTATCCGTATCCTTCTTTCGTTTGCTCTGTCGTTGCTCCTCAGTCCTTCTCCTTCCTTGGTTCTTTAGTAAACTACTCTTAAGTCCAGAGGTGTAGAAATTGAGAGAGGGAGAAAAGAGGAAAGAAATTTCCTTGTTTACAAGAATGAATTTCGGCCAAGGGGCTGTGAAGTGCACCTTAGGCTGGTGTCCCTTTGTAACAGCCCATGCCCATTCATCTTCCTCCTTTATGTTTGATCTAAGCAAAGAGTCTCTTGGCCAAACCAAGAAGAGTCTTGGCTTAAACCAAGGTGCCTTTTGAACTCCCAACATGTCCATTGGATTCATACCCTTTGAGATGGAACTTTCCATCTTTCCATCTCCACTCACTTAATTCAACTCAACTCGACCTATCTCCACTTAATTTACTTGAACTCACTTTTCAACTCAAGTCCATCCAACTCATTTTAATCCACTTTATTTGAATTCATTTGCCAACTCAACTAACACCTTAACTCATTTGAACTCATGCAGCCTTTAATCCTTTTGGTGGTTGACCAAGTCAACCATGACATGGTCGACCATAACACATGGTCCTTGGGGTCCCTCCCTGCCATGTCACTTACATGCCACTTCACTTGATGAGGTGGATTCATGCATTGGGTCTTAATTGGGTAGCTGACCCAATTAAATTAATCCTTGCCCATTTACTTCAAATCAGCTCATCTATGACCCATTGGGTCCCAATTGGGTAATTGACCCATTTAATCACACTTACCCAATTATTTCCAAATCGAATTCTATCCTTGATCCATTGGATCTTAACTGGGTTATTGACCCAACTCCTTTACACATCTAAGGTCCATTTCATCCATAAATTTTAAATTCAATCAGTTTAACAATTTCAATAGACAAAATCCAATATACTTATGCATTGAAAATTCCGGGTGTTACATGTGTAACGCCCCGCCCTTTCCGAGAATCTCAGAGTCTAATTTTTTTTTTTAAAAAAAAAGATATAATAAAACATCGAAAGAGAGCGGGCGGCGTCACGACGCGAGTTAAGTTCAGACTACCCAAGTCTGAACCTTAACTGGCCACCCATGTGTACATGGACTAGACCATGATTATAAATCACACATGGAACTAACTTCATCATGCGGAATAACCTAGATTAACATGCAGAATAATAGACTAGATAGCAAGTAACAGTCTCAACCATTAATTAAGATTAATCAACAATCCAAAGGTTATTAACCTAATCAAACCATAACAAGTAATGAATTATTACATGTCCAACAAAAGTATTCAAATGGCAGTAATATAAGGTAATTCAATTCATCAATCAAGCGTTTAGGCTTGGCTCCCCTCCCGGTCATCGACCTTCTTTTTCCCTTTACTTGTACCTGCAATCTCCTCTGAGGATAGAATTAGGGCGTTAGATCAACGCGCCCAGTAGGTTCCCGAATCAGGGCTACCACATGATTAGCACATAAAACATGCATATATAAATCATAGTACATGATCAATAAAAACAGGTAAAACAATGCTATGAAGTATGCACATGCAATGAGCCTCCCCCATCATGTACATCCATAGCCATCACTTGTCGTGCCATGCACCGACAAGGTAAATCACAATACCACTTCCATCTCTTCATCACTGACTGATTCATATCACGTATTAGTCCTCCTGGCGGGACTCTCTTCGCCTAAGGAGACCATTGTGACTATGATCATCATGTTACTCTTCCTGGCGGGACTCTCATCGCCTAAGGAGGACGTAACTCATAATTGTAACACTGTAGAACCTCATTCATCATCCCATGACCATGCATGAGATGCCAATGCCTGTATGTGTAATAGCCCGAATTTTCGAATCAATATATATTTGGCATTTATTGATTTTAATTTGAATTTTAACATGATGGAATACCAAATGGATCAAAATTTGGGACAAGGGTCCAAGAATGGTCCAATGGGCCATGGATTGGATGAAATCCATTTAATGAGTCAATGAGGACCAAGCGGGTCAATGTCAAAGGGGGCCCGATAGCCATGTGGGGCCCAATGGATCAAAATAATCAGTTTCAACCCTAAAGTAAGTGGGCAAAGAGGGAATCTAATTGGGCCATGGGCCCAATGATTACCCAATAGACCATGAATTAGAATTAATTCATTTAATTGGTCAATGGTAAGTAATTGGGTCAAGATAGTCAATTTGGGTCAAAGGGCCATAGGGGACCCAATGGGCCAAAGTAGATAAGCCCTAAGATAAATGGGTAAGACAAGAATATAATTGGGTCATGGACCCAATGGTAATCCAATTAAAATAAATTAAATGGATTAGATAATTATAAAATTATCTAAGTTAAGATGTATCAAGATTAAATGGTATGACCAAATGGGGCCCACCTCCACCTCACCCATGGAGGTGGCGTGTGGACCCAAGGATAGTGGGGCCGACCACCATGGTTGACTTAGTCAACCATGGGTGGAACTTATAGAGGGAAATTAATGGAATTAGATTAGATAGGAATTAATTAACTTAACCTAATAATCAAATTAATTAAGTTAATTAATCTAATCCAAGGATTGGTCAAAAGGGAGTCAAAACCACTCCAACAAACACAAACCACTCCTAAGAAACACAAAAATAAAACCATGGGCTTGAATGGTGGTTTTATCCCAACCACCACCATTAATGCAATGGTGGTTGGTGGGGGAATTAATGTAGAGCATGACCTAAACTAACCAAAAGATGATATCTCATCTCATTTCACTATCTCCATCGTCTCCACTCTCAAGAAACGTCCCATGCACTAAGGAAAAGAAAACAAAACTTAGAAGATAAAACTTAGAAAGAGAAGAGAAGAAAAGAGAAGAGAAGGCAAGCTTTGGGCCACCAAGACCTTTGAAAATCTCTCCCTCATCTCCATACTCTCTTTATCTCTTAACCTAACCCCATTTACCTTAGCCGATCCAAACGTGTCCCACCATTGATCAAGCACATCTAGCCGTTCAAACAAGGAGAGGAAGGGGAAAAGAGGCCAAGGAAGTTGACGGGAGCGACAAAGACTGGAGGAGTCGTCGGATAGTAAGTATGTTCTAAACAAGAAATTTATTATTTAGGGTTTTTAATTTTGAAATCCATCCTTGCCATATGATGGTGGCCAAAATTATTTTAGGCTATGGAATGGACCTAAAATCCATCAAATGGAAGGCAAAGAAATGGAAGCGATGGTCTAAGAAAAAAATGAAATGAATGGATTAAGTATGGAAAAGATGGAAGTTTTAATGGATTGAATGGACCTTAGGGTTCGGCCATGTAGCATGGCCGAACCCCATGGCCAATGTGGGATGAATTTATTAAGATGTTAAGGTTTAAAATTTTGGAGAATGGCTAATGAGATTTATGTTTTTAAATGAGTAAACATTAGTGATTTATGATTTCAAATTTTTGGAATTCTAAGGTTGTATTAAAGCATGGAGAATATAGAATTTTTTTTAATGAATGGATGGACCATAGGGTTCGGCCATGTAGCATGGCCGAACCCCATGGTAAATGAGGATGATTTTAATTTGGATTATATTTTAATATTATGCATTTTAATTAGGGTTTTTATAAAAAATAAAAAGTTGGAGAATGGTTTGGGGTTCCAAGGATTTAAAGGGTTAAATGTAGGCAATTTTTGGAAAAAAGTTTTATGATGGAATCCATGGATGATATTTTAGAATTTTTATAAGATTATAAGTATGGAGAATGGTTAATGAAAATTAGTTTTCAAATGATTAAAAATGGGTGTTTCTAAAGGATTGTTAAAATGAGAAAATCATGAGGAAATGTTGGTGGTTTTAATGGACGTTAAATGTGATTAAAGGGCCCAAGTTAAAAATGAGGGAAAGGCATCATGGGTTCGGCCATGGTGTATGGCCGAACCCATGACCCATGTTTTAGGTCATTCATGGGCTAAGTATGGTTCATATATGTGCTTAAATGAAATGGAAATTAATTTAAGTTAATGATGAAATTTAAATGGATGTTACAAGTATGATATGTGATGTTAAATGGAATAAAGATAGTGATTGAAATGGATGATTTAAGTTTTATTGGAGGTATGTTTAAATGGGTAATTGAAACCAAGAAGGATGGGGAAAGAAACATCATGGGTTCGGCCATGATGTATGGCCGAACCCATGACCCAAATTTTGATCAATTTTAAGCTAAGGTTAATGCATGTATCAATGCCTAGGAGGTTGTTTTAAAGGGCCAAAATGAATGAAGATTTGTGATTTTTGAAATGGACTATTTTTGGGACAAAATATGAGTCTTTGAACATGGCACCAATAAAAGTGAACCATGAACCCTATGGTAATATTTTGGGACTTTTATGAATGGAAAACAATGGAGAGAAATGAAAATATTAAATGGATTGGTAAGCATGGTAGGTGATGTTTTATATGAGATGAAAAATGGGGTTTTAAATGAATGACTTAAATTCATTTGGTGAAGGTAAAATGAACCAAGAAATTAGGAAATGGACATCATGGGTTCGGCCATGGTGTATGGCCGAACCCATGACCCCTTTTGGGAGCCATATTATGGGCTAGGTATGGAATTATTTATGGGATTAAATATTTACAAATTTAATTAAACTAGATGACTGATTTTATGATGTTATGTCATGATTAAGAAATTATAAATGGGTCCAAGTTTATGGGTCAAATATGGACTTAAATATGCATGGATAAAAGGGGTAACTTAATCATGGATGATGTATGGACTAATTCGGTAAATGTAATAAGGTATCAGGCGTCGCAAACGGTACGCGATCGGCGACTGGATTATCGAACGGGAAGCATAACGGAACGCGACACGGTATTCGGTAGGATTCCTACCTTTTTGTAAACGATGGATATGTGATGATGTTTTAAATTATTTTGACTTTGCTTATTATGGATTTATGATTATAATTTATGATTTATGGGACTTGCACTATGATGGGTTTTAACTTACGAATTACATGATGGTATCATGGATTATATTTTAATATTATGCATCATATGACTATGTATGGTATATCGAATATGGTCTATCTATATACTACATAGCATAATGCACCTACATCTCATGCATGGCATGGGCAGAAAAAAATAAACAAACCGGAGTCCATGCTCCGTTGGGGCGACCGAGAATCAGACATGGGGATTGCCTGAGGGCTATAACCGGAGTCCATGCTCCGTCGGGGCGACCGAGAATCAGACATGGGGATAGCCTGAGGGCTATAACTGGAGTCCATGCTCCGTCGGGGCGACCGAGAAGCAAACATGGGGAACAGGATATTGTATGATCATACGGATAATGGGTGGGACACATGACATAAGCACCCATGACATAGCATTCATCACATACTTATTTTGTTGTATTTTATGTTATCGGTATGTGTGTATCACTAATCCATGTGCTAGCCCTACTCGGAGTCCTACTGGGCGCGTTGACTAACGCCCTACTTCTACCCTAGCTGATGACGCAGGAGAGACAGGAAGCAGTGGAAATACCGGAGGCCAAGCTTAGGAGCTTGGAAAGCGCAGTCCTAGTTTATATTATGTTTACATTTTGGAGAGGTAATTTTAAAAGTAGCTTAGCTTGTCGGGTTGTATAAATTTACATTTCTGCGATGGTTTGGACGTTACTTATGGACGATACATTTTGTGATGTAATCATGAACATAGGGGCATTTTGGTAAATTCAATGTTGTATCTTCCCTTCTATCTAAAAACCTGTAGGATAGACTCTATTATCATGTTCTGCAATGATTATAATCCACGAGCTTACTTCCTACGCGTGAAACATTCTTGTGGACTTAGTTCCGCAAAGCGTGGGGTTGGCCAGTTAAGGGTCGGGCTTTAGAAGCTCGGACTTAACTCGCGTCGTGGCGTCCGCGCCCTCTCTCACTCTTCTATTTCAAAAAAAAAAAAAAAGACTCTGATTTTTGGAAAATGGGTGAAAAAAGGGCAGGGCGTTACAGTATGCCATTTGTTAATGCATAATATATCATTTGAAACCACATAAAATCAACAAGAGTATCATAAGAAAAACTAGGGTAAAACTGTGGTTACAGGTAGGTAGGAAACCTACTGAAGATTTACTTTAGTAACTGATCTTTCTTTTGCGTCACCCGGTCACGACTCGCACGTCGTCAACTTCCGGTACCTTGTCCATATAACAATCATCGAATCATACTATTACTTACTTGTTCATTCATATCTAAAACCCAACCACATCATGTGAGGTTCGACCATGCCTTTGGCCGAACATCACCAACTTAGGATTTAACTTCCTACTTTATTTAATCAACTCTTAAACACTTAACCCTTTTAAACATGTCTTGCTAAGGTTCATACAACCATACACATGATTATTCCACCTTTGATCAATAATCACTTTTTCCCATAATTTCAATCACAAAGTCGGCTACACAATAGGGTTACCAAAGACCCTTAGTGGGGTTCGGCCATACACATGGCCGAACCTCATCAATCTGATTTTTTTTTTTGTCTCCACTTTCCATCTTATATCATGGTTGGTCAACTTAGTATTAAATCCATAACTCAACCTAGGTAATTCTTAGATCAAAAGCATGAAACAAATCATAATTTCCAATAGGATTCAATCCAAACATGGCATCCAAAAACAGTCCATGGGGTTCGGCCATGTATGGTTTTCTTGGTTCAACTAGTCCATGATTTACCCCTGATTTGAATCCATAACTTAACCCTAATAATGACATGGTTCAGCCCTATGTTGGCCAACCAATAACAGCAAGTTAAACTTCCACAAATCACATCAAACACCATATTTTATATGGTTTTAAACTCACCAACATCATCAAAACTAACATGGGGTTCGGCCATCCAAAGTGGCCGAACCCTATGTCCATGTCTTGGTCCTTATGTATATGTTTTAAACCTCATTTAGACAAGTATTAATCAGTATATTACTACTGCATTTTTACCTCTCAAAACAATCGAAATAAGTTAATCACTTTGTCCAAATGGCCACAACATTTCATGGGATTCGGTCATCCAAGATGGCCGATCCAAATGGTCCAAAATATCAATTTAAATCTAATGTTTAAGCCCATATTAACTTCAGTCCTTATGTCATTCAAATCCATGTTTTTAACCCTTTCTAAAACATGCATTTGAATCTTTAAGTACAACCCAAAACAGTCCACAAAATCCATGGTTTTCATGTTTCAAAACATGAAAACCAAGCCATCTCTTTACATGGGGTTCGGCCCTCTATGGTGGCCGAACCCAATGGTCATCTTAATCATTTCTAAACCTCCATTAATCAAGGCTAATCATTGGTGTAATCGGCCATGATCATGGCCCAATCCACACCCTATTTGTTCCATGTTTTTCAACAAAACTCAATGAAATACTTACCAATTTTCCCAAGCCTTTCTTCTTGACTTTGGTTCCTTGTTTCCTATCTTTTATTTCTTCCTTTCTTCCTCAATTCCTTGCTGGTTTAAGCTTGAATATTTGGTACCAAAAGCCTCTGCTGTTCCAGCCAAGAACACCGATTGAAAAGAGGGAGAAAGAGATGGGAACACTTGGGTTTCCTTTGACAAAAACGGCCAAGAAAGGCAACCTTTGCCTTTTGTAGTTTCAGCCCCCAACACCCATTTATTTCCCTCTTTACTCTTGCCAAAAAAGAAGTGATGTTGGGTGTCAACCAAGACACCCCTTGGTGCCAAACGTTGCACCCCTTGGTGCCAAACATTGCATTACTTGGGAATGAACCATTGCAACCCTTCATGAAAAGGTGTCGCCAACCTTGGTGTCTTTTGGCTTTGCCAAAGCACCCCTTCACACTCAACGGCTGTGATGAGTTTGATCAGGTGTTGAGTGAGATTATAACTCGTTTCTACCTCCTCTTGACTCATTTAACTCATGATATTTTTACTCTAAACCAACTCATCCAACTCATCATCTTTAATGCACCAAGTTTGAGTCAACTCATTTCTTAAATCTAACTCATTTCAAATCAACCTAACTCAAGCTGAATTAGCTCACACTCGAGTTCAATTGAGGGCCCACACGGTCATCCGTGGTCAAACTAGTCAACCCGACCCATTGGGTTCCCCTTTAGCTCCTTGACCTATTTTTTGACTCCATGACCGAATTATGGTATTTTGGTCATTTGTAAATGGTTTTCACATATGGATCAAGCCTACCCATTTCTTCTCCACTTGATTTCCAATCAAATAGGCTTAACCCCATTTAATTTAAGCTTACACAATGGTCAAATCATCCATTTTGTCCCATTGGGTCCAATTGGGCCCTTTGACCCATTTAGCCATTTCCAACCCAATTGATGTACATAACCCATGCATTCAAACTTGATATTTATAATGTGCTCATATGACCTTAATTTGAGCAATGGGCCCCAACATTTCTTATTTTGACATCACAAAATAATTAATTTAATAACTCAGGGGCATTTTCGTAATTTTCGATTTCATTGAAAAATTGGGGTGTTACAACATGGTAAGCTTCTGTTTCAGATCCTCAAACCTTCGATTGCACACGAAAGACCATTCAAATTTGACTCCTTTCTGAGTTAGTCGGGTGAGTGGAGCCGCAATCTTAGAGAAGGCCATAATAAATTTCTGATAATAGCCAGCCAGTTCCAAAAAGCTGTAGATTTCGGTCACATTCTTCAGAGTTTTCCAGTCTCTAACCACTGCCACTTTATCCAGGTCCACGGCTATTCCTCCTACTGATATGACATATCCCAAGAAGTTGACCTCAGATATCTAGAACTTGCACTTGCTTGCTTTGGCATATAACTGATTCTTCTTCAGTGTGTTCAGGACTATCCTCAGATGCTCAGCATGCTCCTCCCGACTGGTACAATAAACCAGAATATCTGTGACGGCCCCGCCCTTTTTCACTCGCCGAAAATCAGAGTCTATTTTCTTTTTGAAATAAAGAGTGAATCAGAGCGGGATGCCACGACGCGAGCTAAGTCCGAGCTTCCAAAGCCCGACCCTTAACTGGCCAACCATACATGTACGTTGACCGAGTCCACTAAAGCGGTTCACACGCATTAAAGTTATACTTACGGAATAAACCCATTACGGAATTAATATTTGATCACATAAACCAACGATAACCTTTACTTAGCAAGGAAGTCAATCACTCAAAACTTAACTGAACTTAATATCCAAAGGTAACGTCAAAACCTAGCAGAATAATATCTAAGTTATTACAATCCCAAAATGTAATTAACTCAAACACACTGCCCAAAACTATAACTTAAAAATAAGCAATAAGCTGCCCAAGCTCCTAAGCTTGGCTTCTTTCGCGTCCATCATCCGTCCATTCCCTGTATCATCATCTAAGGTAGAAGTAGGGCGATAGTCAACGGGCCCAGTAGGAATTCCAAGTAGGGTTATACATGTAACACCCTGGATTTTCAAGTTATTAATATATATGAAAATTACCCATTTAATTTGTGAATTATTAGATATGGACCGTAGATGGGTAAAGTATTGGGTCATTGCCCAATTAAGAACCAACGGATTGTGGAAATGGTTTCAATAGAATTAAATGGGGCTTAATTAAAATGGTAATGCAATATCTATAAATAAGGGATCTAGATTAAGAGGCATGTGCATAAAGGGAATTTGGAAGATTGCATATGGTTGTAGGGATTAGGAATGGGATATTGTGCATGGCCGTGCATGAGATATGCAATCCATGATTATGCGCTAGTGTATCTTTAGAAGATGTCTAAGATTAAATAAAAGATGCTTGGCCGTGTGTGTGGGATTTGCACATCCATGAGGATGCGCATAAGATCATTTAGAAAAGGGGTCCTTTCCTTGATTAAGAGCGGTATCTAGGCAATTGCTAAATTGCAAGGGGTGCATGGCACCTTCTAAGGTTAGCACCGAATGGAAGTTTTATAGAAGGAAGAAGGGGCACATGGCACCTTCTAAGGTTATCACCAAATGGAAGTTTTATAGAAGGAAGAAGGGGCGCATGGCACCTTCTAAGTTAGGACCGATTGGAAGTTGATAAAAGAGAGACAAGCAAGGGGCGCACGGCATATACAAGCAAGAAGGTGTTCTCGGCATTATTCAAAGGAAGAGAAGGCAGCCAGCAAGTGTGAAAGATCAAGTAGAAGGAAGAAAAGAATTGGAAGAACGAGTCGGAGCGAAGGAAAACAGGAGGAGTCGCGAAACCGGTAAGTAGTTTGATAATTTTGTTTAAAATAAGGAACCATAGGGTTCGGCCATGGTGTATGGCCGAACCCCATGGAAGAAAAATTAAGGGATGAATGTTGAGGTTTAATGAAAGGGATGAACCATAGGGTTAGGCCATGTTGTATGGCCGAACACCATGGAAAGAGATTGGTTATATTTTAATGGATTTGAATGATGAAAACCATGGAATATTATGTATGTTTTAAAAGGGTTTAAATGGAAGGTTGTTGGTAAAGAACCTTAGACCATGGGTTCGGCCAAGGGGTATGGCCGAACCCCATAAGGAATCATGGAATTATATTCATATAGTAAGATCATGGAAGTGATGGCAAAGTTGTAAATATAGCTGAAAGTGAAAGATCATGGGTTCGGCCATGGTGTATGGCCGAACCCCATGAGGTCTCTTTTATGGACTTGAGTGGTTAAGGAATTTTATGGGTGTAATGATTTTTAAAGAGAAGATTATGAACCATAGGGTTCGGTCATGGTGTATGGCCGAACCCCATGGAAAATGGTTATTAATTTAGAAAGGATCTAATGATGGACTTTTGAATAAAAAAGGAAGGAACCTTGATTTATGGATAATATTATGGATTTAATATGAGTAAATAAATGAATGGACTTATGTTTTGGAACCTAAACATAAGATGATAGAGGTAATGGCAATTTTGTAATATCGGCTAAAAATGAAAGATCATGGGTTTGGCCATGGTGTATGGCCGAACCCCATGAACTTGTCAATGGGCCATTTGTGGGCCTTTGTATAATTTAAATGAATGGTTTACCAAGCCAAGGGATGAAGGGAATTATAAGGGCTTTATTTTATGATTTATGAATCAATCATGAATCCATGTTATGGATCAGTTTTGGACCTAAACTGTAACACCCCAATTTCTCAATGAGATGGATAATTACGAAAATGCCCCTGGATTGGTAAATTTATTAATTATGATGTTAAATAAGGAAATGGTGGGGCCCATTGTTCAAGTTAAGATCCTATGAGCATATTATAAATGTCAAATTTGATTGGATAGGTAATGTGCATCAATTGGGTCAAAAATGGCTAAATGGGTCAAAGGGCCCAAATGGGACCCAACGGGTCTTAATGGATTATTTGACCGTTGTGTGAACTTAAATTAAATGGGGTTAAGCTGATTTGATTGGAAATCAAGTGGAGTAAAAATGGGTAGGCCTGATGCACATGTAAAAACCAATTACGACTGACCAAAATACCCATAATTGGGTCATGGAGTCAAAAACGGGTCAAGGAGCTAAAGGGGGACCCAACGGGTTGGGTTGACTTTGTTGACCACAGCCGACCGTGTGGGCCAACAAATGAGTTCAATGGTGAGTTAAATCAGGTTAAGTGGAACTGATTTTATTTAATTTGAATTAAAAATGAGTTGACTCAAATTCATTAAATGATTGTCAATTAATGAGGTGAGTTGGACATGTGAGTTGGGTGAGTCAAAATGGAAAACAATGGGAGTGTAAATCAGTGAGTTTAGAGGGAATATGAATAGGTTAGCTCAGTCATAACCACCAAAACAAGTCCCACACGTTGGGGACTTGTTGGGGTGATTTTCATGATGGGTTTTTAAATAAAATACATGGGAAATGGGAGGTGATGCTTGGGGAGTTGGGAGGCTGCATTGGCAGGTGCCAAGGGGTGCATTGGATAACACCCAAGACCCATCGTTTTTTATAAGAATTGATGAGGGAATGGAGGGGTCTTGGGGGCTGAAGTACTAAAGGGAATGACCACCAAGGTTGGCCGTTTTTCACATTGGAAATCCAAGAATTTCCATCTCTCTCTCCCTCTTTCCAATTCAATTTTCCTAGCTGGAACAGCAGAGGTGTTTGCACCAGTAGATCAAGCACAAAACAGCAAAGGAAAGAAGGCAAAGAAGGATTGGAAGTAAAGATTAAAAACAAGGAACTTTGGTAAGTTTTTACATAAGTGCTTGGTTTATTAAAGAGCTTGAAATTATAAATTTGGATGACATAATTTGGTCATGTATGGCCGAATTTGTCATAGGTCTAGACATTGGATTAAATGGCTTAAAAGGATAAGAAAATATGCCATTGGGTTCGGCCATCTTGGTTGGCCAAACCCCATGAAAAATGTGGATTTGATTTGATGATCTTAAAGGTCGAAAACCATGTCAAACCATGGTGTGTTATGCACATATGTATTGGGCCATGGTTATGGCCGAATGCACCAAGGTTTTAACCTTGAGTAATAGAGGTTTTAAAAGGGTAAAAATGATCATTGGGTTCGGCCACCATGGAGGGCCGAACCCCATGTAAAAGATAGGTTGGTTTTGATGTTTTGAAACATAGAAACCATGGAGTTTTTGTGGACTGTTTTTGAGGTTTCTTTGTGATTCAAATGCATGTTTTAAAGAGGGTTAAAAACATGGATTTGAATGACATAAGGACTGAAGTTAGCATGGGTCTAAAACAGTGGATTAAAATTGATGAAATGGACCATGGGGATCGGCCATCTTGGATGGCCGAATCCCATGAAGTAATATGGTCATTTGGACAAGTTGATGAATTTATTTGGATGTTTTAAGAGGGAAAAAAATACAACAATGTGATGCTGTTTATTACTTGTCTAAATGAGATCTAAAACATATTTAAGAGGACCAAAACATCGACATAGGGTTCGGCCACTTTGGATGGCCGAACCCCATGAAAATATTAAATGATTTTGTATGTAAGAGTATGATGTTTTATGGGAATTAAACGAGGATTTGGTTATTGTTTTTGGCTGGCTGGTATAGGGCTCAACCATATCAATGTTAGGGTTAAGTTATTGATTCAAATCATGGGTAGATGATGGACAAAATAAATCAAGAGAACCATTGGGTTCGGCCATGTGCATGGCCGAACCCCATGGGTTTTTTTTGGAATAAATGGATTAAGTTCATGGGTTGTGTTTGATATTATTCCCATGATTTTATAAAAGGTTTAAAGTATTGTAATGGAGAACCATTTGATGATGGAAGAGTGGGAATACAAGGTTCGGCCAAGTATAGGGCTGAACCCCATAAAATGACAAATTCTAAGTTGATGATGTTCGGCCATAGGCATGGCCGAACCCCACATGATGTGGTTGGGTCTTAGATATGAATGAACAAGTAAGTGATAATATGATTTACTTGTAACGCCCGTCCCTTTTCACCTAAAATCAGAGTCTATTTTTTTTTTTTTTAATAAAGAGTGACAAAGGGCGCGGACGTCACGACGCGAGTTAAGTCCGAGCTTCTAAAGCCCGGCCCTTAACTGGCCAACCCTACGTGTGCGTGGAACGAAGTCCACCGAGAACAGTTCACACGTAGACAACAAGCATCAAGGAATAATACAACTATATTCGGAATTAACAATAAGGACTACCCTACAAATTTGAGATCGCAGGGAAGATAACATCCATTTAAATTACTAAAATACCTCAAAATCATAATGTCCAAAATATAATCCCAAAACATAGCAAGTAATCTAATTTATTACATTTCCGACAAGCTAAACTATTGCAAATTACATTATCCGAAATAAACATTAGTAACTATCTAGCAGGCCGTTCCAAGTTCCTTAGCTTGGCTCCCGTCTCTTCCTTCCGCTTCGCCACCTCCTGCGTCATCAGCTAGGGTAGAAGTAGGGCGTTAGACAACGCGCCCAGTAGGACTCCGAGTAGGGCTAACACATGGATTAGTGATAACAAACACATATGAAATCATATAAGGAACAAAAAAACTATAAGATGGATGTCATGCCATGGGTGTCTGTGTTATGAATCCCACCCATCATCTTTAGTATCCCGATGCCATATCCCCTTTGACGGCACTGCCTCGTCAAAATATACACACTCCCAAATCATCCCCCTGGATGGCAAAACCTCATCCAGATATAACCAATCACAAATCATCCCCCTGGACGGCAAAACCTCGTCCAGATATAACCAATCACAAATCATCCCCCTTGATGGAAGAACCATCATCAAGGTATCATAATTTCATACAACATCCCTGATAAATCAAATACATTAAAATATCTCCATGTCTGTTTATCGGTCGCCCCGACGGAGCATGGACTCCGGTTTCATTTCATCCTTCCCCTGTCATATCCCTCCCATGCCATGCATGAGATGTAGATGTCATATGCCATGTAATGAATATAATAACAAACCATGACATTTAAAAAATCCCATCCATAAAACATATAACTTGATTATCAAAAATAGATCAAGAAAAGCCTCAATAACCACATCATAGCTTTAAAACCCATTTATAAACCAATCATATACTTACCAGAATAAATCAAATGAAAACCCTTACGTAATACATAATTCAAAACCAGTCTTAACCAAACCATATAATTTCCAAAGTAATTCAAAGAAACCATCACTCCATCCATGGCTTACAAAAAGGTTAGAATCCTACCAAATACCGACTAGCGTCCTTTCTTTCGTTTCCGTCCGACAGTCCAGCTACCGACACGCGTACCGCTTGCGATGTCCAGTACCTTATTACACATTAATCAGTCCACATTTTAATTACATGAGTGTAAAATCAGCCTCCCAGGCTTTATTTTACCCTACATAATGCTATTACTTAGAATCCCTAAACCCATGATCATCTCCCATGGAGTTCTTCATTTTAGCCATTATTTACGGTTTTGCCACTACCTCTTCTCCATGGTTAATCACTCATTCATCCATGCATGATTAAGTCCATAGATGATTCATAGATTTGGATCCATCAATGACCCATCACCCATATCTTAAAATCAATAAAGTCAGCCACTTAATTTAACCTAAAGTCCATTACTTTAAACATGTACAAACACATTAACCTTAGGCCATAATGATCTACAATTGAGTCATTAAAATTCAGCCCTTTAAATTTAACCAAATCTCCATTGTCCTTGGTCTTTGGTTACACATTAAATTCATCATAAGTCCCTCCATTGAGAGAACCTAAACCATACACTTGACTTATCATTACTTAATCACACTTCCATTACAACTAACAACACTAAAAATTGCCACTTAAACACTCTAATCCTCATTCCTTTCTCACATACATCATACCAAATTTATTCATAAGTTTACCCACAAATGGATCATCGGTTCGGCCATACACCATGGCCGAACCCATGATGTCTTTACCCCATTCTTTCTTTGGCCTATTTATAGATTTGAATCATCAACCTTAACCACATTAAAATCTATTAACTTAGCCACACTTAAGTCCAAAATTGATCCACAACTTAGATCTATTAGTGACCTATCAACCATAATATGAACTTATTAAAAATAAGTCTTTAACCTAATCCCAATCAATTTAAACACCTTCATACTCCAATCTAACCCATCAAAAGGCTCACAAACGGGCCATGGGTTCGGCCATACACCATGGTCGAACCCATGGTGTCCTTTTCCCATTTTTTTTTTTCTTGGGTCCATTGCTCACATTTTAATTTATCACAAATCCCTCTATATGGGAATTTCATCATTTATTTAGATCATTCATTTGATCAACATTTGTTTCATCTCTTGAGCCCATCAAAACTAATAACATTCCCCCTCATCTTTTCATGGTTTCAAACATACTTAACCCATTGAATCTTCCCATTTTCCATCCTTTTTAAACCCCTTTAAAATTTGTAATACATGACCATAGGGTTCGGCCATACACCATGGCCGAACCCATGGTTCATGTTCCATTATTTTTCTATGCCTCTTAAGGCCACAACATTACTCATTCAAAACCCTAAACTCATTAATACATTAATCCCACTTTTGCATCCCTTAAACCCATCATTTGATCACCATTACACCACCATAGGTTTCGGCCATTTACCATGGCCGAATCCATGGTTCATGATCCACCATTCATTGCTCCAAACACCTACATTGACCCATTTAAAATCCTAATTTTCATTTGCTACCCTCATTTTCTTCCACTTATCAAAACCTTAACCAATTATATCAATTAGCTAATCACTCACCATGGGGTTCGGCCATGCTACATGGCCGAACCCTATGGCCCATGATTTTTCTTCCAATCATCCACTTCCATGCTTAATTTCATAAATTACCCAATGCACATAATCACTTATTTATTTCTTTTCCCTACTCCTAATTCACCCATTTAGGGTTTTCTCCATCTTCCATTTTCTCAAAATCCTAAAAAAAAAACATACATTACTTACCATTCCTTCCATTTGATGGATTTAAAATCCATGGCATAAACTTATGTAACCACCATTAAATTCACAAAAATAAATTCCAATTCTTAAACCCTAAAAATCCAAATTTTCTTGTTTAAGAAATACTTACAATCCGTCGTCTCCTCCGACTTCCGGCACTCCCGTCGGTTTCCTTAGCCTCCTCTCTCCTTCCTCTTGATCTTTGGTAGGTCAAGATTCTTGATCCATGGTGGCAACCCCCAACCTTAGGATCGGCCAAGGTAGGGTTTAAATTGAGAGAGGGAGAGAGAGAGATGATGAGAGGGGAGATGATCACCTTGATCTTAGGGTGATTTTCCTTAAAATTCTACTTCTTTCTTCTCTCCTTCTCTTCTTAGCTTCCTTTCCTTAATTTCCTTCTTCTCTCCTCCTTCCTAGTGTGGGACGGTCATAAGAGAGTGAAGGATTGAAATGAGAATGAAAAGAGAGAAAGAAAGGAAAAGATGAGGCTTATCCCCATTTTTTTACTTTACATTAATTACATTCACCAACCTTAAGATATTTTTGAGATATTTAAATTGCTTTATGGTGGTGGTTATCTAAACCACCACCAAGCCCAACGTGTTTCATATTTGAGGTTGGAATGAGGTGGGTCTTCACCTCTTGGCCCCACTTTGACCACTTTTAACCACCATTTTAAATAATTTAATTATTTAATTAATTAGGTAATTACCTTAGGTTAATCCATTTGTACTTAACCTAACTCCATTACTCCACCCATGGTTGACCAAATCAACTATGGTGGCCGGTCCCACCAAACCTTGGCCCACACGCCACCTCACTTGATGAGGTGGAGGTGGGTACCACTTGGCCACATCACCTTGGTTTAATTCCAAATAACTTAGGTGATTTAAATTTTATTAAGCCCACTACAACCAATTGGATCATCATTGGGCCCATGGCCCAATTACATTTCCATCTTACCCATTTACCTTAGAGCTTAACCATCTTGACCCATTGGGTCCCAAATGGTTATTTGACCCAATTTGACCACCCATGGCCCAATTGGCCATCATTGACCACTTAAATGACTTTAAAATGCAATTCATGGTCTATTGGGCCATATTTGGGCCTTTGTCCAGATTTTGGCCCATTTACCATTTATTCCACCAATTTCCAATTTTCATCATTAAAATAAATAATATTCACATATTTATTGATTTAAAAATTTCGGGCCATTACATTACTGATTATTGTATGGACAAGGTACCGGAAGTTGACGACGTGCGAGTCGTGACCGGGTGACGCTAAAGAAAGATCAATTACTGAAGGGAATCTTCAGTAGGTTTCCTACCTACTTGTAACCACAGTTTTACCCTAGTTTTCTTTATGAGACTCTTGTTTATTTTTATGTGGTTTCGAATGATATGTTATGCATTTACAAATGGCATACAAAGCATTGGCATCTCATGCATGGACATGGGATGTTGACTGAAGTTATATAGTGTTGCAATTATGAGTGACCGTCCTCCTTAGGCGATGAGAGTCCCGCCAGGAGGAGTAACATGATAAGAAGAGTCACAATTGGTCTCCTTCGGCGATGAGAGTCCCGCCAGGAGGACTAATATGTGAAATGAAACAACTCAATGATGAAGTGTCTTTCCACAGGTAACGATGATTACTGTGGATTAACTTATCATGTGAGACCCAGATGAAAGTGTACTATGATTTACCTTGACGCTGAGAGTCCCGTCAAGTGATGGCTATGTATGTGTGATGGGGTGGGGCTCATTACATTTGCATACATACATAGCATGGTTTTATATTTTTTGATAATCATGTACTATGATATATATATGCATGTTTTATATGCTAACCATGTGGTAGCCCTGATTCGGGAACCTACTGGGCGCGTTGATCTAACGCCCTAATTCTATCCTCAGAGGAGAATGCAGGTACAAGGAAAGGGAAAGAGAAGGTCGATGACCGGGAGGGGAGCCAAGCCTAAGTGCTTGAATGTTGCACTAGACTTCTTTATTACTGTCATTTGAATTTATAATTTGAGGACATGTAATAAGTTATTAATTTGCTATGGTTTGATTAGGTTACTAACTATGGATGGTTATTTATGTTAATTAATATTTGAGACTGTTACTTACTATCTAGTCATTCTATTCCACAATTAGTCTGGTTTATTCCGTAAGTTGTTGTTAGTTCCATGTGTGATTTATTATCATGGTCTAGTCCATGTATACATGGGTGGCCAGTTAAGGTTCAGACTTGAGTAGTCTGAGCTTAACTCGCGTCGTGACGCCGCCCGCTCTCTTTCGATATTTTATTATTATTATAAAAAAATTAGACTCTGATTTCTCAGAGAGGGCGGGGCGTTACATAAACGTGAGGTGATGGAAACAATGGCAAGGATGTAAATAAGTGTGAAAATGATAGACCATGGGTTCGGCCATGGTGTGTGGCCGAACCACGTGGGGAATGATATATGGTTTTAATGTATGAAGGTTTAGAATAATAAAATGATAGCCATGGATGGCAATATTGTAAATAAGTAAAATTAATGGACCATGGGTTCGGCCATGGTGTATGGCCAAACCCCATGGGGAATGTTGGGGAATGTTTGGTGGACCTAGGGTTATGTATGTTGGATTAAATGAATGGGAAGTGATATGTTCTTGTACTTAAGTTAAATGAGCAAAAAAGGAAACTAAAAGAAAAAAGGTGAGGTTCGGCCATGGTGTATGGCTGAACCCCACAAGGTTGTGTTTATGGACTTAGACCTAATGTTAAATCAAATGGGACACGGTTTTACTTGATTGATATATTATAAGGTAACAGGACCTCATAAAGTGTGTACGATCGTGAGCGGTTACCGGACGAAAGCGCAAGGACACGTTAGTGGTCTTTGGTAGGATTCCACCTCTTTGAAACCATGGGTTTAATATACAATATTTTTATCTTATTTTGATGAATTATGTTGCAAAAGATATTATTTCAAAATGTGAGCTTTAATGCTATGTTTATATGATAAAATAGCATGTGATTCATTAGCATCTCATGCATGGCATGGGGTGAAGGATATGTAACCGGAGGGGCCACACTCTGCCGGGGCGTCCGAAAAACCTATGTGGGATACCTTGATGTGCTTTTCCATCAAGAAGAAACCGGAGGGGCCACACTCCGTCGGGGCATCCGAAAGATCTATGTGGGGGTACTTATATGTACATGTGATGGGTGGGACTCATTGCATTTGACATCATGACATGGCACGGTTTATATGGTTTTTGACATTATGATATTATTATGCATGTTTTGTACTAACCATGTGTTAGTCCTAATTAGAATACCTACTGGGCCCGTTGTTCTAATGCCCTACTTCTACCCTAGTGGATGATACAGGAAACGAGGAGAACGATGAACGCGAAAAGGGCCAAGCATAGGAGCTTGGATGCTTTTAGCTTTTATTTTGATTAAGTTACTTATGGACTTGTATTTGAGTAACTAGACTTCGGGTATGTAATAATTTAAATGATTTGCTATGGTTGGATGTTTATTTGGATAATTAAGTTATGTTAATTATGATTAAGGACTTGACGTACTTTGCTATCTAAAATGGAATAGAACTAGGTTCTATTATAATTCCGCAGTTATGATTTTGATTCCGCATGTTTATATTGTTATGTGTGAACCGTTTTCATGGACTTAGTCCATGCAAACATAGGGTTGGCCAGTTAAGGGTCGGACTTTAGAAGTTCGGAATTAGCTCGCGTCGTGTCGTCCCGCTATTGCTCACTATGTTATTTTTTTAAAAAAAATAGACTCTGATTTATGGAAAGCATAGTGAAAAGGGCGGGGCGTCACAATACACATAGGATTAGTATAAAATCAAGATACAAAACATCATAATGTACTTGTAAAACATAATACCTAAAAACAGAGCATGATAATAGAGATCATAATCATGCTGATAAAACCAAAACAGTGCATGATACTAATAACAAAATCATGCCAATGTAATACCATGTCATGGGGTCATATGCCAATGATCACCCCCCCCCCCCCCCCCAACATCCATATCACAAATCACAATAGTAGTCCCCTTGATGAACAAGCCACATCAAGTATTTCTATCATGCCTCCCCACGAATACCTTATCGGTCCCACCAAATGGAGCATGGATTACTTTTACATTTCAAACATAATATATCTCTCCCCACGATTGCCTTATCGGTCCCACCGAATGGAGCGTGGACTCCTCTTACATTGCAAACATAATATATCTCTCCCTACGAATGCCTTATCGATCCCACCGAATGGAGCGTGGACTCCTCTTACAATTGAACATCATATATCTCTTCCCGTATGTCACTTGGAATCAGTGTGGATTCCTCCCCACAGTTGTTTATCGAAAACCCTGAATGGAGCATGGACTCCTCTCACAATTCAACATCATACATCTCTTCCCATATGTCCATTGGAATCAGTGTGGATTCCTCCCCACGGTTGTTTATCAAAAACCCCGAATTGAGCGTGGAATCCTTTCATATGTTCCCTCCCATGACATGCATGAGATGTTAGTGCAAACATGCTATTTCATAGTAAGTTACATAATAGCCTTGAAATCCATTCTTAAAACATGAGAATTTTTTATACCAAAACTAGATTATCAATCATGGAAATAAAAACCTTTGCATATACATAATCCAAGTGTTTCAACAAGGTAGGAATCCTACCCACGTCCGATCTACTGTCCTTATCTTGTTTCGCACGAACAGTCGCTAACCGTCACGTGAAAGCGAATCATGTCTCTTTACCTTATCAATATAAATGATACACATATATCAATTTAAAATCAACCTTTCATTTCAGTCGCATCTACGCATCATAACCCTTAAACCAGTTAAGACCCTCAACGGGGTTCGGCCATACGACTTGGCTAAGATGTGTTCATGTTCACCAAGACCCATCAATGGGGTTCGGCCATACAACATGGCCGACCTCACTCCTTTGTTTTTGACCCCTTTTCTTTAATCCTTGTTTTATTTTAAATACCGCGGCTCCACCATCATTCCTTTCTTTTCATTTCATAACTTGATAATCCATAGTTAATCAATTAACTTTTAAATATCCATGGACTCATACAATCATTCATGGACTCATAAAATCATTCTTGGACTCATAAAATCATTCATGGGCTCATAAAATCATTCATGGGGTTCCCGTCCGCCACCCATCCGGCGGATGATAAAACCCGAAATCAGTCCTAATTTGTTTGACGTTAGACTTAATCCTTCCTCTTTAAAATTTGTTTCCTTATTCTTTAAAAGCATTTTAAACATCATCCATATTTCTTCATTTAATCCCTTGGTTGTTGGTCCTCAACACCTACCCATTCCTTAAATGGATACCGACTCTTTGATCATTTATTCCAAAATGTATTCCATCTTCAAATGGATATCCACCCTCGTGGCTTGCAACGGTTTAGCCAATCCTATCCATCAAATATGGGACTCCATGGTTTCGACAATTCCATAGCTGAAACAATGTTTCTCTTAGCTTCTTTTAACCAACAAACCCTCATTAAGCATTACGTACCTATTCCGCGTCTCCTCCATTTCTTTAGGTCAGATTTTGCTCCTTCGCCTTCTCCTTCCTTAGTGATTTCTTCTTCATCCTATGTTCTTCGGTTTCTCTAAGTCTAGAACCGAAAGTGTGTGAGAGAGAGAGAGATGAAAAGAGGCAATGCAACCTCTTGTTCTACCTTGAGAATCCGGCCAAGGATGATGAGAGATGGAGAGAGATTGAGATGAAAATCTCCTATAGGAGGGTTCGGCCAAAGAGATCTCTCTGAAATCAGCTCCCAAACTCCTTCCTTTCTTTGCTAATTCCTCTTTTTCCTTGATGCTTTGCTGGCCCTCTAAGTGTTAAGACCAAATGTGGGAGAGCGTGGGAGAGAGAGATATGGGAGTGGAGATGAGATTTCTTTTGCTCAAGAGGGAGGGAGAGGATGAGATGAAACTCTATCTCTTTTCTCTCCAAGAGAGGATCAGCCAAGGTGTTTTGGTGTGAGTGTGTCTTTTGTCTAGCCCTAGCCTCCCAACCAAGAAGATGCATGGCTTACACTTGGGGCTTTGTCTTTCCCATGTGTCCCATCTAAGGAGACACATGGCTTACACTTGGGGCTTTTTTTTTACATGGCTTACACTTGTCCCCTGGTCAACCAAGAATATGCATGGATTACATTTGGGGCTTTGTCTTTCACATGGCATGCACTTGTCCCTTGGTCAACCAAGAATATGCATGGCTTACACTTGGGGCTTTGTCTTTCCCATGGCTTACACTTCTCCCTTGGTCAACCAAGAATATGCATGGCTTACACTTGGGGCTTTGTCTTTCCCATGTGTCCCAACCAAGAATATGCATGGCTTACACTTGGGGCTTTGTCTTTCAAATGGCTTACACTTGTCCCTTGGTCAACCAAGAATATGCATGGCTTACACTTGGGGCTTGTCTTTCACATGGCTTACACTTGTCCCTTGGTCAACCAAGAATATGCATACGCATTAAATCATTTGCCACCTCACTTGATGAGGTGGATTTGGGTCCCACTTGGCCATGTCACTCACATGCCACCTCATACACATGCCACCTCCCTTGATGAGGTGGATCCCATGTCTTGGGTCTTAATTGGGTACATGACCCAATTAAGTAAATTCCTTACCCATTTACCTTAAACATCAATTCATCAGGACCCATTGGGTCCCAATTGGGTATTTGACCCAATTAACTACATTTACCCAATTAATTAGAATCAAACTCTGTCCATGATCCGTTGGATCATGATCGGGCCATTGCCCCAATTCTTACCCATCTAACCTTCATTCCATCTATAAATCTTAAATTTAACAATTAAAATAGATAATACCCAATATAATTATGCGTTTGAAAACCCGGGAGGTTACAATATTACTCTCTTTTGAATTTTTCGTCCTGAAAATTGAGCGAAGTAGGGTTTCGAACAACTATACGAAAAGCTCAGGGTGAGCTGCTCTCATTTCTGATTCAAGTTCCTAGGTGGCTTCCTCATTACCATGTCGATCCCATACCACCTTGACGAACTGAATGGCTCGGTTCAGTAGCACTCTCTGTTCTTTCTCGATCACTCTGACCGACCTTTCAGCTTAAGTCATGTCACTTTGCAGGTCAACATCTTGTACATTCAGCACGTGCGAAGGATCAGGATTGTATTTCTTCAACATAGAAATGTGAAACACATCGTGCAAAGATGACATCTGTAGAGGAAGTGCCAATTGATAAGCCACTTCCCCCACCCTCTTTTGGACTGGAAACGGTCCCACAAATCTAGGCTACAACTTTCCTTTCTTTCCAAATCTCATACGTCCCTTTCGTGGTGAGACCTTTAAAAATACTAAGTCTCCAACTTCAAACTCAAGGAACCTTCTTTTCTTGTCCGTATAGCTCTTCTGACGACTCTGAGCAGTGAGCAGATGTTGCCGTATTAACTTAATTCGTTCCGTGGTCTCTGCAACTAGCTCGGATCCAATAAGTGCAGGCTCACCAGCCTCTGTCGAATACACTGGTGATCTATAGGGTCTACCATACAACGTCATACTTCTCTTCCTCTCATGATACATCTTGGTGCTACCCGGATGAATAAAGGGTTTGGTTTGGTGTGCCTCGATCAATAAGTCTTTTCTACAACTCTGAGGCACATATGTCCTGTCTCGGAATAAAAGACCTTGTCCCAGTCGTAATTCTCATTCTGGTACAACCTCACAAGTAGACATTTTAGCCCATATCTCTTCCACTTTCGGATCTGTCCGTTGTTCCTATTCAATCTTGGAAGCCATGTTGGATTGTACGATCAAATTATACATATTCCCATGATTCTTGATGTACAAATTGAACTCTCGAATGGTATTCAGCATTTCCCATTCCTTCATAATCAAACTGGCCATTGTTGCATGTGACATGCGACTGAGGGCATCCGCCACTTTGTTTACCTTGCCAGGATGATATCGAAGTGTAAACCCATAGTCTTACAGATATTCCATCCATTTGCGTTGCCTCATATTAAGTTCCTTCTGATCAAACAAATATTTCAAACTTCAGTGATCTGAAAATACCTCAAACTTCTCGCCATAGAGATAGTGTCTCCAGTTTTTAAGAGCGAAGACCACTGTGGCTAATTCCAGATCATGTGTGGGATAGTGGCATTCATGAATTTTCTACTGCCTTGAACCATAAGTCACTACGTGATGACCTTGGGTAAGAGAACACCCAAGTCCTTCACCTAAAGCCTCACAATATACTTCATAGCCCTTTCCTCTTTCCGGCAAAATCAGGATAGGTTCAGTCGTAAACCTCTCCTTCAGTTCTTCGAATCTTCGGTTGCATACAACAAACCATTCAAATTTGACTCCTTTCTGAGTGAGTCGAGTAAGTGGAGATGCAATCTTGGAGAAGTCCATAATAAACTTCTTATAATAACCAGCCAATCCCAGAAAGTTGAGAATTTCGGTCACATTCCTTGGAGCTTTCCAGTCTCTAACTGCCGCCACTTTAGCCGAGTCCACGGCTATTCCTTCCGCTGATATGACATGACCTAAGAAGTTAACCTCAGATAGCCAGAATTCGCACTTGTTTGCTTTGGCATATAACTGATTTTTCTTCAGGGTGTCCAAGACTGTCCTTTGATGTTCTGCATTCTCCTCCCGATTGTTGGAATAAATCAGGATATCGTTAATGAAGACAATTACAAACTTGTCCAAACAAGGACGAAAGATTTTGTTCATCAGATCCATGAATATAACCCCTCCATGGGTATAATCCATTCATGGGCACAACTAATACCTTCGTAGAACCAATATGTCTATTACAGAACTAACAGGTCTAACATACGACCAATACGTCGATTATGGAATCAAAATGTCTATCATAAGACCAATATGTCAACTATGGGGGCCAAAATGTCCTTCACACTACCAATACGTCTACCCTAATGCCAATATCGGCATCAATCCAAACCACCATGGAAACCCTCATCCATGGGAAGATAATATCTATCCATAGAACCGTCATATCTACCATGGGACCACTGTATCTATCGTGGGATCGATATACCCACCAATTGTCGTCATCGTCTACCAATAAGGAATTCTATAGAAAGTGCAGTGGACATTTGTTGTACTAAAGTGCTAGTAATAGATATGAAAGCAGTAGATACAAAAGAGTGGGATGCTCCCAAATCAAATAACGCATAAGCGTACGAACTACAAACTACTGCCCTACCTTGAATCACCGAATGATCCACTGTTTCTGGAGGAGAAGCCAAAGTATTCAGTCGTCCAGATCCTATAGGAATAGGTGTCCGTCCTGTCTGGTCATGTGCTCTAGATCTTTGTGACTGAGTTGGTCGAGCTGGACGACGGAAAGAACCCCTGAAGTGAGAAGATCTATCGTTCAATGGACACTTTCTTTTGAAATGGCCCTATTGGTCACACTGAAAACAGGTGCTCACACCTCGAGGAATCTAAGAGACGGATCCTGATGTGGAGGGATGATTGGAACGAAAATTTCCAGTGGAACCAGTAGAGGCTAAAGGTCTCCCAATTTTGGGTTTGAATCTCTTGTGAGGGCGAAAATTATTTCCCACACCCTGACCTCTTCGGTCCTGTGCTTCATTGGAGGTTGTGTCTCCATTTCCGTTCAAGAGTGTAGAACGGAAGTGACTACTGCTTGTAATAGGTTCTGTAGTTCAGGAGGTACTTCAGGAATGTTTACATTGCCTCCACCCTCTCCTTTATGTTCTTCTTCCTGATGCTGGTTCTGTCTTGTATGTCTTCTTTTCAGAGGCATTTTCCTATGCCATCGACACATTGATCGACATAGTTTCTCATCAGAATCTATGTTCACATACTTGGGGAAATTGCCTAATCATCATCTTATATTTCTTGGTTTGGGGAGTTTTCCTATGTATCACGTAATGTCTTTTGTTTGGGGAACTTTCCTATGTATCACATAATGTCTCTTGTTTGGGGAACTTTTCTATGTATCACACAATGTCTCTTGTTTGGGGAAATATTGATCTTTCTTGTTTCTGGGAAATATGTCCTACTTTGCTATGTTTGATAAATTCGTGTTTATAGTGATTGTCCTTCCCTTGCTGTTATAGTGTTGTTCTCAGTTTGAATGCTTCAGTCTGATTCTTAACAAAGTAAATTAATCCGGCTCCCGTGCAGCAGACTCCGAAGAGTCGGTCAGTTAGGATTCTTATCTTGTCAGTGAGACATGACACCGTCTAAATCTTACTTTGAAAGATTCATACTTCAGATTTCGCTTTATAGCAACTGTGAGGGCCCCTCCCTTTTTCACTCGCCAAAAATCAGAGTCTATTTTTTTTTTTTTTTGAAATAAAGAATGAGAGAGAGCGGGACACCATGACGCAAGCTAAGTCCGAGCTTCTTAAGCTCGGCCCTTAACTGGCCAACCATATGTGTGCGTGGACCGAGTCCAGTAAAGCAGCTCATACGCATTAAAGTTACACTTGCAAAATAAACCCATTGCGGAATTAATGTTTGATCACATAAACCAACCATAACCTTTACTTAGCAAGGAAGTCAATCACTCAAAACTTAATTGAACTTAATATCCGAAGGTAACGTCAAACCCTAGCAGAATAATATCTAAGTTATTACAATCCCAAAATGTAATTAACTCAACCACACTGCCCAAAAATAAAACTTAAAAATAAGCAATAAGCTGCCCAAGCTCCTAAGCTTGGCTCCTTTCGCGTCCATCGTCCGTCCATTCCCTGTATCATCATCAAAGGTAGAAGTAGGGCGTTAGTCAACGCAGCCAGTAAGAATTCCATGTAGGGTTATACACATAGAATTAGTATAAAGTCAACATACAAAACATCATACTGTACTTGTAAAACATAATACCTAAAAACAGAGCATGATACTAGAATCATAATCATGCTGATAAAACCACAATAGTGCATGATACTCATAACAAAATTCTTCCATATCACAAATCACATTAGTAGCCTCCTTGATGAACAAGCCACATCAAGTATTTCTGTTATGCCTCCCCACGAATGCCTTATCGGTCCCACCGAATGGATCGTGGATTACTTTCACATTTCAAACATAATATATCTCTCCCGACAAATGCCTTATCGGTCCCACCGAATAGAGCGTGGACTCCTCTTCAATTGCAAACATAATATATCTCTCCCCACGAATGCCTTATCGGTCCCACTGAATGGATCGTGGACTCCTCTTACAATTCAACATCATACATCTCTTCCCGTATGTCCATTGGAATCAGTGTGGATTCCCCCAAGGTTGTTTATCGGAAACTCCGAATGGAGCATGGACTCCTCTCACAATTCAACATCATACATCTCTTCCCATATGTCCATTGGAATAAGTGCGGATTCCTCCCCACGGTTGTTTATCAGAAACCCCGAATGGAGCGTGAGCTCCTCTCATATGTTCCCTCCCATGCCATGCATGAGATGTGAGTGCAAACATGCTATTTCATATTAAGTTACATAATAGCCTTGAAATCCATTCTTAAAACATAAGCATTTTTTATACCAAAACTAGATCATCAATCATGGAAATAAAAAACATTGCATGTACATAATCCAAGTGTTTCAGCAAGGTAGGAATCCTACCCACGTCCGATCTACTGTCCTTATCTTGTTTCGCATGAACAGTAGCTAACCGTCACGTGAAAGCGAATCGCATCTCTTTACTTTATCAATTTAAAATCAACCTTTCATTTCAGTCCCATCTGCGCATCATAATAATCCTTAAACCGGTTAAGACCCTCAACGGGGTTCGGCCATACGACGTGGCTAAGATGTGTTCAGGTTCACGAAGATCCATCAATGGGGTTCGGCCATACAACATGGCCAAATCTCACTCCTTGGTTTTTGAATCCTTTTCTTTTGTCCTTGTTTTATTTTAAATACCACGGGTCCACTATCATTCCTTTCTTTTTATTTCATAACTTGATAATCCATAGTTAATCAATTAAATTTTAAATATTCATGGACTCATACAATCATTCATGGACTCATAAAATCATTCTTGGACTCATAAAATCATTCATGGACTCATAAAATCATTCATGGGGTTCCCGTCCGCCACCCATCCGGCGGATGATAAAAACCCGAAAGCAGTCCTCATTTGTTTGATGTTAGACTTAATCCTTCCTCTTTAAAATTTGTTTCCTTATTCTTTAAAAGCATTTTAAACATCATCCATATTTCTTCATTCCATCCCTTGGTTGTTGGTCCTCAACACCTACCCATTTCTTGAATGGATACTGACTCTTTGATCATTTATTCCAAAACGTATTCCATCTTCAAATGGATATCCACCCTCATGGCTTGCAACGGTTTAGCCAATCCTATCCATCAAATATGGGACCCCATGGTTTCGGCCATTCCATAGCCGAAACCATGTTTCCCATAGCTTCTTTTAACGAACAAACCCTCGTTAAACATTACGTATCTATTTCGCATCTCCTCCGTTTCTTTAGGTCAGATTTTGCTCCTCCGCCTTCTCCTTTCTTAGTGCTTTCTTCTTCCTCCTTTGTTCTTTGGTTTCTCTAAGTCTAGAGCGAAAGTGTGTGAGAGAGAGAGATAAAAAAGGCAATGCAACCTATTGTTCCACCTTGAGAATTCGGCCAAGGATGATGAGAGATGGAAAGAGATTGAGATGAAAAACTCCTAATGGAGGGTTCAGCCAAAAAGGTCGCTTTGAAATCAACCCCCAAACTCTTTCCTTTCTCTGCTAATTCCTCTCTTTCTTTGATGCTTTGCTGTCCCTCTAAGTGTTAAGGCCAAATGTGGGAGAGAGAGGGAGAGAGAGATACGGGAGTGGAGATGAGATTTCTTTTGCCCAAGAGGGATGGAGAGGATGAGATGAAATTCTCTCTCTTTTCTCTCCAAGAGAGGATCAGCCAAGGTGTTTTGTGTGAGTGTGTCTTTTGTCTAGCCCTAGCCTCCCAACCAAGAAGATGCATGGCTTACACTTGGGGCTTTGTCTTTCCCATGTGTCCCATCCAAGGAGACACATGGCTTGCACTTGAGGCTTGTCTTTCACATGGCTTACACTTGTCCCTTGGTCAATCAAGAATATGCATGGCTTACACTTTGGACTTTGTCTCTCACATGGCTTACACTTGTCCCTTGGTCAACCAAGAATATGCATGGTTTACACTTGGGGCTTTGTCTTTCCCGTGGCTTACACTTGTCCCTTGGTCAACCAAGAATATGCATGGCTTACACTTGGACTTTGTTTTTCCCATGTGTCCCAACCAAGTGTAATAGTCGGATTTTCAATGCAATAAATATATTGGCTATTGTTTATTTTTAATTGTTAAAAATTAAGATTTAAAGATGGAATGGATGTTAGATGGATCAAAGTTAGGGCAATGGCCCAATTATGGTCCAATGGACCATGGATAGGATTAATTCTATTTAATTGCGTCAATGTGGTCAATTGGGTCAAACGCTCAATTGGGACCAAATGGGTCAAGATGGATTGATGATTAGGGTAAATGGGTAAGGAATTGATTTAATCGGGTCATGGACCCAATTAAGATCAAAGGCATGGGGTCCACCTCATCAAGTGAGATGGCAAGTGTACGAGGAATTATCTAAATGGCATAGCCAAGTGGGACCCAACTCCACCTCATCAAGTGAGGTGGCGTGTGGACTAAGGTACATGTGGGGCCGACCACCATGGTTGACTTGGTCAACCATGGGTGAGTTCATGGGTGAATTAAAGAGACTCAAGTGAAGTAAGTTGAATTAAATTATTTAATTAAATCACCTAAGTTAGATGAAAATAAATTCAAATGCTTGAGGTAGGAGTTGAGTTTCATTTAAATGGAGTGAGTCAAATGGGGGTGAGTCACATGGAAGATGAAAAGATGGAGTGAGTCAATGGGGAGCTGGAGGGTTTCCATCTTATGGAAACCACTAGCCACAAAACCGTTGGAGAGGGTGGTGTGTGCCATGTGTGAGGCATGCATCCACTTAGTGAGTCAAAGGGGAGGTGGAGGGTTCCATCTCGTGGAAACCACTAGCTACAAAACCGTTGGAGAGGGTGGTGTGTGCCATGTGGAGGGCATGATATAACGCCCCGCCCTTTTTCACTTGCTTTCCGTAAATCAGAATCTATTTTTTTTTATATAAATAGAAGAGTGATAGAGAGCCGGACGTTACGACGCGAGCTAAGTCCGAACTTCTAAAGTCCGACCCTTAACTGACCAACCCTATGTGTGCATGGACTAAGTCCATGAAAACGGTTCACACATAACAATATAAACATGCGGATTAAAATCATAACTGTGGAATTATAATAGAACTTAATTCTATTCCATTTTAGATAGCAAAGTACTCCAAGTCTTATCCATAATTAACATAACATAATTATCCAAATAAACATTCAACCATAGCAAATTATCCAAATTATTACATGCCCGAAGTCTAGTTACTTAAATTACAAGTCCATCAGTAACTTAATCAAAATATAAACTAAAAGTATCCAAGTTCCTATGCTCGGCCCTTTTCACGTTCATCGCTTCCCTCATTTCCTGTATCATCCACTAGGGTAGAAATAGGGCGTTAGAACAACGCGCCCAGTAGATACTCCATTTAGGGCTAACACATGGTTAGTACAAAACATATATAATAATATCATAATGTCAAAAACCATATAAACCGTGCCATGTCATGATGTCAAATGCAATGAGTCCCACCCATCACATGTACATATAAGTACCCCCACATAGATCTTTCGGACGCCCCGACGGAGTGTGGCCCCTCCGGTTTCTTCTTGATGGAAAAGCACATCAAGGTATCCCACATAGGTTTTTCGGACGCCCCGGCAGAGTGTGGCCCCTCCGGTTACATATCCTTCACCCCATGCCATGCATGAGATGCTAATGAATCACATGCTATTTTATCATATAAACATAGCATTAAAACTCTCATTTTGAAACAATATCTTTTACAACATAATTCATCAAATAAGACAAAAGATTTGTACATAAACCCATGGTTTCAAAGAGGTGGAATCCTACCAAAGACCACTAACGTGTTCTTGTGCTTTCGTCCGGAAACCGCTCACGATCGTACACACCTTGTGAGGTCCCATTACCTTATAAAATATCAATCAATTAAAATAATATCCCATTTGATTTACAATAATGTCTAAGTCCATAAACCAATCCCCATGGGGTTCGACCATACACCATGGCCAAACCCATGGTCCATTATTTCTACTTAATTACCATATTGCCATCCATGGCTATCATTCCATTAACCTAACCCTTCATACATTAAAACCATAAATCATTCCCCATGGGGTTCGGCCACACACCATGGCCGAACCCATGGTCCATCATTTTTCACCTATTTACATCCTTGCCATTTATACAAATCCATAACCAAAACATTCCTGATGGGGTTCGGCCATACAACATGGCCGAACCCATGTTCCATTAATTTTACTTATTTACAATATGCTTAGGCTAATAAATAACCCACTAATAAGATTCATGGGGTTTGACCATACACCATGGCCGAACCCATGATTTTTCATTTTTAGCCGATATTACAAAATTGCCATTACCTCCATCATGGCTAATTACTTATCTTAATCCTCCATTCCTTTAATCATATTAGGTCCATAAATGACCCATAAAAATTGGTTCATGGGGTTCGACCATACACATGACTGAACCCATAATGTCTAAATTCCAATTATATCAATTATCATCTTTGAATCCATAAATCAAGGTTCATTCCTTTTTTATCCAAAAGTCCATCATTAAAAACCTTTCTAAATTAATAACCATCTTCCATAGGGTTCAGCCATACACCATGGCTGAACCCTATGGTTCATAATCTTCTCTTTAAAAATCATTAGACCCTTATAAATTTCTTAACAACTTAAGTCCATAAATGACCTCATGGGGTTCGGCCATACACCATGGCCGAAACCATGATCTTTCATTTTGGCCTTTATTTACAACTTTGCCATCCATAAAACATACCAATGTTTCTCCATGGGGTTCGACCCTTCATCATGGCTGAACCTTATGGTTCATCAACTTCTCTTAAACCATTTAAACCCTTTTAAAACATACATAATATTCCATGGTTTTCATCCCTCAAAAACCATAAAAATTAACCAATGTTCTTTCATGGGGTTCGGTCATACACCATGGCTAAACCCTATGGTTCATCATTCCATTAAATTTCTATATCATTCCCTCAATTTTCGTCCATGGGGTTCGGCCATACACATGGCCGAACCCTATGGTTCCTTTTTGTAAACAAAATTATAAAAATACTTAACGGTTCCGCGACTCCTCCGGTTTTCTTTCGCTCCGACTTGTTCTTCCGATCATTTTCTTCCTTAGCCTCTTTCTTCTTGATCTTTCACACAGCCGAGACTGATCTTATTGCCAGAGGACACCAGCTTCAAGACCCTCCCTTAATTATGTATGTTGTGCGCCCCTTCTTATGCTTCATTTCTTTTATAAAACCTTCCACTCGGTCATATATTTAGAAGGTGCCTTGCGCACCTTGTTGATTTGGATGTGCCATGCGCCCCTTGTGTCTCTCTGTTTATCAACTTCCAATCGGTCCTAATTATAATTAGAAGATGCCAAGATCCCTTCAAATTAGCAATTGCCTTGTGCCGTTCTTAATCAAGGGAAAGGACCTCTTTTTAAATGATCTTATGCACGTCCTCATGGATGTGCAAATCCCACACACACGACCATGCAATCTTTATTTAATTTTAGACATCTTATTTATTTAGCAATCCCCTAGTATCACTCTTAACAAAGGAAAATACCATCTTAAGCATATCAACGTGGATTGCATATCTATTCCATATTTCAACTCCTAAAATCTTTCCATCAATACCTCCCATGCGCATGCAATCTTCCAATTCATAAAATCTAGTCAATATATGTTTCCATGTCAACCTCACATACACGGCCAAAGCAATCCATATTTAATTTTTTAGACATATTGCATTACCTTTTTAATTAAGTCCCATTTAATTCTATTGAAACCATTTCCACAATCCGTTGGGTCTTAATTGGGCAATGACCCAATACTTTACCCATCTACAGTCCATATCTAATAATTCACAAATCAAATGGGTAATTTTCATATATATTAATAACTTGAAAATCTGGGGTGTTACACATGCACCCTCTTGGCTAGTCAAAGGACTCATGGGGAAGACTCCACATTGATGAGGGTGGTTGGAGGTGGAGTCTTACCCAATGGACCCTAAGAAAAGATGGAAAGGGCTCTTTTCATCTCATTCACTCTCTCTCTCTCACTCTTGGCCGACCCCCCTGTAAGACAAAAGAAAACACTTAGAGTTTTCCATCTCAAATCCTCTCCCTCTCACCAAAAACCCTAGGGCCGACCCCTCTCACTAAGACAAGAAAGACTTAGAGTTTTCTATCTCAAATCCTCTCCCTCTCTCCCTTTCTCAAACCTTCTCCTTGGCCGAACCATCTCTTTGGGTTTTCATCTCAAACCCTCTCCCTCTCAAGCTACACACTTTGGCCGAAGATCAAGGAGGAAGAAAGAAAAGACTAAGGAAGGAGAAGATCGGAGGAGCAAGACGGAACGAAAGAAAACGGAGGAGTCACGGAATCGGTAAGTATTACTATGTATGATTTATTAAAAGGAGGTTAAGGGAACATTCCATTTCAGATTAAAAGTGGTTGGCCAAAATGTTATGGGCCATGGATTTAAAATCCATCCATGAAATGAGATAGAAAATGGACAAAACCCTAATGGGTAAGATAGGTTATGTAAATGAAGGTTATTAAGGACAATATGTATATGGCTTATGACAACATGCATGATTGAATGGAGAATGGTCAAGGATCATGGTTCGGCCCTTGCATGGCCAAACCCTAATCTTTATGTATATGGATCATGGAGGACAATAAAGGATTGGATGAGGTTCGGCCATGATGTATGGTCGAACCCCATCAAATGGTATAAACATGTTGTGTATGATTGTAAGAAAAGACCACCCTCAAAATGATATGAAAATGGAGAATAGGATGAAGAGGAGAAAAAAATGATGAACCATAGGGTTCAGCCATGTTGTATGGCCGAACCCCATGGAAGTATGTCGTTGGTTTTAATGGGTTTTAAAGGATGAAAACCATGCAAGTATGTTAATGATTTTAATGGGTTTTAAAGGATGAAAATCATGGAAGTGTGTTAGTGATTTTAATGGGTTTTAAAGGATGAAAATGGTGGAAGTATGTTTATGGATTTTTATACATCTTTCATGATGAACCATGGCTAATAAACTAAGAAATAAATGGAGATGAAAAACCATGGGTTCGGCCATGTTGTATGGCCGAACCCCATGGATCATATTTGTGGGATCTAATATGTTGTAAGTGATTTAAGAAAGAAGAGGATGAAAAATGAGACACCATGGGTTCGGCCATGTTGTATGGCCGAACCCCATGAACCATTTTGATGGATCATTTGGTAGATCTATGCATGCTTAAATGATGGAATGATCAAGCTAAGGAATGGAGGGATTTATTATGGATCTATGTTATGTTAATGAATCATGTATGGACCTAAGTTATGTGCAAATAAGTTACGTGTTTAGCTATGGAAAAAGTGATAGCTAAGATGGGAACATGGTGAAAATAAAGGACCAACTGGCCAAACCCCATGGAGAATATCTTATGGACTTAGGGTTTTTATTAATGTAAAATGATTAACTTATGTGATTGGATTAATAAATCAAAACATGGAATGATGTTGGACCCACATTGATTAAAATGATCAAGGACTAAAAAGAGGGGGCCCAAAACCAAGAGAGTGAGGTTCGGCCATGTTGTATGGCCGAACCCCACTAAGGCATTTTTTGTGGACTTAAAAACGTGTTTCAGCCCCAATGTATGATGGAAACCTCTTAGGGGACTTAACCGGATAAAAGACTAGGATGGTAAAGGGAGATGAACCTACGATGATGTAGGGGTTGATGGAATTAAATGGATCACAAATTGATGTATGTATATGTGTTAAATGTAATAAGGTAATGGGATTTCACAAACGGTGTACGATCGGCTTGACGCAATGGGTGATTGGTTTTTGGACGAAAACGCAAGGACACGATATTTGGTCGTTGGTAGGATTCCTACCTTATTGAAAACCATGGAATATGTGTATGTGATGATTTTACTTCATGTTTTCATGATTTATTTTGGTATCAAATGATATGTTTCAACTATGGGATTTTAATGCTATGATGTTTATTATTGCATAGCATGGTTGCACTTGCATCTCATGCATGACATGGGAGGGATCAAATGAAGGGAGTCTACGCTCCATTCGGATTTCCGATAAACAATCGTGGGGAGGAATCCACACTGATTCTAATGGATGTATGACTGAATTGTAACCGGATTCCATACTCCGTTTGGTACTGCCGATAAGGCATTCGTGGGGAGAGTTATACTGTGTTTGAAATGTAACCGGAGTCCGCACTCCGTTCGATGGGACCAATAAGGCATTCGTGGGGAGTCATGACAATACCTTGATGTGGATTATCCATCAAGAGGAATACTATGTGATTGTGATATGGATGATGGGTGGGATTCATGGCATATGACACCTATGGCATGGCATTGACTTGCATGGTTTTGATGTATTTATATCTATTTGATTTTGGTTATACTAATCCATGTGTTGACCCTACTCGGAGTACGTACTGGGTGCGTTGTCTAACGTCCTACTTCTACCTTAGATGATAACACAGGAAATGGAAGGAACGAAGGACGCGATCGGAGCCAAGCTTAGGAGCTTCGATGAGCTAGATTTATTTCATTTAAGTTTTTATTTTGGACATGTAATTTGAGTAATTAGCTTGTTGGGACTGTAATAAATTAGACTATTTTTTATGGTTTGGATTTTGATTTTGGACATTTTAACGTAAGGTAATTATTATTCAGTGATGGACTTCCTTGCTATATAAAATTGGATAGGATAGGACTCTATTATAATTCTGCACTATGTTTAATTCCGCAAGCTTAACCTTAGTACGTGTGAACTGTCTTAGTGGACTTGGTCCACGCACACGTATGGTTGGCCAGTTAAGGGCCGGGCTTTGGAAGCTCGGACTTAGCTCGCGTCGTGACGTCCCGTTCTCTCTCATTCTTTTATTTCAAAAAAAAAAAAATAGACTTTGATTTTCGGCGAGTGAAAAAGGGCGGGGCGTTACACCAAGAATATTCATGGCTTACAATTGGGGCTTTGTCTTTCACATGGCTTACACATGTCCCTTGGTCAACCAAGAATATGAATGGCTTACACTTGGGGCTTGTCTTTCACGTGGCTTACACTTGTCCCTTGGTCAACCAAGAATATGCATGTGCATTAAATCATTTGCCACCTCACTTGATGAGGTGGGTTTGGGTCCCACTTGGCCATGTCACTCACATGACACCTCATACACATGCCACCTCCCTTGATGAGGTGGATCCCATGTCTTGGGTCTTAATTGGGTACATGACCCAATTAAATTAATTCCTTACCTAATTACCTTAAACATCAATTCATCTTAACCCATTGGGTCCCAATTGGGTATTTTACCCAATTAACTACATTTACCCAATTAATTAGAATCAAACTCTATCCATGATCCGTTGGATCATAATTGGGCCATTGCCCCAATTCTTACCCATCTAACCTTCATTTCGTCTATAAATCTTAAATTTAACAATTAAAATAGATAATACCCAATATAATAATGCATTTGAAAACCCAGGATGTTACAATATCGTCAATGAAAATAATTATGAACTTATCGAGATAAGGACGGAATATTCTATTCATGAGATCCATGAACATGGCTGGTGCATGTGTTAGTCCAAAAGACATGACTACATATTCATATAGTCCATACTGAGTTCTGAAAGTTGTATTTTCTATGTCCTCATCTCTGACACGGATTTGATGGTACCTGACATAAGTTCAATCTTAGAGAAATGGCTGGATCCTTTGAGTTGATCGATCAGATCATCAATTCTGGGCAGAGGGTACTTGTTCCTAACAGTCAACTGATTCAACTTCCTGTAATCCACACACATCCGAAGAGTACCATCTTTCTTCTTTATGAATAATACCGGTGCTCCCAGGATGAGATGCTGTGCTGGATGCATCCTAGTCTGAGCAACTCATCAATTTGTTTCTTCAGCCCAGACATTTGTGCAGGGGCCATCCGAAAATGAGGCAATGATACAAGGGTAGTGCAAGGATAGAGCTTAATCTCGAAGTCAATCTCCCTTTTTGGAGGCAAACTAGGGAGTTCTGTCAGAAATACCCCTGCGCAGTCTTTTACTATAGCAGGTAGTTCAGTCAACGGCACCTTGTCTAGTCTAATACTGTTCAGTACGAGATGGTTCATTTCTACATGTAATTTCCTGGTCATAGGATTGTTCTGTCTGTTGGCATGTACTATAAACCGTTTTCTCTTGGGTGACCAGAATATCACTCTGCGAAGGTGACAGTTATTGCCGGCCTGAAAGGTACCCAACCAGCCCATGCCAAATATGATGTCATATTCTGTCATCTCGAGTACCAAATAGTTGAATTTAAATCTGAACTCAGCAAGTTCAGTATCTGCGGAGGTGCAGATTAGACCCAGTGATTTGTCTCCAATAGGGGATATAATATAGTTGTTGTACTAAGGTACTAGTAGCAGATATGAAGGTAGCAGATATAAAGGAGTGAGATGCTCCTGAATCAACTCATGCGAAAGCATAAGAACTACCAACTACTAACATACCTTGAATCACTGAGTGATCCACCGTCTCTAGAAGAGGAACTAAAGTATATAGCCGTCCAGATCCTGTTGGAATGGGTGCTTGTCCTGTCTAGTTGTGTGCCCTGGATGCTTGCGAGTGTGCTTATCGAGCTGGACGACGGAAAGAACCCCTGGAGTAAGAAGGTCTGTTGTTCTGTGGACACTCCCTCTTGATATGGCCCTGCTGACCACACTAATAATAGGTGATAACACCTCGAGGAGACTGAGAGATTGGTCTTGCTGTGGAGGGCTGACTGGAACAAAAACCTCTATTGGAAACAATAGAGGCTGAGGGTTTTCCAAAGTTAGGTCTGAATTTATTGTGAATGTGGAAAGAATTTCCCCCGCTATGGCTTCATCCGCTCTCCACAAATTTGACTGTCTCCATCAGCTCTTGTTCGGCTATGCTGGCTCGACTGACCACTTCTGCCAAAATAACTGATTTGAAAATAGTAACCTTGGCTCTGATGCTTGGTCGCAGGCCTCGTTCAAACTTCCGGGCCTTCTTATATTCCATGTCCACCATGTATAGAGCATAACATGATAGACGGAGGAATTCTTGCTAGTACTCTGCGACGGTCATGGTGCCCTGGACCACAGTTATGAATGCCTGTGTCTGGCGCTCCTTCTCCTCCTCTAGAAAGTAATGGTCTAGAAACATCCCAGCGAACTGATCCCAAGTCATCTCTGTTCTATCCGCCGCTAGAGTCTGTGCTTGTTGATGTTCTATGACTTTCCACCATTTGCCGACATCGTCTACCAGTTGTGAGATAGCCAGCAGTATTCGGTCCTGGTCATTAGTGATCTTAAACAGCTTCAAGATCTTTGTGTTAGTCTCAATTCAATTCTCTGCTCCTACGGGTCCCTCCTTCCTTTGAAATAAGGGGGACGCTGTTGTTGGAAATCTCTGACCATTATTCGGTCCTGAGATTCATTGGAAGTAGTGCCTCCATTGCCGTTCTGGTGTTGCAATAGAATGGAGGTGACTACTGCCTGCACTAAGCTCTGTAGCTCAGGAGGTACCTCAAGAAGATTCACACTGTCCTGTCCCTCTTCCTGATTCGGGTTTTGTCGGGTATTTCTTCTTCTTAAAGGCATTTTCCTGAGTCATCAAAACATTGGTTGACTTAGTTTTCTCATAAGGACTTGTGTTCAAATACTTTGAAGTTATAATTGATCAAATAATCATAAGGAGGGGAAAGTTTTGTTTAGCTCTCCTATATATCACTTGTGTTCCTTACTTGGGGAAATTGCCTAAGGATCATGTAGTGTTCCTTATTTCTGGGGAAATCATGTAATGTTTCTTGTTCGGGGGAGGGACGACCTATTTTGCTATGTTTGATAAATCTAAAATTTATAATGATTGTCCTTCCCTTATTGTTGTTTTTCTCATCCAAGGTTGTTCTCAGATTGAATGCTTACATTCTGATTCCCATCAAAGTAAATTAATCCGGCCTCCGTGCAACGAACTCCGAGGAGTCGGTCAGTTGGGATTCTTATCTGTCAGTGAGACATGATGCCGTATTAATCTTATTTTGTGAGACTCAACACTTCCGGTTTCGCTCTGATACCAACTGTAATGCCCCGCCCTTTTTCACTTGCATAAATCAGAGTATATTTTTTCTTTTTTATAAATGAGAGAGGTCTGGTCGTCACGACGCAAGTCAAGTCCGAGTTTCTAAAACCCAACCCTTAACTGGCCACTATTATGTGTGCGTGGACTAAGTCCACTAAAATATTTTCACACGCTTTTCTTAATCCTTGCAGAATAATTTATATGAATAAGATGTTATTCATTCTCTTGTCATCATTAGGCAAGGAAAGCCAATCACCATAAAATTCCAATAAACTTAAGGATTATAAAATCATTGCAAATAAGTTCGAAGTTAGTACAATCCAAAATATAAGTCCTCCGAATACATCATCGAAATCAAAACTAAAGTAATTTTAAACTTAAATCTTCCCAAGCTCCTACGCTTGGATCCCTTCTGATCTCACGTCCTTTTTCTTATCATTTCCTATTCCATCATTTATAGGGTAGAAGTAGGACATTAGTCAACATGCCCAGTAGGTATTCCAATTAGGGTTATGGCACACAGAGGAGTAATATTAGTTTAACATAAATCAAGGGTATATACATCATTAATGTCATATTTGTAAAATATCTTGTAAGTACTAAAACAATGCATGATGTCCATATCATAATCATGCTAACATAAGTGTCATGTCATGGGTGTCAATGCCAAATGAGATCCCACCCAATGTCCATACTCAATCACATCTTAAATCAATCAATGGTTTCCTTGGCCAATTATGTCCACAGTGTTTGAGGCGGCAACCACCAGGGCACTGTATACCCATCCACAAATTAATCGGGATTACCGATGGATTGTGATCTCCTCCCTCTGCGCAGGATTTTGGGACTGACTACCCAAGAGCTCTTTCGCCCAATTACGCCATACCTTTTCTATCAACTGGACGCGGCCAAATCTCAACAGTTCATATAGCTTCATACAAGCTGATCTCAAGCCCAAGTTATGTCCGGACCGCTCAGAACTTGAATTGTTGGTCATATGTGTTCCCTCCCATGCCATGTATGAGGTAATGTATGCAAGAATGCCTTTACTTCTAAAAATACATAATATCATTGAAAATCGACTCATAATCATATACAATTTATTTATCCAATGCATTCATCATATTTTGAATATAAACAAGTGTCATAATATACTCCATAGTGTTCCCAATGAGGTAGGAATCCTACTAGTGTCCGATATACTTTCCTTTCTGGTTTTGCAAGGATAACGCTAACGATCGTGTAAAATGAATCGCAATATCTTTGCGAACCTCTTTACCTCTTCAAATTTAAACATACATATTAGTTTGATCTTCCATTTTAATTTCATCACCCCTTCCATCTGACAAGAGGCTCTAGAGGATAAACCAGAATAAAACTTTTTATTCAGTCGACTGAATCTGGAATTCAGTCGTGTAACGCCCCGCACTCTTCGAGAAATCAGAGTCTAATTTTTTTTTTTTAAATTATTAATAAAATAACATCGGCAGAGAGCGAGCGGCGTCACGATGCCAGCTAAGTCCGGACTGCCCAAAGTCCGAACCTTAACTGGCCACCCATGTGTGCGTGGACTAAACCACGATAACAAACCACACATGGAACTAAACAATGTCATGCAGAATAAACTAGACTAACTGCGGAATTAGATTGAGCAGATAGCAAGTACAAGTCATACTTTTCAGTTTACTTAAACCAAATTAAGATTCGTCAATGCATACTCAAACCATAGCAAATAACTACATTATTACATGACCATGATAAAGTATTCAAATAACACCAATTATAAATCCATTCCAGCATTCAAGCATTTACGCTTGGCTCCCCTCCTTATCATCAACCTTCTCTTTTCCTTTCCTTGTACCTGCATTCTCCTCTGAGGATAGAATTACGGCGTTAGATCAACGTGCCCAGTAGGTTCCCGATCAGGGCTACCACATGGTTAGCTTGTAAAACATGCATATATCAAATATATGATTATCAAAAACAGGTAAATCAATGCTATGAAATATGCACATGTAATGAGTCCCTCCCAACATGCATATACATAGCCATCACTTGACGTGACTCGCACCGTCAAGGTAAATCACAATAACATTTCTCCTGGCGGGACCTGCATCGCCTAAGGAGACCAATGTATTTCTCATCATCATAACATTTCTCCTGGCAGGACCTGCATCGCCTAAGGAGACCAATGTCTTATCATCATCATAATTCTACTCCTGGCGGGACCTGCATCGCCTAAGGAGGTTTCACAGTTGCATCACAGCATATCACCGGAGAGTGAGCTCCGGGTTCCACAATCATCATCCCATGCCATGCATGAGATGTCAATGCATTGTATGTCATTTGTAAACACATAATTTATCATTCGAAACCACATTTTAAACATAAATCAATTACAACATATCTCATAAAAATGTAATAAAACCAAATCATAGTTGTGGTTACAAGTAGGTAGGAAACCTACTGAAGATTCACTTCAGTGTTCAATCTTTCTTTAGTGTCACTTGCTCACGACTTGCCCGCCGTTCACTTTCGTCACCTTGTGATGTCACAGTAAATAAATCATACTATCATTTAAATGTTCATTCACATCTAAGACCCAACCACATCTTGTGGAGTTCGGCCATGCCCATGGCCAAACATCACCAACTTAGGATTTAACTTCCTTTTTCATTTAATCAATTCTTAAATACTTAACCCTTTAAATCTGTCTTGGTAGGGTTCAACCATACACCATGGCCGAACCATACCACCTTAGTTTAACCCTTCTTTCATGTCCTTTTAAACTTTATATATCCATATTTACATTATCACCCCTATTTACAGCTTTGCCACTAGGCTAAGCCATATCAAAACCATTGTCATTTCCGTGGGGTTCGGCCCTATACATGGCCGAACCTTGTAATCCCTTTTATTCATCACCAAATGGTTCTCCATTGCGATATTTTAAACCCTTTATAAAATCATGAAAGCCATAATAAATACTACCCATAAACTTAGTCCATTTAACCCATACCATGGTCCATGGGGTTCGGCCATACCCATGGCCGAACCCTATGGTTCACTTGGTTCAATATTCAGCATGATTACTCATGGTTTTAACGTGCTATTTCATTAATTGCCATAAGGACACCATAACTTTATATGGTTTTTATCTCACAAAATCATCAAATACTTTCATAAAAATGTCATACCATTTCATGGGGTTCGGCCATCCCAATTGGCCGAACCTCATGGCCTATGATTTAGACCCTTTTTGTCAAATAATTAGCTTTATTTAAAACACGTAAACCTCTCTACAATTGATATGATTTTCATCTCTTGAAAGCCCTACAAATCATCAAATACTTTCATGGGGTTCGGCCATCCAAGCTGGCCGAACCCTATGTCCATGTCTTGGTCCTTATGAACATGTTTTAGGTCTCATTTAAACATGTAATAATCAGTATAATGTTACCGAGTTTTTACCTCTCAAAACCCTCCAAATCAGTCCATCACTTTGCATGGTTTTCACTTTATAACAACTCAATCCAAATGACCATAACACTTCATGGGATTCGGCCATCCAAGATGGCCGAGCCCAATGGTCCATTTCATCAATTTATATCCATGGTTTAGACCCATGATACCTCAGTCCTTCATGATATTCAAGTCCATGTTTTAACCCTCTTTAAAACATGCATTTTAAATCTTAAAGAAACATCTAAAACAGTCCACAAATTGCATGGTTTCTATGTTTCAAATACATCAAAACCAACCAATTATTTACATGGGGTTCGGCCCTCCAAGGTGGCCGAACCCAATGATCCCTTTTACAATTTTAAAACCTCCATTACTCAAGGTTTAAACCTTGATGCATTCGGCCATACCCATGGCCCAATACATGCTCCATTTGTTCCATGTTATTAAACCAAAATAACACATAAACACTTACCAAACTTCCTTTGCCTTTGATCCTTGCCTTCTCCCCTCTTGTTTCCTTCTTTCTTCCTTAATCCTTTGCTGGTTTATGCTTGACTAATTGGTGTAAACGCCACTGCTGATTCAGCCAAGAAAAGAGTTTGGAGAGTGGGAGAGAGAGAGATGGGGATTTCTTAGGATTTTCTATGTAAAAATCGGCCAAATGAGATGGTCTATCCCTTTTGTAGTTCAACCCCAACTTCCATTCATTTCCCTCATTAAACCTTGGCAAAAACGATGGGATATTGGGGGCCATCCAAGGCACCCCTTCACCCAAACGTTGCATCCATTGAAATCAGCCAATGCATCTCATTAAATGAGATGATGCCGCCCAACCTTGGTGTCCCTTGGCTTTGGCCAAGGCACCTCTTCATCCAACGGCTAGGATTTGTTTGATTAAGAGTTGTGTGAGATTAGAACTCCTTTCCACTTCCTCTTGACTCACTTGACTCATGATCTTTTTATTCCAGTTCAACTCATCAAACTCAACACATTTAATGCAACATATTTGAGTCAACCCTATTCTTAATTAAAACTCACTCCAAATCAGTCCAACTCAAGCTGAACTAACTCACACTTGAGTTCAATTGAGGGCCCACACGGTCATCCGTGGTCAACTTGTTCAACCCGACCATTGGGTCCCTAATCAGCCCCTTGACCCATTTTGGCAACATGACCCATTAATGGGCTGATTTTGCCATTTTTAATTGGTTTTCGCTTGTGCATCAAGCCTACCCATTTTTGCTCCACTTGATTTCCAATCAATTTAGCTTATCCCCATTAAATTTGGGCTCACCCAATGGTCAAATAATCCCTTATGACTAGGGGTGTAAACGGACCTGGATCCGGCCCGCGGACCGTCCGGCCCGGCCCGAAAAATAAGTATACAGGCCGGATCCTGAAGTCCACGTACTCGGACTAGAACAGTCCGTTTAGTTTTGGACGGGCCAGGGAATGTCCGCTGACGGTGGACGAGCCCGTCAGACGGTCCGCGCTCGTTTCGATTTCTAAAGCTTCCGTAAAATGAACCCTTCCTATCAACCCTAGCCGTGTTCTTTTATCTTCCTTCTCCTTTGCCCCTTCGAAAGCAAGCACTTCCTTGTCTCCATCTCTCGCCGTCACCCTTCACTCCTTCACTGCTGCTTGGGTTCTCGATCGCTTTCTCTCGCCGTCGTTCTCGATCGTCCAAAAACCCTTCTCTCACAGTTGCTTTGCTCCCTCACTTCCCTTCTCTTGCCGTCTCTTTGCTCGGATTTTACTCTCTTTCTCACTCAATCTCTTCCCTTCTCTCTCAGTTCTCTCAATCCTCTCACTCAGCCCTCTTCTCTGTTCGGATTTGCAGTAGCCAACGCCATCGCCCTTTGCCCCTTTGCTGCCGCTTGGGTCGCTCCTTGTCGCCGCCCTACGCATCCATCATAGGTAATTTATTGACTTCTGTGGTTTGTCTTTTGCAACCTTTTTTGTCTGATATGCATTGCATCCATAACAAAAATTGTCAGTCCAAGTACTGGACAATTCACAACACTTTCAGTAATCATGTATTGTTGAATAAAATTCATGCAGAACCCATACTTTCAGAGAAAAAGATAAGCAATGGAAGTATGAAACTACCATTTTGGGAGGCAATGTGAGGGCTTTGGGCATCTTAGATGAATCTATTATTTTAGGAGCTTCAGTGTCAGTACATCTTTCCCTCCTTTCCCATCTCTCAACTAGAGATCGTGTCCTTCCTGGTTCAACTGCCAAAATGAAAATCAAAACAATGTAAAGTCTATCAAAAAATACTTGAGTTTGTGGAATAAGAAATTCTATACTCTCACCTTTAACACATTTCACTGAGTTTATTCCTCTGCAGGAATCGAGTGAGTCAGCATCTGTAATAACAACTATCCTCAAAAATAAAATTTCACAAACAAATAATTGCAATAATTTCACAAACAAAGTTAGATAGGAAAACGATCTTTATTAAGGTCAAAGGATTTTGGATGGAGATTGTGAAGTTTTGACACCATGCATTCTTGGGGTAATCATAACTTGTATTGGAAACTCAACCAAACCAGCACAATAACTACTGAGGAAGAGCTGTGAGGGGCCTCTTAGAAAATGAATTTCTCATCCATAGGGGTTGTGATGTCATTTCTTCTAGTAAAGCAACCTTTCGAGATTATGGGATAACAAAAGATATGGTTTTTGACAGGACTGCAATGAAAAAAAGAACTCAGAAAACCAAAATGTGTCACACCTCCACCTTTCCTCTGTCTATCTTTGAGTATGAGCAAATACTAGTGTCTTTTAGCTAGTTGGAGAAATGCTTTCTTACTGAGGCTTTCGTGGTTTTCTTATTTTGACTATGCTGTGTAATTGGATGTAATGTCCTTTTGAGCTTTGTTGAGTATAGGTGAATGGAAATGTACTGATCAGTAAGTGAATATTAAATGTAGATGTAACATAAATGATTTTGTTGTTGAAGAATTTCTTAATCTTTTTACCCCAAATCAATGGCGATTTAGACTAAAAAGGACAGAAGAGCACTGTCCCACTAAATTTTGATTTTGTTTTCCACTTCATCTATAAAAAAGGATATCCAAAATCCAAATGGATTATCATCCATTCTGCCAATTGCCCAATTTCCATACCCTTTGCCCTATGCAAACACAATCTCTGTTCAATGATTCTTGGGTCATCTGCCCCTCACCCCCACAAAAAAAAATTTAACCATTTTAGTTTTTCTTTTGAAGATGCTTTGGATATGTAAAAATAAAGAAACTTAGACATGGATGTGTGGCTTTGAAGTACAAAGATGCATTCCAACATTTGGAACATTTGGATGCCAACTATAAAGAGAAAGCTGGATCTTTCAACAGCACTGGGTTGGTGGTCTCATCTAAGCTGCCGAGATTTTCTGAAATATACACACTGTCAGTTGCTAGTGCTGATCCCAAATCTGTTTCCACTAAAAAAACAGTCCAGCTCACAAATAGTGTCACCCAGTGGTGAGGCCTTTTTGCTTTTATGGATAGTCTTTTTGCTTTTATGGATAAGTTTTCTGTCCCCCTAAATTGACAAATGCTTGAATGAAGGAGTCACTTCACAAGGAAGGAATGCAATCAATACACCTCTCAAAATTTATTTACATCTGGAATCCACTGTTCAGTAATCCAACCTCTTGAATTAACGGGCCCAAATTGGATAGAGCATGATTCACAATCTCCTTGATTTGTTGTGTCCCACCTCTCCCACCCAACCGAAAGGAAAAAACAGTGGTGTCAACTGTGCATATCAATCTTCACCTAGTTATGTAGTTTACTACCAAAGTGAAACCTAGGTCGTGTTGAGACCTAGTGTTCTTGCCCTTAGGTTTCAGATTTCTGACTGGGTTTTGGACAAAACTTTTGGTAGCTCAAGCCCAAGCCTGGTTTGGCAGTATACTTTACATAATATCAGTATCATAAATACAATTTAACATAGCTGTCAAGGTGGCAGCCATGTCAAGGCACCAAGGGGTTCTAAAAGTCTATGGTGCGAGGCATGTGCTCATGTACAAGCCTAATTTTTGTAGGATTACTGGGTCTCAATTTTTCTAGAATCATTTATTCAGATGCTTTAAAATGTGAATATTGAATATTTTGTTTCTTTATCTCATTAATATTAGCAGAATACAGTATTCCATAGAGATGGTATGAACAAATAAGCACTTGCTAGTTGTATTACAGATTCTTATCAATTGATAAGCACCGTCATCACTACCAAAGCCATTCATCCCATCAATTTGGTATTGGCGTTAGCATTTGTATTTAGCACGTTTCTTTTTTGTTTTAGGTCGATTGCCTATTTCACTCCCATAGGACTTGAACCCACAACCTTGAGGTTGCAATATTGATCACTTACTCAACTGTGCTAGAGGTTCGAACAATGCAGACTCCCATGCAAATTTTACAATGGCGTCAAGATTGTAAATGGCCATCCACAATTTTAATTCAACTTCAAGTGTGTATCACATTCTCTATACTATTCTCAAGTAAGAGATTGGTTAGTTTGAAAAAGAAGATAGGGGTCTATGCTAGTTTATCTATAGCTAATCGAGAAGATACCATTTTACCATTTATCAAGGATTTCAAGGAAACAGGTAGGGGCATTTAGCTTTCCAATTGTTGGTGAAACCCAAAAACATCTACTAGGTGAGACCAATAGCTACAAGGGTTGAACTCTTAGATTAACCATGATTGTAGCAACTATTAGAGAAAAGGCTCGGGACATTCAGCAACTAATCTATGAAACTTACACTTAGAATATTAGGGTCTTATGGGCAATATTAAAAGGGTGACCATCAAGCATATGTTAGTTTCCATCGAACCAGATCTTGTGCTGCTATAGAAAACTTAGATTGTGAACATGACTAATCAAATTACAAGAGATGTTTGGACGAAACATAAAAAAATGGCATGCAAAGAATTCAGAAAGTACAATTAGGGTTATTTCTATTATATGAAACCCACTTTTATAGGAATGTTAAGTGGAATTCATTGGGTGTTTCTCTATGTCTACTCACTTCAATCTCCCATCCACCAGATCAAACTTTGCGGAAAGATATTTAGTTAGAATTATCTACATTTGCAGCTGGTGGCAGTGAGCTTGGTGTATTGGAGGTGTTTGGGATGTCATTTGGTTTTTCTATGAGCCAAGGAACTAATATCACTTCTACATGAAAAGTCACTGATTGGAATGTCTTTCATTGATTAGTGGACCTCCTTTTAGATAGTGCAAACTTCGCTTACAGTAACAATCACGAGGATCCTAGCATCTCTCACCTAGACCCATTCCCCTCATATGCTACTTGGCTGGGTCAATATCCCTGCTATAAGAAACAAGTCTTACCTATACTCGTCTCAGATTACACATCCTGACTGATCTTACAATCTAGTGAATTTAAAAGGAAACTTATTCCTCATTGCCATAGTTCATAGATGTTTGAAATGAAATTTGCAACAGTTCATGAAGAGTTTGGGCTTGGTTGAAGTTGTGCTTAGTAATATGAACTTGGTTTCTATGTGGATTGATGAGTGGTAATCCTTTATGTTTTAAATAAATTTTGCCGATCAATGTCATTTGATTTTATGATTTTTTTAATTTTGACTTACACGATCTTTTTTGCTAATGTAGTGTTGTGGACGACATGGATACCTCAACTTTTGCAGCTCAACAATAATATTTGTGATGTTTGATTCTGATTTTGTTTAACTCTATTATATTAACAATGATTATCCAATGTTTGAACCCCTCCCTAACATGATTATTTGCCTATTTTATGGGATGCAGGATTTTGACATGGATCCTCTTGGATGGATTGGTTGAAAAAGTCTTTTGCTTGAAAAGGTATCTTCTTGGGCTAATTATATAATTGAATTTTTAGTTGGGTTGGGTCTTTGGAATTTTTAAGCTCTTGATTGGATTAGATTCTGACTTTTCTTTTTTTGTATGGGGAGAGCAAGATACGACAAGTTGCTGCTGTTCTTCTTCAAGAATGTGCTTTCTCTTCAAGGTGTGTATTATGGCGTGGGGCTTGCCAAGGGCTCCTTACAAGGCAGTAGGAGGATCCAACAGAGTTCTTTTCTATGAAGAAGAATTATGCCAAGCAGTTGCTCAGAACAGCCTTTGTTGATCATTTCAACCATTTACTGCCTTTTCTTCTTTTCCTTGTATATGTAAATCCATTCTTTTCAAAAGGCTATGTAAAGCATTACAGTTTTGTAGTTTGAAATGACTGCACTGGGTACTATTGAATATCTCCCCAAAGTCGCATAGAATTTGGCTTGTAAGTAAGGGTCATGGGACACCCATAGAATTTCAAGTTTCATGGATTGTTGTACATCCTAATTAATTTTAAATGAAATTTGAATTTTAAATTTTCAAACTCTAATTAGACTTAGAATAAAATCTGATTTATTGAGTTCAGTGGCCTAAAATTAAAGTTAAAAAGTTTTAATTTTGGCTTTGTTAGCAATCAAGTAGCATTAGTGCCATATGATAGACCAAACAGACAAACGGGCCTTTACCGGGCCTCGGACTGTCCGAAAGCCCGATCGGGCCGAGCCGGACTTAAGACTAAACGGACCCTGCATTTTCGGGCAGGGCCGAGGAAGGTCCGATTAGCCTATCGGGCCGGGCCGGGCCACGGACGGTCCGATTAGCCTATCTGGCCGGGTCGGATCTTGTCGGGCCGGGTCGGATCTTGTCGGGCCGGGCCGGATCTTGTCGGGCCAGGCCGGATCAGGGTCCGATTATAGGCCTACTTATGACCTATTGGGTCCCAATTGGGCCCTTTGACCCATTTAGGCATTTTCGACCCAATTGATGTACATTACCCATCCAATCAAATTTGACATTTATATTGTGCTCATATGATCTTAATTTGAGCAATGGGCCCCACCATTTCCTTATTTAACATCAAAAACATTTAATTTAACAAACTAGGGGCATTTTCGTAATTATCAACTTCGTTGAGAAATTGGAGTGTTACAAGTCGACTGAAACACAACCAGATCCCATCTGTGTTTGACCTATAAACTTTCAGTCGGCTGAATCATAAGATTATGTCGGCTGAAACACAACCAGATCCTTTACAAGTTTGGCCAGTATACTTTCAGTCAACTGAATCATAAGATTCAGTCGGCTGAAATACCAATAGATCTCATATGTGCTTAGCCAGTATACTTTCAGTCGACTGAATCTGAGATTCAGTTGGCTGAAATACAACCAGATATTATATATGCTTGGCCAGTATACTTTCAGTCGACTTAATCTTTTGATTCAGTCGGCTGAAAACCACCAGATCACATATGTGCTTAGCCAGTATACTTTCAATCAACTGAATCATAAAATTCAGTCGGCTGACTTTGGGACAGATCCTTTCCTTTGTGTGCTCGGCCAGTACACTTTCAGTCGACTGAATCAAAAGATTCAGTCGACTGACTTTGTGTCAGATCCTTGTGTATGCAGGCATTGTAAAGCAACTCTACTTGAAATCCATCCTTTATCATATTTAAACAAGGATTTCATCTTCAATACTTCACTTAGTAAATTTATCCTACCCACTAGCGAAGGTTAGGGTTTTTCATAATCCATCCAATCATAGTATCATAGCATGGGTTTGAATTTAATCTTATGGTTGTTTTGTTTGAACCCATAATCATCCTTTGGATGAATTTCCAACTACATGGCCTTATAACAATTTTGGCCATTCATTCCAACCAATCATGGAACCATGGGTTCAGCCACACCATGGCCTAACCTATGTTTTCCTTAGATTTATTCCCATATTATTAAGTCTTAGACATACCTTTCTTCAATTTCCTTCTTTTCTTTTGATCTTTCTCTTCTTCCTTAATTCTTTTTCTCTTTCTTTGTTCTTCAAAGTCTCCAAGTGTATGGAGGTAGAGGTGAGAGAGAGAGAGAGGAAAGGAGTAGAGAGGAACTCTTGTTCAAGAGAGGAGGAGTCAGCCAAGGGGTTTGGAATGCCCTTTGGTTTGGGTTTTTATGCTAAAGACTTAAACTCTTCCCTCCCATTCATTATGGCTTGGCCTAACCAAGGGGACCCTTGGTTTAACCAAAGAGTCCCTTGGCTTCCCAAGGGTGGCTTCATGGCACTTGAGATGAAGACCCTTGGATTCCCAAGTGTCTAAGTACAATGTACTTAAACAAGCTACCCCATCTTTTAATCTCTATCCTTTATATTCCCTTAGGAGAGATCCTAGCTCTCCATCTCATCCCTTCATCTTCTCATCTTAAGCTAAACCCTTAATTCAAGACTTAACTCAAAAATGGTTGACCAAGTTAACCCATGTCATGGTCGACCATGCATGTGGTGACTTGGTCTGTAACACCCCAATTTTTCAATGAAATGGAAAATTACGAAAATGCCCCTGAGTTATTAAATTAATTATTTTGTGATGTCAAAATAAGAAATGTTGGGGCCCATTGCTCAAATTAAGGTCATATGAGCACATTATAAATATCAAGTTTGAATGGAGGGGTTATGTACATCAATTGGGTTGGAAATGGCTAAATGGGTCAAAGGGCCCAATTGGACCCAATGGGACAAAATGGATGATTTGACCATTGTGTAAGCTTAAATTAAATGGGGTTAAGCCTATTTGATTGGAAATCAAGTGGAGAAGAAATGGGTAGGCTTGATCCATATGTGAAAACCATTTACAAATGACCAAAATACCATAATTGGGTCATGGAGTCAAAAAACGGGTCAAGGAGCTAAAGGGGGACCCAATGGGTCGGATTGACTAGTTTGACCACGGATGACCGTGTGGACCCTCAATTGAACTCAAGTGTGAGTTAATTCAGCTTGAGTTAGGTTGATTTGAAATGAGTTAGATTTAAGAAATGAGTTGACTCAAACTTGGTGCATTAAAGATGATGAGTTGGATGAGTTGGTTTAGAATAAAAATATCATGAGTTAAATGAGTCAAGAGGAGGTAGAAACGAGTTGTAATCTCACTCAACACCTGATCAAACTCATCACAGCCGTTGAGTGTGAAGGGGTGCTTTGGCAAAGCCAAAAGACACCGAGGTTGGCGGCACCTTTTCATGAAGTGTTGCAATGGTTCATTCCCAAGTAATGCAATGTTTGGCACCAAGGGGTGCAACGTTTGGCACCAAGGGGTGTCTTGGTTGACACCCAACATCCCTTCATTTTTGGCAAGAGTAAAGAGGGAAATAGATGGGTGTTGGGGGCTGAAACTACAAAAGGCAAAGGTTGCCTTTCTTGGCCATTTTTGTCAAAGGAAACCCAAGTGTTCCCATCTCTTTCTCCCTCTTTTCAATTGGTGTTCTTGGCTGGAACAGCAGAGGCTTTTGGTACCAAATATTCAAGCTTAAACCAGCAAGGAATTGAGGAATAAAGGAAGAAATAAAAGATAGGAAACAAGGATCAAAAGTCAAGAAGAAAGGCTTGGGAAAATTGGTAAGTATTTTATTGAGTTTTGTTGAAAAAATGGAACAAATAGGGTGTGGATTGGGCCATGATCATGGCCGATTACACCAATGATTAGCCTTGATTAATGGAGGTTTAGAAATGATTAAGATGACCATTGGGTTCGGCCACCATAGAGGGCCGAACCCCATGTAAAGAGATGGCTTGGTTTTCATGTTTTGAAACATGAAAACCATGGATTTTGTGTACTGTTTTGGGTTGTACTTAAAGATTCAAATGCATGTTTTAGAAAGGGTTAAAAACATGGATTTGAATGACATAAGACTGAAGTTAATATGGGTTTAAACATTAGATTTAAATTGATATTTTGGACCATTTGGATCGGCCATCTTGGATGGCCGAATCCCATGAAATGTTGTGGCCATTTGGACAAAGTGATTAACTTGTTTCGATTGTTTTGAGAGGTAAAAATGCAGTAGTAATATACTGATTAATACTTGTCTAAATGAGGTTTAAAACATATACATAAGGACCAAGACATGGACATAGGGTTCGGCCACTTTGGATGGCCGAACCCCATGTTAGTTTTGATGATGTTGGTGAGTTTAAAACCATATAAAATATGGTGTTTGATGTGATTTGTGGAAGTTTAACTTGCTGTTATTGGTTGGCCAACATAGGGCTGAACCATGTCATTATTAGGGTTAAGTTATGGATTCAAATCAGGGGTAAATCATGGACTAGTTGAACCAAGAAAACCATTGGGTTCGGCCATGTTTATGGCCGAACCCCATGGACTGTTTTTGGATGCCATGTTTGGATTGAATCCTATTGGAAATTAAGATTTGTTTCATGCTTTTGATCCAAGAATTACCTACGTTGAGTTATGGATTTAATACTAAGTTAACCAACCATGATATAAGATGGAAAGTGGAGACAAAAAAATCAGATTGGTGAGGTTCGGCCATGTGTATGGCCGAACCCCACTAAGGGTCTTTGGTAACCTTATTGTGTAGCCGACTTTGTGATTGAAATTATGGGAAAAAGTGATTATTGATCAAAGGTGGAATAATCATGTGTATGGTTGTATGAACCTTAGCAAGACATGTTTAAAAGGGTTAAGTGTTTAAGAGTTGATCAAATAAAGTAGGAAGTTAAATCCTAAGTTGGTGATGTTCAGCCAAGGGCATGGTCGAACCTCACATGATGTGGTTGGGTCTTAGATATGAATGAACAAGTAAGTATTAGTATGATTTGCTGATTGGTATATGGACAAGGTACCGGAAGTTGACGACGTGCGAGTCTTGACCGGGTGACGCAAAAGAAAGATCAGTTACTGAAGTAAATCTTCAGTAGGTTTCCTACCTACTTGTAACCACAGTTTTACCCTAGTTTTTCTTATGATACTCTTGTTGATTTTATGTGGTTTCAAATGATATATTATGCATTAACAAATGGCATACATGCATTGGCATCTCATGCATGGTCATGGGATGATGAATGAGGTTCTACAGTGTTACAATTATGGGTTACGTCCTCCTTAGGCGATGAGAGTCCCGCCAGGAAGAGTAACATGATGATCATAGTCACAATGGTCTCCTTAGGCGAAGAGAGTCCCGCCAGGAGGACTAATACGTGATATGAATCAGTCAGTGATGAAGAGATGGAAGTGGTATTGTGATTTACCTTGTCGGTGCATGGCACGACAAGTGATGGCTATGGATGTACATGATGGGGGAGGCTCATTGCATGTGCATACTTCATAGCATTGTTTTACCTGTTTTTATTGATCATGTACTATGATTTATATATGCATGTTTTATGTGCTAATCATGTGGTAGCCCTGATTCGGGAACCTACTGGGCGCGTTGATCTAACGCCCTAATTCTATCCTCACAGGAGATTGCAGGTACAAGTAAAGGGAAAAAGAAGGTCGATGACCGGGAGGGGAGCCAAGCCTAAACGCTTGATTGATGAATTGAATTACCTTATATTACTGTCATTTGAATACTTTTGTTGGACATGTAATAATTCATTACTTGCTATGGTTTGATTAGGTTAATAACCTTTGGATTGTTGATTAATCTTAATTAATGGTTGAGACTGTTACTTGCTATCTAGTCTATTATTCTGCATGCTAATCTAGGTTATTCTGCATGATGAAGTTAGTTCCATGTGTGATTTATAATCATGGTCTAGTCCATGTACACATGGGTGGCCAGTTAAGGTTCAGACTTGGGTAGTCTGAACTTAACTCGCATCATGAGGCCGCCCGCTCTCTTTCGATGTTTTATTATATCTTTTTTTTAAAAAAAAAAATTAGACTCTGAGATTCTCGGAAAGGGCGGGGCGTTACATGGTCACCACATGGCACTTGGGTCCCACTTTGGCCATGTCACTTGATGACGTGGCATCCTTTCTTAGTTGGCTTCCATGTGATGACTTGTATGCCACATGGCAATGCCACATCACCCACATGCCACCTCACTTGATGAGGTGGATTTTAATGCATTAATTGCATTAATTTATCCAACTCTACTAACTTAACTAAATTTACCCAATTATTTTAAATCAAGGTCACCCATGACCCATTGGATCTTAATTGGGTAATTGACCCATTTCCTTGCCCATCTAATGTCCATTTCAACTTTTAAATCTCAAATTCAATTAAATTGCAATCCTAGTAGGCCAATCCACTAAATTTATAAACTAAGGAAAATCTGGGGTGTTACATAAACATATCCAGGCCGGCTGGAGTGCTCAAGCTTAAAACATTTAGGCTCAAACAATTTCCTTTACAATACATGAGCTTGCACCGGATTTACCCATCAATCAAACAACTTCCAATCTTATGGCAAATAGCCCCAACTCTCAGATTCAATTTTACAATCAATCAACCCAAGATTATAAGAAGTCAATAAATAAGGTTAAGTTTCCCTCACCTAAACTATGCAATTCACCAAGTACAGACACACCAACAATTCCAAGTTCCAACAAGCTTCAGTTCTCCAAATTCGCTGTCATTGATTAGAGTATTAGACCATTAAAAATTTATTTTATTTAAATCCTTTTAAATGAAGGAATTCAAAAAATAGACCCCATTGGTTCTATTCAAACAAATCGAGTCTAAGGGGTACTAAACAAAATACAATTAGTCTAAGGTTTGAAAGATCTAAACAAAACAGAATTTGACCTATCATTCAGAATTTGTTTAGTGTGACAATTTCATTCATTGAGCACACTAAGATTATGACCCTTTACATAATGTTTGATTATCGATGCTTGTGCACAATGTATAAAATAAGATAGTCAATATGCAAAGTGTTGTGTGTTGGGAAGAGTACTTAAACAGTAAATACAAACACACAAACACACATAGGTCAAACACCATAAGACCAATTTATAGTGGTTCGGTTAGCCAACTTACATCCAATGTTAAGACTCGCTTAACTTTGAGCTGTCCCCACAATCCACTAAGTGGAGACTTACACCCTCACAATTAGAATATGAATTCTCCCTCATTCAATCGGCTGGGAATTTCACCCACCACTGTCGAATATGAATTCCACCTATACATTTGGCTGGGAATTCCACCCACCACTATGTCGGAGATACCGCTCCAGATTTTTTATAGTGGTTACGGAACCAAGCTTCCTTAATCCACTTTCGGAACAAAGATTTTAAACGAAAATTAAAACCAAGAAGCATTTGCCTTTTGGGATCTTTCTCTTGATGTGTGCTTAATGAAGATCCCACCCAATGTGTGCCAACGCTCCTCCTCATAGCCGCCGTTTAACAATCACAATTCAGGGTGACAAGGAAATTGGTGTTTGTAACGCCCGCCCCTTTTCACTGATAATCAGAGTCTATTTTTTTTTTTTGTGTAATGAAGAGTGACAAAGGGCGCGGACGTCACGACGCGAGTTAAGTCCGAGCTTCTAAAGCCCGACCTTAACTGGCCAACCTTATGTGTGCGTGGAACCAAATCCACGAAGAACGGTTCACACATAAACGTAAGCTCGCGGAATATAACTTAATGCGGAACATTATAATAGAGATTATCCTACCAGTTTTAGATAGCAAGGAAGTACGGCACTTAAATTACTAAAATACCCCTAAATTCATAATTATGTCTCAAAATGATAATGTCCAAAGTAAAGACTAAGCCATAGTAAGAAATCTACATTATTACAGTCCGACGAGCTACATTACACAAATTACATTTCCAAAATAAATCTTAATAAACTAAGTAGCTCGCTTTCCCAAGCTCCTACGCTTGGCTCCCATCTCGTCTTTCATTTCTGCCATCTCCTGTGTCATCAACTTGGACAGAAGTAGGGCGTTAGACAACGCGCCCAGTAGGACTCCGAGTAGGGCTAACACATGGATTAGTGATAACAGGCACAATAGGTAATAATATAATCAAAACCATAACAATGAATGTCATGCCATGGGTGTCCTATGTCATGAGTTCCACCCATCATCCATACCATCATGCTGCCATATCCCCCTTGACGGAAAAACCTCGTCAATATATAAACAATCACAAATCATCCCCCTTGACGGCAAAACCTCGTCAAGATATAAACAGTCACACATCATCCCCCTTGACAGCAAAACCTCGTCAAGATATAAACAATCACAAATCATCCCCCTTGACGGCAAAACCTCGTTAAGATATAAACAATCACAAATCATCCCCCTTGACGGCAAAACCTCGTCAAGATATAAACAATCACAAATCATCCCCCTTGACGGCAAAACCTCGTCAAGATATAAACAGTCACACATCATCTCCCTTGACGGCAAAACCTCATCAAGATATAAACAGTCACACATCATCCCCTTGATGGCAAAACCTTGTCAAGATATAAACAATCACAAATCATCCCCCTTGACGGCAAAGCCTCGTTAAGATATAAACAATCACAAATCATTCCCCTTCACGGCAAAACCTCTTCAAGATATAAACAATCACAAATCATCCCCCTTGACGGCAAGGCCTCGTCAATGTGTCCCCATGTTTGCTTCTCGGTCGCCCCGACGGAGCATGGACTCCGGTTTCTTTATTTTCATCCTTCCCATGCTATATCCCTCACATGTCATGCATGAGATGTAGATGCCATATGCCATGTAATATATATGATAGCACAAACCATGGCATTTAAAATCCCATCAATAAAACATATAATTTGATTATCAAAAATAGATCAAGCAAAGCATCAATATACACATCATAGCCTTAAAACCCATCTTAAAACAATCATATGCTTACCAAAATAAATCAAGGAAAAACCCATACATAACACATAATCTGTAACACCCGGCCCTTTTTCACCCGCTTTCCGAAAATCAGAGTCTATTTTTTTTTTTTTTTTGAAATAGAAGAGTGAGAGAGGGCGCGGACGCCACGACGCGAGTTAAGTTCGAGCTTCTAAAGCCCGGCCCTTAACTGGCCAACCCCACGCGTGTGCGGAGCTAAGTCCACGAGAACGGTTCACGCGTAGGAAGTAAGCTCACGGATTATAATTATTGCGGAACATGATGATAGAGTCTATCCTACCGGTTGTTAGATAGAAGGGAAGATACAACATTGAATTACCAAAATGCCCCTAAATTCATAATTATATCACAAAATGTAATCGTCCATAAGTAACGTCCAAACCATCGCAAGAATGTAAACTTATACAACCCGACAAGCTAAGTTACTTTCAAATTACATCTCCAAAATGTAAACGTAAATAAAACTAAGACTGCACTGCCCAAGCTCCTAAGCTTGGCTCCTGTCATGTCCACCGCTTCCTCCATCCCCTGTGTCATCAGCTAGGGTAGAAGTAGGACGTTAGTCAACGCGCCCAGTAGGACTCCGAGTAGGGCTAGCACATGGATTAGTGATAACACACATACCGATAAAATAACATATAACAAAATAAACATGTAATGAATGCTATGCCATGGGTGCTTATGTCATGTGTCCCACCCATCATCCGTATGATCATACAATGTATTATCCCCATGTCTGCTTCTCGGTCACCCCGACGGAGCATGGACTCCGGTTATAGCATAAGAGCTATCCCCATGTCTGATTCTCGGTCGCCCCGACGGAGCATGGACTCCGGTTATAGCATAAGAGTTATCCCCATGTCTGATTCTCGGTCGCCCCGACGGAGCATGGACTCCGGTTATGACCCCTCAGTTATCCCCATGTTTGCTTCTCGGTCGCCCTGACGGAGCATGGACTCCGGTTTGTTTTTTTTTTTTTTTCTGCCCATGCCATGCATGAGATGTATGTGCATTATGCAATGTAGTATATAAATAAACCATAATTTTGATATCCCATACATAGCCATATAATGCATACTATTAAATATAATCCATATGATTCATAACTTAAAACTCATCATAAGATAAATCATAATCATAAATCCATCATAAACCAAATCAAAATAATTTAAAACACCATCACATATCCATCGCTTACAAAGAGGTAGGAATCTTACCGAATACCGTGTCGCGTTCCGTTACGCTTCCCGTTCGATAATCCGGTCGCCGATCGCGTACCGTTTGCGATGTCCGATACCTTATTACATTTACCGAATTAGTCCCTAAGTTATCCACGATTAAGTTCATAATTGATCCATCTACTTAGACTCAATAATGGTCATTAATTTAGGTTACAAATTTATCGAAAATCAGTCCTTTAACTTAGACTCATTTTTTTTTCGTGGTTTAAAACACATACCTAAACCCGATTTTTGGCCAATTTGGATATTCCAATTTAGCGGCCTACAACGCAGCAACTAATCGCTTTACTTAACCATTCACAAAATATCTGATTTTTATGTCTAATCCCTATAGGGTTCTTCAATGTGGCACTTATTTACCGTTTTGCCACTTTCTCTTCCATGTTTAATATTTCACCCCTTCATGTATATTTTAAGTCTAGATTTCATCCCTAACTTAGACCTATTTAAATTCAGCCACCCATTACTTAATTTTTGAAAAACATTTAACCCCATATAACCTTTCACATTTGGCCCTAAAGGTGGCCCACAATCATGACCTCCAAATGGGTCATGGGTTCGACCATACACCATGGCCGAACCCATGATGCTTATTTTCCATTCCCTTGGGTCCATATTACTCCCTTCAATCCAATCTCCAATGAATTTTAAATTATTCATTCAAGTCCCCAGTTTCATTCCATTTAAACCCTCACATATCATTTTTATAAATCCATTAAAATCTAGCATTCTTCTACATTATTTTCCATTTATTAAATCCACTAATCACTACCCTAAGGTTCGCCTTTATGGATACCATTTTCAAAGACTAAGTTTTGTCCCAAAATAACCCAATTTAAAATCACAAAACTTTAATCATTTTGGCCCTTTAAATCAAACTCCTAAGCATTGATACATGCATTTAATCTTAGCCTAAAATTGATCAAAATTTGGGTCATGGGTTCGGCCATACACCATTGCCGAACCCATGATGTTTCTTTCCCCATTTTTCTTGGTTTCATTTACCCTTTTAAACATACCTCTAATTAAATCATCCATTTAAATCACCAACATCACATATCATAATTGAAACATCCATACAATCCATCCATTTTTCTTAACCATTTTCTATACTTTTCCATCATAAAGACAATTATTAAATACTACCAAGGGTTCGGCCATACACCATGGCCGAACCCATGGTTCATGGCTCATCATCCATTGATGCCATCCTTAGACCAATGTTTTTGTCCAAAAGAAATCCTTTTTTTTAAATCAATAATCCTCATTCATTTTGGCCCTCTAAAATATATCATTCACTTTGTAAATCCATTTAAATTTCATCATTAACTTAACCTAATTTCTTCATTATCTTTAAACCTAATAATCTTAATAAATTACTCATTATTCATCATCGGGTTCGGCCATGCTACATGGCCGAACCCTATGATCATTCATCCATTCCATTCTATGCCTTTAAATCCTCTTTAAAATCACTATTAAAATCACTTGAAAACTAATTATCATACATCATTCTCCACCATTTCAAACCTTCAAACCTTAATTAAAAATCATCCCACATTGGCCATGGTAGCATGGCCGAACCCTAAGGTCCATTCAATCCATTAAAACTTCCATCTTTTCCATGCTTAATCCATTCATTTCATTTTTTTCCTTAGACCATCTCTTCCATTTCTTTGTCTTCCATTTGATGGATTTTAGATCCATTCCATAGCCTAAAATAATTTGGCCACCATCATATGGCAAGGATGGATTTCAAAATTAAAAACCTTAAATAATAAATTTCTTGTTTAGAACATACTTACTATCTGACGACTCCTCCAGTCTTTGTTGCTCCCGTCAACTTCCATGGCCTCTTTTCTCATTCTTCTTGATCTTTAATCGGCTAGATGTGCTTGATCAATGGTGGGACGTGTTTGGATCGGCTAAGATAGAGTTAGGTTGAGAGAGGGGAAAAGGGGAAGGTGATGAAGATAGTAGCTCTTGATCTTCCAATGGTGAATCCAAGGTTTCACCTCTTTTCTTTTCTTTTCTTTTCTTTTCCTTCTAAGTTCTTTCTCCTCTCTTGCAAGGTGGGTGCCGTTTTTTCTTGGTGTATGAGGAATGCTAGAGTGAAATGGGTTGGCTTGCAATGGAATGGAGGTGGTTGGAGTGGTCTTCACTCCAACATTAGTTTCTTCACCAACCAAGCATGGGTTGGCTTGACTTTGGTGGTGGTGGTTGAGACCCAACCACCATTCAAGCCCATGGTTTTAATTTGTGTTTTCTTGAGGTGGTTTGTGTTTGTTGGAGCGGTTTTGACCATCTAACCATTTGACCATTTTAATCTTAGGTTGATTAACTTAGATCACCTTGATCCCTTGATTAATTTAATTAATCACTTTCTATTTAATTTAATCCCATTAATTTCCCTCCATGATCCACCCATGGTTGACCAAGTCAACCATGGTGGTCGGCCCCACTCCACACGCCACCTCAATGGGTGAGGTGGAGGTGGTCCCCATTTGGTTATCGGACCCCCTTTGACCATCATTGACCCGCTTGGTCCTCATTGACTCATTAAATGGATTTCATCCAATCCATGGCCCATTGGACCATTCTTGGACCCTTATCCCAACTTTTGATCCATTTGGTATTCCATCATGTTAAAATTCAAATTAAAATCAATAAATGCCAAATATATATATTTATCAAAAATTCGGGTTATTACATAATCCATGGCTTACAAAAAGGTAGGAATCCTACCGAATACCGACTAGCGTCCCTTTACGCTTCCGTTCACGAATCCGGTCGCCGATCGCTCACCGATTGCGATGTCCCGATACCTTATTATATATGAATAATCAGTCCCTATTTTTAACCATTATTAAGTCCCTAACTCATGCCTTAGTGGGGTTCGGCCATACACCATGGCCGAACCTCACTATGTAGTTTTGTGGGTCCCATTTAATCCATTAAACCTTTTAATCCCATGAGTCTTAAAAATCAGCCACCCTAGGTTTTATTAATCACATACTTAAGGTTACCATAATTGCACTTAAGTCCATGATCATTTCCCATGGAGTTCTTGAATTTGGCCATTATTTACGATTTTGCCACTACTCCTTCCCATGATTAATTACTCATTTACCCATGCACACTTAAGTCTAAACTTGATCCATAACTTAGATCAATTAGTGACCCACCAACCATAACATGGACACATTAAAATCAGTCCTTAATTTAATCTAAACCCCATTAATTTTAAACACATGCACATACCTTGATTCTTGGCCCAAAATGACTCTCAAATGAGTCATGGGTTCGGCCATACACCATTGCCGAACCCATGATGTCTTCTCCTATTTTTCCTTGGGTCTATTTCACCATATTTAGATCCATAATAAGTCCTCCCATGAGGAGGTTTAAATCACACTTTAAAATCATCATCCTTAACTACATTGAAGTCCATTACAACTATCCACATTAAGTTCATTTTGTCCATCAACACCACCAACATTCCCCATTTATTTTTTCCATTATTTTACATCCATCATCATTCCACATTCATCACCATAGGGTTCAAAAACATTCCATCCATAAAATTATGAACACATTACTATAGGGTTCATCATTCATTGGTGACATTTAAGACCATAAAAACATTAACCTTCATCCATGGATTCTTTCATTTAAAAACCCCTTTCAAAATTTCTATCATTCTTTCATTTAAAACTTTTAAACATCATTAACCACTTAACATGGCCTCCATTCTCTAACCCCATTAAAATTCTAACACCATCACCATAAGTTCATGGTCCATCATTCATTCATGCCTTTTAAGGCCATAAACCCATTTACATCTTCATTAATTGCCTCATTTAAAATTCTTATAAAAATCACTACATTTAGTCATTAACACCTTAAAATCATAATTCATCCTCCATGTCTTCCATTCTTTATAACCTCATTAAAATCATTCAATCACCTACCATGGTTTTGATCTTAAAAACCCCATTTAAGCTTACTTAATTACTCACCATGATTCCTTCCAAAAATCACACACATTTCATGCTTAAATAAGTTTTATTACATAATGTTCTTAGTACCTCCTTTATTCTTCTTAACCTAATTTACCCATTTAGGGTTTGCCCATTCTTCCTCCTTTCATTGGATGGATTTGAGATCCAAGGCCCATAACAATTTGGCCACCAACCAATCCAAGAAATGGGTTCCATAATTACCTCTTAACCCTTAAAATGTAAAATTCTTGTTTAAGAATTACTTACAATCCGACGACTCCTCCGACTTTTCTTTCTCCTCTTGATTTCCTTAGCCCTTTCTCTTCTTCTTCTCTTTGATTGGTCAGCCAAGATGGACTTGATCAAATGAAAAACATCAAAGCTTGGGTCGGCTAAGATGGAGTGTGTTTGAGAGAGTGAGAGAGAATGGTGAGAAATAATGCCCTAGATCTTGGTCTTGAAGTGGTAGCTTTTGCTTGCACTTCTCTTCTCTAAGTCTTCTTCTTCTTTTCTCCTTAGTTTTTTTTCTTCTTCTTTTCTTGTTGGTGTGGGGCGGTAGTGGAGAGCAAGAGAGGGAGAGAATGAAATGAGTTGGATGAAAAGAGAAAGAGATAAGGTTCATTTCCTTTGGTGGAGTGACCTACACTCCACCATTTAATTTTCTCACCAACCACATGGGATATTTTTTATGCTTTATGGTGGTGGTTGGAATAAACCACTACCCTTAGCCAACGTTTTTGGTGTTTGAAATGAGGTAGTTTGGTCTTCCAATTTTGACCCCTTTGACCACCTTTTGGATAGTTTAATCATTTAATTAACTAGATAATTAACTTAGGTTAATTATTTCCTACTCAACCTAATTCCATTATTCCACCCATGGTTGATCAAGTCAACCATGGTGGCCGGCCCCACCTATCCTTGGTCCACACGCCACCTCACTTGGTGAGGTGGAGGTGGGTCCCAATCGGCCATGTCACCTTGGTCAATTCATCAGCAACTTAGGTGATTTAATTTTAATTAAATCCATTCCAACTAATTGAATTACCGTTGGGCCCATGGCCCAATTACATTCACCCTTACCCATTTACCTTAGAGCTTACATTATCTTGATCCATTGGGTCCCAAATGGGTATTGGGCCCAATTTGACCATCCTTGGCTCAATTGACCATCATTGACCATTTAAATGATTTTAAATCCAATCCATGGTCCATTGGGCCATACTTGGGCCTTTGTCCATATTTTGATCCATTCACCATTTATTCCATCAAATTTCCAATTTCCATCATTAAAATAAATAATATCCACATTTATACTGATTTAAAAAGTCTGGGCTATTACAGTTTTACCAAAGGTTTCCTAGATTAAGGTCTTTCTCCTTTCCTCTTCTCTCTCACAACTGAATCAATCTAATTGGTAGAATTTGACTCCCCCAGTGTAAACAAGAAAAGAGAGAGTCTCCTTCTGTTGGCCCTTGTTTAAGCTCACTGATAACGATGAGGGTCCAACTGACCCTTCCAAAGGACCAAACAGATTGCATAAAGATGGGTTTATATAGAGAAGGTAACCAGTTGCAGCAACAGTAATGTATCGACAGGTGGGGCGCACCGAGGGGTCAGTGACTAGAAATGTTACCTTTCAACAACTCGACCGTTGCGCAATAATGCACTCCCAATGGTAACATTCTTTCTCGGTCGACATACGAGAGACTCAGTCTGGGGCAAAAACTTGCTGATAGTAGTTTCATGTCTAGAAACCTGTTATACAAAACGACTTGTCACCCGTTACCGATGGGTCGGTCTTGGCTACTCTCGATCACTCTTGAACTACCGATATGTCTGTTTTCTTGAGAGCCCACCTAAGTTCTAAGACCAGAACTCATAAATCTTGATCGAGGAGTCGTTGACCACGAGGGGTCGTTTTAGCCTTTCACGGAGGGATCGGTGCATATAAGACTTTCGATCAGAGGCTTTCCAGAATGATTGTTCTATGATCCAGAAGCTATGTCAATCTAGTCGACCAGTCCTTGACCACAATGGGTCGATCCTGTCTCCACCGAGGGGTCGGTGAGAATGACTGGTCGAGTTGACAGTAAAACCAAATACATATTTCCAAGTTTGGTTCCAAGTCACTTTCAAGCATCCTCTCTAGGTTTTTTATGTTTTAACCATTTGTTCCACTAAGCCTAGTGATAATCCTCTTTAAGGTGTGGGTACCACCTAAAGTCATCTATGGCCATATTACATGTTTTGTGACTGCCATAACGATGAGTTTTAATTCGGTGGAGTGTGATCTTCATTATTGATTTGGGTCTTCAAGCTTTTGGAAGTGCTTCTTTCCGAGTCATGGAATTGACAAACTTAGGAGTTGGCCAAACTGAGGCACTAACAATCTCCCCCTTTGTCAATTTCATGACAAAAGCTAGAAGTTTCCCATTTACAATCCCACCCTTATTACATCTCATTTGAATGCAAAATCTTACATCAATTACATGTACATATTCAAATGTAAAACAAGAAAGTGATCTTCGCATATTCTTGTTCAACTTGCTTCATTTCATTTTTCCTGTTCAAGTACATAAGCAAGCAACACTAAAAAATCATTAGAGGGGTTAGTCCCAAGACATAAATATGCATTCATGGACTAAATAAGATTTTTGTTTAAGCTCCCCCATACTTCTTGATTTCCTAGTGACCAACACTACCCATAGCTTATCCAAGCTATCAGTGTTGAGAAGATGTCTCCCCCAATCTTCTTAAGTTTGATCTCCCAAACTCCAAGCATAGACATACTCCTATGTCTAGCACTAAAATGTCTTCTAGCTTCCAGTAAATTCTCTCTCATTTTGTTATATAATTGATAAAGGTTAGTAAGCAGACATCGATTTCTAAGCACTCCCCCATGCTTCTTGCATTTAGTGATTAACTAAGTTCTGCTGAAACTCATGGTTCTGCCTCATGTTTCAGTACACACTTTTCGTACATCAATGGTTAGTTTTCCCCTGTACAAACTAATTTCTAGCATTAGCTGATATCTTCGATGAGTTAGGCTAATGTCCTAGCTTCCCTTAGAGTCTTCTCCCCCATTCTCCAAACTATCTTTTGTAGCTTCTTTGACTCATCTCTTCCATAAACTCAGTTGCTTCTAAGTTTATTTTTCTCCAAGATCCCTTTCAAGCTTGCATTCACCTTCCTCCTTATACTGTCATGATTAGTGACAACAGCTAATTAGCACATATTTTGTGTTTCCCCAAACTCCAAGATGCGTGTAGCATCATAGTCTGATCTCTATCTCCTTAACATGCCAATACAAAACCAACTCATCCAACCCTGCATGTTAGTCTATTTTACAAAATCCATGTAAACAATAAACACGAGATAGAAAATATTTCATCAAATTAGCATACACACAAAAATCAAACCATAACATTTCATTGATAAACAAATCAGTACATATGGTTCGGGAGAGGGGAATAAGGATGCTCAGACAAAACATTAGCATAGTTTTTCAAAATATAAAACACAAGTCATGCAACACCCCGGATTTTCATTACTTATGAATATATTAGAATATTCCATTTGAATTGCGAATTAAATGAATTTAAAATTAAATTGTTGAAATGGATATTAGATGGGCAAAGTAGTGGGTCAATTACCCAATTAAGACCTAATGGATCATGGGTGAACTTAATTTTAAAGTAATTGGGTAAGTTTGAAGTAATTGGGTCAGTTACCCAATTGGGACCCAATGGGTCATATTGAAATTAATTGGGTAAAGTCAAAGTAAATGGGTCAACTAACCAATTAAGACCCAATGCATAAAATCCACCTCATCAAGTGAGGTGGCATGTATTTGATGCGGCATCGCCATGTGGCATGCATGGAAGCCAATTAGAAAAGGAGGCCACATCTGTAACATCCCGGGTTTTCAAATGCATTATTATATTGGGTATTATCTATTCTAATTATTAAATTTAAGATTTATAGACGGAATGAAGGTTAGATGGGTAAGAATTGGGGCAATGGCCCAATTATGACCCAACGGATCATGGATAGACTTTGACTCTAATTAATTGGGTAAATGTAGTTAATTGGGTCAAATACCCAATTGGGACCCAATGGGTCAAGATGAATTGATGTTTAAGGTAAATGGGTAAGGAATTGATTTAATCGGGTCATGTACCCAGTTAAGACCTAAGACATTGGATCCACCACATCAAGTGAGGTGGCATGTGTATGAGATGGCATGTGAGTGACATGGCCAAGTGGGACCCAAATCCACCTCAACAAGTGAGGGGGCAAATGATTTAATGCACATGCATGGTCGGCTAACCATGGTTGACTTGGTCAACCATGGGTGAGTTCAAAAGGGTTAAGTGAAGTGAGTTGAGTTAAGGAATTATTTAATTAAGGAATAAATTCAAGTCTTGAGTTTAGAGTTGCATGGGTGAGTTCAAATGGGGTGAGTTGAATTATATTGAGTTGGAAATTAAAATCGCTTGAGTTAGAGGGAAATGAGTTTAAGAAAATTAAGTGAGTCAAAGGGTAAGCCATGTGTCTCCTTGGTTGGGACACATGGGAAAGACAGAGCCCCAAGTGTAAGCCATGCATATTCTTGGTTGACCAAGGGACAAGTGTAAGCCATGTGAAAGACAAGCCTCAAGTGTAAGCCATGTGTCTCCTTGGATGGGACACATGGGAAAGACAAAGCCTCATGTGTAAGCCATGTGTCTTCTTGGATGGGACACATGGGAAAGACAAAGCCCCAAGTGTAAGCCATGCATATTCTTGGTTGACCAAGGGACAAGTGTAAGCCATGTGAAAGACAAGCCTCAAGTGTAAACCATGTGTCTCCTTGGATGGGACACATGGGAAAAACAAAGCCCCAAGTGTAAGCCATGTAGACCGAGCCCAAAGTGTAAGCCATGTGTCTCCTTGGTTGGGACACATGGGAAAGACAAAGCCCCAAGTGTAAGCCATGCACCTTCTTGTTTGACCAAGGGACAAGTGTAAGCCATGTGTCTCTTTGGTTGGGACACATGGGAAAGCCACCCCCAAGTGTAAGCCATGCACCTTCTTGTTCGACCAAGGGACACATGGGAAAGACCACACCTTCATGAGGATGGCGGAGAGGGTGTTGGGCAGATTTCAAAGAGCTCACACCACACCCTTGGCCGATCCTCTCCTGGAGAGAAAAGAGATAGAGTTTCATCTCATCCTCTCCCTCCCTCTTGAGCAAAAGAAATCTCATCTCCACTCCCATCTCTCTCTTTCTCTCTCAAACTACACTTAGCCAATTCTTGTCTCTCTCTCCATCTCTTTCCCACATTTGGTCCTAACACTTAGAGGGCCAGCAAAGCATCAATGAAAGAGAGGAATTAACAAAGAAAGGAAGGAGTTTGGGGGTTGATTTCAAAGAGAACTCTTTGGCCGAACCCTCCATTAGGAGTTTTTCATCTCAATCTCTCTCCATCTCTCATCATCCTTGGCCGAATTCTCAAGGTGGAACAAGAGGTTGCATTGCCTCTTTTCATCTCTCTCTCTCTCTCTCTCTCTCTCTCTCTCTCTCTCTCTCTCTCTTTCTCTCTCTCACACACACACACATTTCGGCTTTAGACTTGAAGGAAGAACAAGGACTAAGAAGGAGAAGGACGGAGGAGCAAAATCTAACCTAAGGAAACGGAGGAGATACGGAATAGGTGCGTAATGCTTAACGAGGGTTTGTTGATTAAAAAGAGGCTAAGGGATCCATGGTTTCGGCAATGGAATGACCGAAACGATGGGGTTCCATATTGGATTGAAAAGATTGGCCCAAATGTTATGGGCCACAGAATGTAAAAGAAAAACCCATCCAAGAGATGGTCAAGTGTTTGGAATGAAAAGAAAAGACCTTAACCTTGTTGGTGGGTAAGATAAGTTGTACAAATGAGTTGTGATAATAAGGACTATGTTTATACATGATTAATGGATGACATTAGATATGTTGAATATAAGAAAAAAAATTCATAAGGAAAGGACAAGCCATGAAGGTGGATATCCATTTGAAGATGGAATGTGTTTTGGAATAAATGATCAAAGAGTCAGTATCCATTCAAGGAATGGGTAGGTGTTGAGGACCAACAACCAAGGGATGGAATGAAGAAATATGGATGATGTTTAAAATGTTTTTAAAGAATAAAGAAACAAATTTTATGAGGAAGGATAAAGTCTAACATCAAACAAATGAGGACTGATTTCGAGTTTTTATCATCCGCCAGATGGGTGGCGGACGGGAACCCCATGAATGATTTTATGAGTCCATGAATGATTGTATGAGTCCATGAATATTTAAAAGTTAATTGATTAACTATGGATTATCAAGTTATGAAATAAATAGAAAGGAATGATGGTGGACCCGCGGTATTTAAAATAAAAAACAAGGATTAATGAAAAAAGGTAAAAAACCAAGGAGTGAGGTTCGGCCATGTTGTAGGATTCCTACCTTGTTGAAACACTTGGATTATGTACATGCAATGGTTTTTATTTCCATGATTGATGATCTAGTTTTGGTATAAAAAATGCTTATGTTTTAAGAATGGATTTCAAGGCTATTATGTAATTTACTATGAAATAGCATGTTTACACTCACATCTCATGCATGGTATGGGAGGGAATATATGAGAGGAGTCCACCATTCGGGGTTTCCGAAAAACAACCGTGGGGAGGAATCCACACTGATTCCAATGGACATACGAGAAGAGATGTATGATGTTGAACTGTGAGAGGAGTCCACACTACATTCGGGGTTTCCGATAAACAACCGTGGGGAGGAATCCACACTGATTCCAGTGGACATACAGGAAGAGATGTATGATGAATTGTAAGAGGAGTCCACGCTCCATTCGGTGGGACCGATAAGGCATTCGTGGGGAGAGATATATTATGTTTGCAATGTAAAAGGAGTCCACGCTCCATTCGGTAGGACCGATAAGGCATTCGTGGGGAGGCAAGATAGAAATACTTGATGTGGCTTGTTCATCAAGGGGACTGCTAATGTGATTTGTGATATGGATGTTGGGGGGGGGGGGGGGGGGGGGGGTGGTGATCATTGGCATATGACCCCATGACATGGTATTACATTGGCATGATTTTGTTATGAGTATCATGCATAGTTTTGGTTTTATCAATATGATTATGATCTTTATTATCATGCTCTGTTTTTAGGTATTATGTTTTACAAGTACAGTATGATGTTTTGTATCTTGACTTTATACTAATCCTATGTGTATAACCCTACTTGGAATTCCTACTGGGCGAGTTCACTAACGCTCTACTTCTAACTTAGATGATGGTATAGGGAACGGAGCGGACGATGGACGCGAAAAGGGCCAAGCTTAAGAGCTTGGGCAGCTTATTGCTTATTTTTAAGTTTTAGTCTTGGACGATAAATATGGAGTTAATTGCATTTTGGGATTGTAATGACTTAGGTATTATTCTTCTATGGTTTGACGTTACCCTCGGATATAAGTTCAGTTCAGTTTTGGGTGATTGACTTCCATGCTAAGTAAAGGCTATGGTCGGTTTATGTAATCGCATAATAATTCCACAATGGGTTTATTCCGCAAGTATAACTTTAATGCGTGTGAAACATTTTAGTGGACTCGGTCCACGCACACCTATGGTTGGCCAGTTAAGGGTCGGGCTTTGGAAGCTCGAACTTAGCTCGCATCGTGGCGTCTCGCTCTCTCTCAATCTTTATTTCAAAAAAATAAAAAATTTAGACTCTGATTTTTGGCGAGTGAAAAAGGGCAGGGCTCTCACAGTTGGTATCATAGAGAAACCAGAAGTATAAATCTTTCAAAGTAAGATTAAGACAGTATCATGTCTCAATGACAAGATAAGAATCCCAACTGACAGACTCTTCGGAGTCTGCTGCACAGGGGCCGGATTAATTTACTTTGTTAAGAATTAGTCTGAAGCATTGAAACTGAGAACAATAACAGCAAGGGGAGGACAATCACTATAAAGACGGATTTATCAAACATAGCAAAGTAGGACATATTTCCCCGAAACAAGAAACATCAAGATTTCCCCAAACAAGAGACATTATGCGATACATAGGAAAGTTCCCCAAACAAGAGACATTATGTGATACATAGGAAAGTTCCCCAAACAAGAGATATTAGGTGATACATAGGAAAACTTCCCAAAACAAGAAATACAAGATGATGATTAGGCAATTTCCCCAAGTATGTGAACATAGATTCTGATGAGAAACTAAGTCGATCAATGTGTCGATGACATAGAAAAATGCCTCCGAAAAGAAGACATACACGAGAGAACCAACATCAGGAATAAGAACGTAACGGAGAGGGTCGAGGCAGTGCAAATATCCCTGAAGTACCCCCTGAACTACAGAACCTAGTACAAGCAGTAGTCACTTCCGTTCTATAGCAACTCTTGAACGGAAATGGAGACACAACCTCCAATGAAACACAGGACCGAAGAGGTCAGGGTGGGGGAAATACTTTTTGCCCTCACAAGAGATTCAACCCAACTTTGGGAGACCTTTAGCCTCTACTGGTTCCACTGGAAGTTTTCGTTCCAATCATCCCTCCACATCAGGATCTGTCTCTCAGATTTCTTGAGTGAACACCTGTTTCCAGTGTGGTCAGCAGGGCCATTTCAAAAGAGAGTGTCCACAGAACGATAGATCTTCTCATTTCAGGGGTTCTTTCCGTCATCCAACTCGACCAACTCCGTCACAAGGATCTAGAGCACATGACCAGACAGGACGGGCACCTATTCCAACAGGATCTGGACGACTGAATACTTTGGCTTCTCCTCCAGATACAGTGGATCACTCTATGATTCAAGGTATGGCAGTAGTTTGTAGTTCATATGCTTATGCGTTATTTGATTTGGGAGCATCCCACTCTTTTGTATCTACTGCCTTCACATCTGTTACTAGCACTTTAGTACAATAAATGTCCATTGCTCTTACTATAGTATCCCCTATTGGCAGACGATGACGAAAATTGGTGGATATATTGATCCCACGATAGATACAGTGGTCCCGTGGTAGATGTGACGGTTCTATGGATAGATATTATCTTCCCATGGATGAGGGTTTTCATGGTAGTTTGGATTGATGCTGGATACTGGCATTATGGTAGACTTATTGGTAGTGTGAAGGACGTTTTGGTCCCATAGTTGACATATTGGTCTTATGGAGGACATCTTGATTCCATAATCGACGTATTGGTCGTATGTTAGACCTGTTAGTTCTGTAATAGACATATTGGTTCTACGAAGGTATTAGTTATGCCCATGAATGAATTATACCCATGGAGGGGTTATATTCATGGATCTGATGAACAAAATCTTTCGTCCTTATTTGGACGAGTTGGTAATCGTCTTCATTAACGATATCCTGATTTATTCCAACAATCGGGAGGAACATGCATAACATTTAAGGATAGTCTTGGACACCCTCAAGAAAAAAATCAATTATATGCTAAAGTAAGCAAGTGCGAATTCTAGCTATCTGAGGTTAACTTCTTAGGACATCTCATATCAGCAGAAGGTATAGCCGTGGACCAGGCTAAGGTGGCGGTGGTGAGAGAATGGAAAGCACCGAAAAATGTGATTGAGATCCGTAGCTTCCTGGGATTGGCTGGTTACTATAGGAAGTTTATCATGGACTTCTCCAAGATTGCATCTCCACTTACTCGACTCACTCAGAAAGGAGTCAAACTTGAATGGTCTGCTGTATGCAACCGAAGATTCGAAGAACTGAAGGAGAGGCTTACGACTGTACCTATCCTGATTTTGCCGGAAAGAGGCAAGGGCTATGAAGTATATTGTGATGCTTCAGGTGAAGGACTTGGGTGTTCTCTTACCCAAAGTCATCACATAGTGGCTTATGGTTCAAGGCAGTTGAAAATTCATGAACGCCATTATCTCACACATGATCTAGAATTAGCTGCAGTGGTCTTCGCTCTCAAAAGCTGGAGACACTATCTTTATGGCGAGAAGTTTGAGGAATTTCAGATCATAAAAGTTTTAAATATCTGTTTGATCAGAAGGAACTTAATATGAGGCAGTGCAGATGAATGGAATATCTGCAAGACTATGAGTTTATGCTTTGATATCATCCTGGCAAGGCAAACAAAGTGGCGGATGCCCTCAGTCGCATGTCACATGCAACAGTGGCCAGTTTGATCATGAAGGAATGAGAAATGTTGAATACCATTCGAGAGCTCAATTTGTACATCAAGAATCATGGGAGTATGTATAATCTGATCTTACGATCCAACATGGTTTCCAAGATTGAACAGGAACAACAGACAGATCCGGAAGTAGAAGAGATATGGGCTAAAATGTCCACTGGTGAGGTTGTACCGGAATGGGAATTACGACCGGGACAAGGTCTTTTACTCCGAGGCATGACATATGTGCCTCAGAGCTGCAGAAGAGAGTTATTGATCGAGGCACACCAAACCGAACTCTTTATTCATCCGGGTAGCACCAAGATGTATCATGATCTGAAGAGGCATTATTAGTGGCATGGACTTAAAAGAGATGTGGCAGAGTTTGTTGCTCACTCCTTGACTTGTCAGCAGGTCAAGACTGAACATCAGAAACTGCCAGGACTACTCAAACCCTTACTAGTGCCAGAGTGGAAATGGGAACATATTTCCAAGGATTTTGTGACTGGGTTTCCAAGGTCATCAAAGGGCAATGATGCAATATGGGTCTTGGTAGATCGATTGACCAAGTCTGCACACTTTCTTCCCATCAAGATGACAAATTCGTCTGAGATTTTGGGACGACGATACATCAAGGATATCATCAGACTACATGGTATCCCCAGGACTATTGTGTCTGACAGAGATGGCCGATTCAATGGCAGCGTGTGGCAGAGTATGCAGACGGCTATGGGGACAATATTATTGATTAGGGCAGCGTTCCATCCACAGACTGATGGACAGTCAGAGAGGACAATACAGACATTGGAGGGTATGCTGTGCAACACCCCAGACTTTCAATTTATGAATATATATGGAAATTATCCATTTAATTTGTGAATTAATGGAGATAGACCTTAGATGGGAAGGAGTTGGGTCAAATGGCCCAATTAAGACCCAACGGATATTGGATAAGGTTCAATTGAAATACTTGGGTAAGATTTATTCAGTTGGGTCAAAGTTGTCAATTGGGTCAAATGCCAATTGGGACCCAATGGGTCATGGTTGACTTGGCGGACCACCATATGAATTCAAATGTGATTAAGGTGTGGCTGAATTAAAGTGGATTAAGCTCAATTGAGTTAATGAATGAGTACAAGTTTTGAATTTAAAAGAATTAAAAATAATTGAGTTATGGAGAGTTGGATGGGAAGTATTGGGACTTTCATCTTAAGTGAGTGGGGTGGGAAGATGAAGAGTTTTGTTGTTTCAAAAGACACCTTCAAGGGTTACACGTTGGAATGGTGGGAGTTTCATCTCATGGGATGAAACTCCAAATGAATCATTAATGAGGGAGGTGAATGGTTTTGGTGGTTACACAAGGCATACCCATAGCACACGTTGGGAAGATGAAGAGTTTTGTTGTTTCAAAAGACACCTTCAAGGGTTACACGTTGGAATGGTGGGAGTTTCATCTCATGGGATGAAACTCCAAATGAATCATTAATAAGGGAGGTGAATGGTCATGGGAGTTACAAAAGGGCATCACCAAAGGACACCATCCTTGGCCAACCCTCATTGATCAAAAAAGGACTTGGATTTTTATTTCAGTCTCTCCCTCTCACTTGGCCGATCCTCCTCTCAAGGCAAGAAACACATAGAATAATTTCTATCTCCTCTCCCTCTCACTCAAGGCCGACCACTCTCATTGACAAAGGGAGAACACTTAGAGTTTTTATCTCAAATCTTCTCTTTTTCTCTCTCTCTCAAACCTACACCTCTTGGCCGAACCACTCCTAGAGATTTTACCAAGATTAATCTCGGCCAAGGATCAAGCAGGAAGGAAGAAGATCGGAGGAACAAGAAGGAGTGAAAGAAACCGGAGGAGTCGCGGAATCAGTAAGTACTTGATAAGATGTTATTAAGTAAGAAAAGATGGTCAAGGAACATGGTTTGGCCATTGCATGGCCAAACCCTAAATTGTAGGTACAAAACCACCAAGGACCAAAAAGGGGTTGGATGAGATTCGTCCATGTGTATCGCCGAACCCCATCAAAGGATCAAGCATGGATGAATGATATATTTTAAGGAAAATAATGAGCCATAGGGTTCAGCCATGTTGTATGGCCGAACCCCATGGAAAGGTATTAAGGATTTTTAAATGGTTTAAATGAGGGAAATAGTGGAGGAATGTTAATGGTGGTAAATGGGTCTAAATGATGCAAAGGGTGGAGAACCATGGACCATGGGTTCGGCCATGGTGTATGGCCGAACCCCATATAGAAATATTGAATTATTTACATGTATTTAGATCATGGAAATAAGGAGGAAGGTATTGATTTTTAAATGGTCTAAGATGTTATAATGGTGAAGAACCTTGGACCATGGGTTCGGCCATACACCATGGCCGAACCCCATGGAGGTATATTATTGATGTTTAAAAGGTTTTAAGGATAAGAATGATGGATGGATATTGGTAAATGTTAATGAGTGGTAGAGGATGAAAATCATGCAAATTGATTAGTGATCTTAAATAAGGTTTACATGTTGTAAAATGATAACCTAAGTGTATGATTAAACCCCCCATGGAGGGACTTGACTTATGGACTCAAGATAGTAAATGATTTAAAAAGAGGATTGAAATGGGACACCATGGGTTCGGTCATGCTGTATGGGCGAACCCCATGAATCATGTTAATGGGTTATTTCTGAATCTAGGCATGTTTGAATGAATGAAATGTTTAGTCATGGATCTATGTTATGGACTTAAGTATGGGTAAGTAAAGTGATTACCTAAGGAAGGAAATGATGGCCAAATGGGTTAAATTAAAGGACCATGGGTTCGGCCATGGTGTATTGCCGAACCCCATTGATTATGTTTTTGGATCTAGGTCTGTATAAGAGACCTAAGTGTATTATTGGACCATGGAAAATGGTTAGTCGTGGATATATGTTTCGGACCTAAGCATGAGGTGATGGAAATAATGGCTAAGATATAAATGGGGTGAAAATAATGGACCATGGGTTCGGCCATGGTGTATGGCTGAACCCCATGGGGAATATTTTGTGACTTAGGGTTTCTTAAATTGTTAAACTTATGTGAGATTGGTTAATATATAAAAGAGGGACCCAAATTCAAGTGAGTGAGGTTCGGCCCTGTTGCATGGCCGAACCCTACTAAGGTGTGTTTTTGGACTTAGACATAATGGGAAATCAAATGGAACATGGGTTTTGATTTATTGATATGTTATAAGGTAACTGGACCTCACAAGCGGTGTACGATCGTGAGCGGTTTCCAGACGAAAACGGAAGGACATATTTGTTAATCATTGGTAGGATTCCTACCTCATTGAAACCATGGGATATGTATGATGATTTTGATTCATATTTTGACGAGTAATTTTGTATAAATGATATGTTTCAAATATGAGATTTTAATGCTATGATTGTAATATTATATAACATGTGTTCATTTGCATCTCTTGCATGGCATGGGAGGGATGATATGTAACCGGAGACAACACTCCGTTAGGGCGTCCGTAAGGCATCTGTGGGGGTACCTTGATGTGCATTATCCATCAAGAGGTAACCGGAGACCACACTTCGTCGGGGCGTCCGTAAGGCAATTGTGGGGATACCTTCATGAGGAGATTCTGTAACGCCCCGCCCTCTCCGAGAAATCAGAGTCTAATTTTTTTTTATAATAATAATAAAACATCGAAAGAGAGCGGGCGGCGTCACAACGCGAGTTAAGTTCAGACTACTCAAGTCTGAACCTTCACTGGCCACCCATGTGTACATGGACTAGACCATGATAATAAATCACACATGGAACTAACAACAACTTGCGGAATAAACTAGACTATTTGCCGAATAGAATGACTAGATAGCAAGTAACAGTCTCAAATATTAATTAACATAAATAACCATCCATAGTTAGTAACCTAATCAAACCATAGCAAATTAATAACTTATTACATGTCCTCAAATTATAAATTCAAATGTCAGTAATAAAGAAGTCTAGTACAACATTCAAGCGCTTAGGCTTGGCTCCCCTCCCGGTCATCGACCTTCTCTTTCCCTTTCCTTGTACATTCATTCTCCTCTGAGGATAGAATTAGGGCGTTAGATCAACGCGCCCAGTAGGTTCCCGAATCAGGGCTACCACATGGTTAGCATATAAAAACATGAATATATATATGTATATATATATATATATATATATATATATATATATATATATATATATATATCATAGTACATGATTATCAAAAACATATAAAACCATGCTATGTATGTATGCAAATGTAATGAGCCCCACCCCATCACACATACATAGCCATCACTTGACGGGACTCTCACCGTCAAGGTAAATCATAGTACACTTTCATCTGGGTCTCACATGATAAGTTAATCCACAGTAATCATCGTTACCTGTGGAAAGACACTTCATCACTGAGTTGTTTCATTTCACATATTAGTCCTCCTGGCGGGACTCTCATCGCCTAAGGAGACCAATTGTGACTCTTCTTATCATGTTACTCCTCCTGGTGGGACTCTCATCACCTAAGGCGGACGGTAACTCAAAATTGCAACACTGTATAACCTCAGTCAACATCCCATGTCCATGCATGAGATGCCAATGCTTTGTATGCCATTTGTAAATGCATAACATATCATTCGAAACCACATAAAAATAAACAAGAGTCTCATAAAGAAAACTAGGGTAAAACTGTGGTTACAAGTAGGTAGGAAACCTACTGAAGATTCCCTTAAGTAATTGATCTTTCTTTAGCGTCACCCAGTCACGACTCGCACGTCGTCAACTTCCGGTACCTTGTCCATACAATAATCAGTAAATCATATTATCACTTACTTGTTCATTCATATCTAAGACCCAACCACATCATGTGGGGTTCGGCCATGCCCATAGCCGAACATCATCAACTTAGAATTTGTCATTTTATGGGGTTCGGCCCTATACTTGGCCGAACCTTGTATTCCCACTCTTCCATCATCAAATGGTTCTCCATTACAATACTTTAAACCTTTTATAAAATCATGGGAATAATATCAAACACAACCCATGAACTTAATCCATTTATTTAAAAACAGCCCATGGGGTTCGGCCATGCACATGGCCGAACCTAATGGTTCTCTTGATTTATTTTGTCCATCATCTACCCATGATTTGAATCAATAACTTAACTCTAACATTGACATGGTTCAGCCCTATACCAGCCAGCCAAAAACAGTAACCAAATCCTCATTTAATTCCCATAAAACATCATACTCTTACACACAAAATCATTTAATATTTTCATGTGGTTCGGCCATCCAAAGTGGCCGAACCCTATGTCCATGTTTTGGTCCTCTTAAATATGTTTTAGATCTCTTTTAGACAAGTAATAAACAGCATCACATTACTGTATTTTTTTACCTCTTAAAACATCCAAATAAATTCATCAACTTGTCCAAATGACCATATTACTTCATGGGATTCGGCCATCAAAGATGGCCGATCCCCATGGTCCATTTCATCAATTTTAATCCACTGTTTTAGACCCATGCTAACTTCAGTCCTTATGTCATTCAAATCCATGTTTTTAACCCTCTTTAAACATGCATTTGAATCACAAAGAAACCTCAAAAACAGTCCACAAAAACTCCATGGTTTCTATGTTTCAAAACATCAAAACCAACCTATCTTTTACATGGGGTTCGGCCCTCCATGGTGGCCGAACCCATGATCATTTTTACCCTTTTAAAAACCTCTATTACTCAAGGTTAAAACCTTGGTGCATTCGGCGATAACCATGGCCCAATACATATGTTCATAACACACCATGGTTTGACATGGTTTTTGACCTTTAAGATCATCAAATCAAATCCACATTTTTCATGGGGTTAGGCCAACCAAGATGACCGAACCCAATGGCATATTTTCTTATCCTTTTAAGCCATTTAATCCAAGGTTTAGACCTATGACAAATTCGGCCATACATGACCAAATTATGTCATCCAAATTTATAATTTCAAGCTCTTTAATAAACCAAGCACTCATGTAAAAACTTACCAAAGTTCCTTGTTTTTAATCTTTACTTCCAATCCTTCTTAGCCTTATTTCCTTTGCTGTTTTATGCTTGATCTACTGGTGCAAACACCTCTGCTGTTCCATGGATATGGTGAGGCAAGGACTAATTGTCCATATATCGGAGGACCTGGATTAATACCCTGCATGACTTGTGAGGTGTTGGGGCACACGGCGATGACGTGTCCTGATAACCGTTTCAAGTTCGCTGATGATGTGAAATCTTCTACGGAAGACTAGTCTAGGAAGTAATATGGAAGGGTATTAAAAAGAGGTTTATTTTGTAAGGGTGCATATTTTGTTATACATAGGGTTTTGTTTCACCCTACCCACCTTTGTACAAAGATGAAGTTTGAATTTATATAAAATATGTGATTTTATGATTTTATGAGGATTTATGGCATTTGATGCATATTGTTAATGGAAACTAAGTCTATGATGTTTCCATGAATTAGGAGTAAATGGCGCCACAGAAAAAGGTGGTAAAAGATCCGAAGGGTAAAGAAAAAGTGTTACAAATCGGATTAGGTGAGGGGGCATCAAAGAGAAGGACCCGTCAGGACAGTAAAAAGAAAGATGAGGTGTTAATAGTCACACCCCAAGGGAAAGTAGTACCTCAATACAAGAAGGTCGTACATGAGAAGGAGCCATCGATACATGACGAAGAGCGGTCAATTCATGACGAGGACAGGTCAGATCATGAACGATCACGCGATAAAGAAGAATCTCAACATTCTCGGTATGAAGAGGAAGGTAATGACTCTTCATATCGATCGGACGACGAGGAGGAATATGACTCATCATATCGACAAGAGGAGGAAGAGAACAGCAATGTAACAGTACCCTATGTACCACCTGAACTACAGAGCTTAGTACAGGCTGTAGTTACCTCTGTCCTCCAGCAACGTTTGAACGGAGGGGGAAGCACGAGTGAAAATAATGACCGTAATATGGTCAGAGATTTTCAACAACAGCGCCCACCTTACTTCAAGGGCAGAGAAGGGCCAGTCGGAGCCGAAAACTGGTTGGAAAAGATCTCCCACATACTGACTCTTTTGAATATCAAGAGTCATGCACACAAAATCCTATTGGCCACATCACAGCTGGTAGATGACGCTGCCAAATGGTGGAAAGTAGTGGAGAAACAGCAGGCACTTGTGCCAAGAAGAGAAAGAATTGCTATGACCTGGGAGCAATTCTCAGCGACATTTTTAGAGCGCTACTTTCCAGAGGAAGAGAGAGAACGTCAAATACAGGCCTTTATGACACTAGTGCAAGGCTCAATGACGGTGGCTGAGTATCACCAAGAGTTTCTCAGCCTGTCAATCTATGCATTTTATGTGATGGATACGGAATATCGGAGGGCTCGCAAGTTCGAGCGTGGGTTACGACCAAACATAAGGGCCAGGGTAACCGTGTTCAAAGCAGCCACGCTGGCGGAGGTGGTCAGCAGGGCAACCATTGTGGAACAGGAAATGGCGGAGTTCGCGAAAGTGGACAACCGCTGAGCTCCGAGTGGGAGGGGTGCGTACCAACCCAACAAGAGGTTCAGATCGAACTTTAGCAGACCCTTGCCGTCTGTTGGATCTAGTGGGGGCTTTCGCCCCAACCAACTCACTCAATCTGTGGCAGTCACTCAAGCACCTAGAGGAGTGAACACCTGCTTTCACTGTGATCAACCAGGTCACTACAAAAAGGACTGCCCAAAGCTCAGCAGGCTGTCACACTCCAGAGGATCATTTCGTCCGCCAGCTAGACCGAGAAACTCCAGAGGAGGCAGAATGCAAGGTCGGGGTGGTCGAAGGTCTGACCCTGCTGGTTCAGGACGATTATTTACCTTAACTTCTCAAGAAGAATAAAAGCATGCGGTGATACAAGGTATGGCGGTAGTAAATAGTTCTTATGCATATGCACTATTTGATTCTGGAGCATCACACTCCTTCATAGATGCATCATTTATTACTGCTACCGGTACATTAGTTCAAAGATTAGCCACAACACTTACTATTGTATCCCCTGTCGGAGATTCGGCATTGGGACTTATATGTACGGCGATTAACACTGAGTTAGCTGGACTCAGATTTGAGTTCAACTACCTAGTGCTGGACATGTCTGAATATGATATTATATTCGGTATGGATTGGTTGGCTAAGTTTCATGCCAGCATCGACTGTTACCGTCGAAGAGTGACATTTAAGTCACCCGAGGGAAAGCAATATGTAGTCCGTGCAGATAAACAAAGTGGATTGCAGGAAGGGTTAAACCACGTGGTATTGAATAATATCACCATAAATAAAGCTCCAGTTACTGAACTTCCGGCAATCGTACAAGAATTTGCGGATGTATTTCCAAAGGAACTCCAGGGTTTACCACCTATGAGGGAGATTAACTTTGAAATCAAGTTGTACCCTGGCACAGCACCAGTGTCGTTACCACACTATCGGATGGTACCAGCAAAGATGTCGGAGCTAAAGAAGCAGATTGATGAACTGCTTAGGCTGGGTTGCATCCGGAACAGTACATCATCATGGGGAGCACCAGTATTGTTTGTGAAGAAGAAGGATGGTTCACTTCGGATGTGCGTGGACTACCGGAAGTTGAATTAGCTAACAGTCTGGAACAAGTACCCTCTACCCAGGATCGATGATTTATTCGATCAATTGAAGGGTTCCAGCCATTTTTCAAAGATTGATTTGATGTCTGGTTATCACCAAATACGGGTTAGGGAGGAAGATATAGAAAATACGGCCTTCCGGACGCGGTATGGACTATACAAGTTTGTTGTCAGGCCATTTGGACTTACAAATGCGCCGGCGGTGTTCATGGATTTGATGAACAGAATCTTCCGTCCCTATTTGGATGAATTTGTAATCGTATTCATTGATGATATTCTGATATATTCCAAGAGTCAGGAAGAACATGCAAAGCACTTACGGATAGTTTTGAATACCCTGAGGCAGAATAAGCTATATGCCAAGGCCAGTAAATGTGAATTCTGGCTATCCAAGGTCAATTTCTTGGGGCATGTGATATCTGAGGAAGGTATAGCCGTGGACCTGGCTAAGGTGGCAGCAGTGAAAGATTGGAAAGCGCCCAAGAATGTAACTGAAATTCGTAGCTTCTTGGGATTGGCTGGTTATTATAGAAGATTTATTATGGATTTTTCCAAAATTGCATCTCCATTGACTCAACTCACTCAGAAGGGAGTCAAGTACGAGTGGACAGATCTATGTAATCAAAGGTTTGAAGAGCTGAAGACAAAACTTACCACTGCCCCTATTTTAATTTTGCCAGTAAGTGGCAAGTGTTACGAGGTATATTGCGATGCCTCGGGAGAGGGACTAGGTTGTACACTCAGTCAGAGTAATTGTGTGGTGGCGTATGGTTCAAGACAGTAAAAAATACATGAACGTCTTTATCCCACCCACGATTTGGAATTAGCTGCAGTGGTTTTCGCCCTCAAGAGTTGGAGACACTACCTCTACGGCGAGAAATTTGAGGTATTTTCTGATCATAAGAGCTTAAAATATCTTTTTGATCAGAAGGAGCTCAACCTCAGGCAACGAAGATGGATGGAGTATCTGGCGGATTATGAGTTTGCGCTTAGATATCATCCAGGCAAGGCAAACAAGGTAGCGGATGCCCTCAGCCGTATACCACATGCATTCGTGGCATGTTTGATCAGATCGGAATGGGAGATGTTGAATACCATCCGAGAGTTTAAACTCTACTACAACAACTGTGGGACCATATACAATCTGGTCATACAATCTAACATGGTCACCAGGATTGAGCAAGAACAAAGAGCAGACCCGGAAGTGGAGGACATATGGGCACACTGGCGTAGACGTATCGGAATGGGAATTAAGACCGGGTCAAGGTCTTTTATTCCGAGGAAGAACATATGTGCCAAAGAGTTGCAGGAAAGAGCTATTGATTGAGGCATATCAATCCAAGCTTTCTATCCATCCGGGCAGCACCAAAATGCACCATGATCTAGAGAGACATTATTGGTGGCATGAACTAAAAAGGGATGTGGCGGAATTTGTGGCACATTGTCTAACTTGTCAGCAAGTTAAGACTGAACACCAAAAGCCACCAGGGTTACTCAAACCCTTAGCAGTGCTAGAATGGAAATGGGAACACATTTCCATGGACTTTGTATCGGGGTTGCCGAGGTCTTCAAAGGGCAATGACGCCATATGGGTCGTAGTCGACCGGCTGACCAAGTCCGCACATTTCATTCCTATCAAGATGACAGATTTATCCGAGACGTTAGGTCAACGGTATATTAAAGAAATCATTCAGCTACATGGCATCCCTCGAACAATAGTATCGGACAGAGATGGCCGTTTTACCGGCAGAGTATGGCAAAGCATGCAGTCAGCCATGGGGACAGACTTATTGACTAGCACCGCTTTTCCATCCACAGACTGATGGACAATCTGAAAGGACAATACAGACCTTGGAAGACATGCTGAGAGCATGTATGTTAGATTTCAAAGGAGGATGGGAGGACCATTTGCCATTGGTAGAATTCTCCTATAATAACAGCTATCAGGCAAGCCTTCAGATGGCTCCATACGAGGCATTATATGGTAGACCGTGTAGGTCGCCGGTATGTTGGACAGAAGATGGAGAGCCTGCATTGATCGGACCGGAACTAGTCGCAGAGACTACCGCACAAATTAAGTTGATACGTCAACATTTATTGACTGCACAGAGTCGGCAAAAGAGCTATGCTGATAAAAGGAGACAATTTCTGGAATTTGAAGTGGGAGACATGGTATTTCTAAAGGTCTCACCACGGAAAGGACACATGAGGTTTGGCAAGAAAGGAACTGTCACCAAGATATGTGGGACCGTTTTCCATCATAAGAAGGATGGGGGATGTAGCTTACCAGTTAGCACTTCCTTCGCAGTTAGCAGCTCTACATGATGTGTTTCATGTGTCAATGATAAGAAAGTATAATCCGGATCCGTCCCATGTTTTGAATGTTTAGGATATTGAAGTGCAAAGCGACGTGACGTACGTCGAGAAGCCGGTCAGGATAGTGGAGACCGAACAAAGGGTGTTGCCAAACAGAGCGATTCAGTTCGTAAAAGTGGTATGGGACCGACATGGTGATGAAGAGGCCACATGGGAACTTGAATCGGAGATGAGAACAGCTCACACCGAGTTATTTGTGTAATTTAATTTGAGAACCCTACTTCACTCGATTTTCGGGACGAAAATTTTAGAAAGACGGTTATATTGTAACACCCCAATTTTTCAATGAAATGGAAAATTATGAAAATACCCCTGAGTTGTTAAATTAATTATTTTGTGATGTCAAATAAGGAATTGGTGGGGCCATTGCTCAAATTAAGGTCATATGAGCACATTATAAATATCAAATTCGATTGGATGGGTAATGAACATCAATTGGGTCGAAAATAGCTAAATGGGTCAAATGGCTCAATTGGACCCAATGGGTCAAAATGGATGATTTGACCATTGTATAAGCTCAATTTAAATGAGGTCAAGCTGAACTGATAGGAAATTAGTTATAGCAAAAATGGGTAGGCCTGATCCACGTGTAAAAACCAATTTCAAGTGACCAAAATACCCATAATTGGGTCATGGAGTCAAAAACGGGTCAAGGAGCTAAAGGGGGACCCAACGGGTCGGGTTGACTAGTTTGACCACGGATGACCGTGTGGGCCCTCAATTGAACTCAAGTGTGAGTTAATTCAGCTTGAGTTAGACTGATTGGAAATGAGCTTGATTTAAGAAAAGAGTTGACTCAAATATGGAGCATTAAATGTGATGAGTTGGATGAGTTGGTTTAGAATAAAAATATTCCGAGTTAAGTGAGTCAATGTAACACCCCGCCCTCTCCGTGAATTTCAGAGTCTAATTTTTTTTTTTTTATAAACATCGGAAGAGAACGGGCGGCGTCACGACGCGAGTTAAGTTCAGACTACCCAAGTCTGAACCTTAACTGGCCACCCATGTGTACATGGAATAGACCATGATAGTGAATCACACATGGAACTAACATCAACATGCGGAATAATCTTGATAATTGCGGAATAGAAAGACGAGATAGCAAGTAACAGTCTTAAATATTAAATAACATAGATCAACCATCCACAGGTTATTATCCCAATCAAACCATAGCAAATAACGACTTATTACATGTCCAACAATAGTATTCAAATGACAGTAATATAACGTAATCCAAATCCATTATTAAAGCACTTAGGCTCAGCTCCCCTCCCGGTCAATGACCTTTCCTTTCCCTTTGCTTGTACCTGCAATCTCCTCTGAGGATAGAATTAGGGCGTTAGATCAACGCGCCCAGTAGGTTCCCGAATCAGGGCTACCACATGTTAGCATATAAAACATGCATATACATATCATAATACATGATCATCAAAACAGGTAAAACAATGCTATGAAATATGCACATGCAATGAGCATCCCCCATCATGTACTTTCATAGCCATCACTTGACGTGCCTTGCACCGACAAGGTAAATTACAACAACATTCATCTCTTCTATACAATATGTACATGCAATGGGCAACCCCCATCATGTACAATCGTAGCCATCACTGTAGAACTTCATTCATTATCCCATGACTATGCATGAGATGCCAATGCCTGTATGCCATTTGTTAATGCATAATATATCATTTGAAACACATATATTAAAACAAGAGTATCATAAGAAAAACTGGGTAAAAACCGTGGTTACAAGTAGGTAGGAAACCTACTTAAGAATCACTTCAGTAACTGATCTTTCTTTCGCGTCACCTGGTCACGACCCGCACGTCGTTCGACTTCCGGTACCTTATCCATATATCAATCAGCAAGTCATAACATCATTTACTTATTCAATCACATCTACGACCCATCCACATCATGTGGGGTTCGACCATGCCCTTGGCCGAACATCACCAACTTAGGACTTAACTTCCTACTTTATTTAATCAACTCTTAAGCACTTAACCCTTTTAAAAATGACATGGTTCAGCCCTATGTTGGCCAACCAATAATCAGCAAGTTAAACTTCCATAACCCACATCAAACACCATATTTTTATATGGTTTAAAACTCACCAACTTCATCAAAACTAACATGGGGTTCACTTGATCTGGTTGATCCCTCTACTTCTCATGATTATACATGATTTAATCATGTTAACACAACCATGAATTACACATGGTTCAGCCACATAACCAGCCACCGAAACAGCAATTTAACTTCACCAAAACACATCACTTACTTACATGGGGTTCGGCCATCCAAGGTGGCCGAACTCAATGTCCATATCTTGGTCTTTTAACCATGCTTTAGGCATTATTTAAATATGCAATATCAGTATTATATTACTGCCCTTAAACCTCTTAGAAACCATCTAATTAAATTCATTCACAACAGTCCATAAAGTCCATGGTTTCCATGTTTCAAACACCTTAAAACCAACCATCATTTGCATGGGGTTCGGCCCTCTATGTTGGCCGAACCCAATGGTTATGTTTGCTGTTTTTAAACCTCAATCATCATGTAATTAACAGCGTATTAACATCAGGTTTTAACTTTAAAAGAAACCATCCAAAAATTAGCCCAATTTCATAGGGTTCGGCCATGCTCATTGGCCGAACACCATGAAATTGGCTTTGAACATTTGACCCTTTATCTTGGGTTTGAAACCAACACCCAAATCCATGTTTTAACCTCCTTAAAACATGCATTCCAAATCCAACAATAACATCTAATATCAGTCCCAAATCATATGGTTTTAATTTCCAAAAAATATCAAAAACAACCATTTGTTTCCATGGGGTTCGGCCATGCTAAGTGGCCGAACCCAATGTCCATTTCCTTCTTTTAATCCACTGATTTTAGACCATATAAACTTCAGTCCGTATGTCATTCAAATCCATGTTTTTAACCATTCTAAAACATGTATTTAAATCTTAAATCAAAACCCAAAACAGTCCACAAAATCCATGGTTTTCATGTTTCAAAACATGAAAACCAAGCCATCTCTTACATGGGGTTCGGCCCTTCATGGTGACCAAACCCAATGGTTATTTTTACCATTTTAAATCCTCCACTAATCAAGGTTAAAACCTTGGTGTATTCGGCCATAACCATGGCCAATACACACCACATTTGCTCCATGTTATTATACCAAAATAACAAATAAATACTTACCAAACTTCCAATCTTTCTCTTTGCCTTTGGTCCTTGGTTTCTCCCTTTTATTTCTTCCTTTCTTTTGCTGTTTTGTGCTTGATCTACTGGTGCAAACACCTCTGCTATTCCAGTTAGGAAAAACGAATTTGAGAGAGGGAGAGAGAGAGAGATGGAAATTCTTGGATTTCCAATGTGAAAAATGGCCAACCTTGTGTGCTTATTGTTTTTGTAGTTCAGCCCCCAAAACTCCTCCACTCCCTCATAACCTCTTGCACAAACCAATGGGTATTGGGTGCCATCCAAGGCACCCCTTGGCAGCTACCTATGCAGCCATTCAAATCCCCAAGCATCTCATCACAATCCCATGTATTCCCATTTAATACATCATGGAAATCACCCCAAACAAGTCCCCAACGTGTGGGACTTGTTTGGGTGGTTAAAGCTGGGCCAACCTCTTCCAATTCCCACTTGAACTCACTGATTTACAGTCCCATGGGTTTCCATTTTGACTCACCCAACTCAAGGTATTTTTATTCCAACCCAACTCATCACATTTAATGCATTTCATTTAATGCACATGAGTTAACTCACCTTTTGATTTAATTCCAACTCACCTCAGTCCCACTCAACTGA